>CM031581.1:5442775-5781314 GCA_018467065.1 Ephestia elutella | reverse complement strand
AAAACTCTTCCAATATTGCGATAGAAGACTATTCGCTTGTTTAACAGATTCGCCCAACAAATCGTAATGACTTTTGCTTGGATCAATATCTACCAATTGTGTTACATTTTTACGAAAGACTTTTAGCTTAAAGCAGGCTTTTTGCATATTCCAAATAAATATTTACCTGTGTCTGATAGTCGGGCTAAAACATTAAACATTTTGCTTTTCTTTTCTTTGCAGAAATTTTCTCTCCGTGAAAAATTCAAATTTGAAGATTTATTGATAGGTATTTTGATTCTGAAATCCCTACAAATAATATACTTAACTTATGTTACAACTTTGAACTAATAGCAAAATCTATATTATATCTACTTACACCATTCAGAAATTTGTAGTTCTAGCCGCTTATAATCCGGGACAAATCCTGGTATTAGCAAGTCGATTTCACTCATTAATCTATTCGAGTTGGGTAACTCGACTTGTTCGCATGCTAAGCTTTTTGCGGGTTTAGGTACCTTTTTGTAACACTTTTTACACGACTGACCAAAAAAGGAGTGTTATGTTTTTCAGGGTTCATGTATGTATGTAATTTCTTTATTCCACCATAAGTCCTGAACGGCTTAACGGATTTTGATAAGAGAGAGGTATTTTTAGATTCCTCGCATTAGCCCGAATGACATAGGCGTTATGTAAATTGTCAGTCGTGTTTTTTTATTTTTAAATGAATTAAGCTTGTACAATAATTTACGAATAACTAAGTAGAGGTCTAGAATAAAACTAAGCATAAAATATAGACCTAAATAAGTTGGTTAAAGTTAGATGTTAGAGCATGAGCACCAAAGCCTCTATCAAACGTTATTTGTCAAATGTCTTGAAAGTATAACAAAAGTTTGCGTCAATTTTTATTAAGGCTGAAACTGACGCTGAACTTCCCCGAATCCTAAAGGGTTTTAGGAATAATGTTGATTTATAGAAACTTTCATTTACATTGAAAATTTTTACAATAGAGATAGGTACAAAAAAAATACCTAAGTGATCATAAAATGTTGACTGTTTAACGAGTAAATAGCAATTCTAACGACCCCTTTCTGTACGGAACGCATGCCCCTAAATTGGAAAAATCACATGTCAAGGCACTTCACAATATTTGCGAGAGGCGCACGGTATTAGCGTGTCTGAGTCAGTCTGTCAATCTGTCTGTTTATTCCTACGTGACCGCCATGCAATTATGTTACTGCATAATATGAATAGGGTAACTTTTCGTTTACTTAATTATATGAATTATGGCTCAATTTTTCAAGCTTTCATTTTTTTAAATTGTTTCTGTTTGTCATTGTTAACTATTATTATGTATTCTCTTCGATAAACGTGACAGATTGTTAGCTACTGTGAAAATCATAGAGAAATTCGTCAATATAATTTTTTAAAATGAGGGCATACCTACGTGAAAGGTGTGAGTGGAAAATATAATTTTTCATTACTCATACTCTCTGAAAGTAAGTCTGAAGTTGCTCTGAAGAGCGTGGTGAAAGTTAATACTTTTCAGCCCTAAGGGGAGAATCGTTTTTCAACTGACAGCTGTCCAAATTAATTAAAAAAAACTAGTTCTATTTTCACGTTATTCCCTATTGAATCAAGTTACTTTCCACTCCACTCGGTAACAATGTACTATTAAACAAACAGTACTTGCAGATGCAAAATAGTATGATAATATACTAGTTATTTAACTGGAACAAAATCTGTCAACAGTAGTGTTATTTAACATACTCGATAAAGAAGAAGACCGTAAAAAAAACAATGTATATAAATAGATTTTTTTACAGGAGATTCAATAAAATAAATAAATAAATATATACGGACAAATCACACAGATTGAGTTAGCCGCAAAGTAAGTTCGAGACTTGTTTGCAACCGGGAAAAGGTGACCAATAGATTCCCTCCAAAATATGTGATTAAATCTTTTATGAATGTACATCTGTTAAAAAAAATAATTTAATAAAACACATGGTACGTTTAAAATTGCTCAAAGCATATTAATAATTTCGGAATTTCAACCTGCATTTTTGCATTGAACCACACCTCACCCTTTGCGTTTTGTATGGCATGCACGTAGCAATAACGGACGGATTGACAGACAGACCCACGTATAACAACATTACTGCCACCCCACACTTGTTATATTAAAGTACAGCTAACTGCATATCCGTTATTCAGCATGAAACTTTATGCGTCGGTAATAGAGATGAATTTGAAATGTTTGTTTGATTTGTTTTGTTGACCCTGCATATTCTTCGTTTGTTAAAATATTCCACAAAATATATTTTAGTGGGTGACAATCTTTATATCTTGCATACCTAGTTTATTCTCTTTATATGTTAGTTATTTTGTCATTACATATCCTATTCTAACATATTACAAAACATAGTATAATTTTTGACTGTCCTAGCTTTTGCCCGCGGCTTTGCCCGCGTGAATTTCCCACGGGAACAGAGCTTTTTCCCGAGATGAAAGGTACTCTTAAGTCCTTCTCAATACTTCCAACTGCTGTATGCGAAATTTCAAAAAGATTGGTTCAGCAGATAAAGCATGAAGAGGTAACAAACAAACAAACTCACTTTCGCATTTATAATATTAGTTAGGATTAGGATTAGTTAGGATTAGGATATAAACCCTAGTTTCGCGTTGTATATTTTTTCTATGCCCTAGTTAACTTAGACATCATTTTAAAGGTCCCTGACTATTCCAAAACACCGTCACAATTCCTGCACATGCCTCTACAAAATACATTCGTGCACATAAGCCTTTTGGAGTGTTCTCATATAACTATATAGTCTCCAAGGAGAACAGCCTATCAATGCTATGTAAATGCTATTAGTCAAATTAGATATCTACATAGGCCTGAGCGTTAGTCACACAATATGTCCATGGTGCATTCTACGGATTGGCCAGGAAACTGGTCGTAAAGAAATTACAATCGATCGAATGTCAGAAGACATAAGAGTCTCAGGCAAGAGAAAACAGACGAATTGTCTTTGAATGTATAATGTTTGTAACTCAATCATGCACAATCTGCTGCACGGATTTCGGTAAAATTTGGTTCATAGGTAGAAAAATACCTGGAACAGCATATAGGGTTCTTCTTATATCGAAAATCGCACTTGTGTGAGAGTTTTCAATGGGGTTTTCATTTTTTTTCACTGTTAGATAATAAGTTTTTTGAGGAAGATTTTATGCTTATGTATATAAATTTCACCCGTACAAAGCCGGGCCAGAGCCACTTAGTAGAAATGAAATTAAAAGAAAATTGTTTTATTTAAATAGGCTTAAAAATATTGTTATATACTTAGTTGACGTCAGAAAATTACTTAAAGTTAAGGTTACTATCGCCTCCTTATAGTAAGTAGAGAAGAGGCGGCGCAACAAACTCCACTGCTGCATTTTCTCCAAAGACGTCATTATACAACATAGTTACTTTATAACGTAGATTTCTAGTGCAATGTTGTTTTTGTTAAAGTTGAAAAAATATAGCCCCCACTATATTCACATGTCACAGTGTGACAAATTCCTAAACGTACTACATTGCACCACCAGTGTTCTAGGACGCGGAACTACAATCAATAACAAACTTCTATCCTTCCATCTAAATACATTGTAAAATTAACTCTATGCTGCTATAAATACAGTGCATTTTGAGTATTTCTCAAATGCTGCAACTCTGAGCATTAGTAGCCAATATTGTTTTCGTAATTGAAACAAATGACAGTGTTGCGATTGCTTTTATGTGTAAGTAGGTGATTTACAAAGAATTTATTGTACATTTTTATGGTGCTTTTATGGGACTTGTGTCCCAATTAATTTTTCAATTTTTTTAAATGAGCTTCTGGCTTCTTACATGGTTACCTTATCATTCTAGACATTAATTTACTCTTTAATAAGAATATTTTTTCATAGACGCTTCTATTTTTCTTAGAGCGCATTTTTTTACTACACCTTTTACCTACAAATAAAAAAAAAAATTGTGAAAAAATGTGTTTTTGCCAGGGACGGACAAGCAAACTGGACATTTTTCTGTATAGGAAAGCTAAACCGTTCCATTCCATCGTATTATGGATAAATGCTTCAGCACTGTTCTACACCGAAGCTTAAAACCAGCGTAGTTTCCAATAGCAATTTGTGTAGTGTTCTCTTCCCTGACTACATTTGTGTCAACACATAGTACCAATGGCTATATGACATACCATGAGTATTGTGGTATACACACTGCAACGAAAATGCAATGTGATTCAACGATTTTTTTGTTGTAAAAGTTATATCTAATATCATCTCTTCTTCCTTTTATCAAGTGTGTTATGACTAACACTGATGGCAGATTTTATTTAAGTCGCCTAAAGGCATCTGATATGACTTACGACTACCGCCATCTAGTGGCAGTATCCGTATACACACTAGTAAACTAAACAGTCAGCCAATGTGCAGGTTTCCTCACGATGTTTTCCTTCACCGGAAGCAGGTGGTGGTCTATGAGAAAATTCATCATCTATAATAATATTTCACTTAAAACTTGGACACAAAAACCAAATACAACCAATCGCAATTCACACTAAGCTATAGTATTGAAAAAAAAAAAAAAATCGCTTATCAATGACACAAAAGCATACAAGTTAAACTTTTAATATTACTCTATTTAGTTGCAGGTTAAAAATGAAGCAATCTTTATGCCAAACAATTTTCAACAACAAAATATAAAACTTAAAACCTGGATGGCGGAATTTCCCGAACGTTCCTCGCCGACTTGCTAGCAGTAACTCTTTCTTATTAAATTTGTTCCGAGACTGGCTCCCTCGGGATCATAGTTTCTAATGCCTTATAGAACACGTCTACACTTCCGACCTCTGGGAACAGCGAGATATAGTCGGGAACTCTTTCGACTTAGTTATTTGTTATCTTATAGGAGACTACTAAAATCAAGTTGAATATACTAGTACGACTAAGTAAGACTGTAGTAAGGAGACTTTATGGTATTATGTTTATTTTAAAATATTTTTTTTGTGAATATTTCCCGAGATATTTTTTTTTATATCTGATCGAAATATTCAGAGGTTTACTAAGGTGTAAGCTATAAAAATATAACATTATTTACGGCTTTCACTAAGGATTTCGTTTTCGACTTCTGGTCATATTTATTTATTTATTAAAAACTTTATTAATGCAAAACAATACATCTGGTATAAAAAGCGAACTTAACGCTAATAGCGAATAATAGATATAGATATATTTATCACAGAGCTATTTCACCTAGAGCACTATTCTTACAAAAAATTGGCGTTATGGGTCCTAGGGATACCTCTTTTTATTTATATAAATACATTTTCTAGTAAAAATCAGCTTGAAACTCAATGCATCTTTCTTACTAGGAGAACAGTTGCCAACGATCTGGATTAGAAATATCCCCCGAAATATTGCTAGCCGCCATTGTGCATACGTGGCTGGAACACGTATCAGCTTAGCTCTCGAATATTTGAAGTTCTGTATCCCGGATGGTAATTCTAGGATGAGCGTGTGTAGGTAGATAAGCTGAACTCTAACCCAGGATTACCTTTTAGGAGCAAGAGAAGCTAAAATGTACTTATAACACTGATTTAGGTTTTTAATCATATAAAAGAATATACATATGCAATTCTTTCCTGTCGTCTTAGTCAGTAGCTATATCTGTTTTTATCAAACATAAAATTTTAAACCTAAATCTTGTTCTCACATAGTCACTAATGTTTTTTTATATCACTATACCTACTGTTACTAGTTTCGATGAAAATAAACTCAAGCACCATTTTCTCTCTCATTACTCCAAATAACAATTCTGAAAATACCAGGATGGTAGAAACTGCAAAGAGTTCATGTGAAAGTAGGCAATATCTGTACGGGCTAAACTACTGCTACTAAAACCCTCTTGTGTAGCCATTACTGCGCCCAAAGACGTAAAAAGAGTACCGAAATAAAAACTTTTTGCTCTCTCTTTGGTGAGTAACAGGTAATGGTTTCAGCTAAAATAAAAGGAATTTTAACTTTTGATGCACAAAGTATTTCGGAGATATATTCTTTATTATTCATGCTTTGTTATAAAAAACTTTTGTTAAATATTTTATTTAACTTGGGTACTTTTAATAACTGTAATTTTTAAAACAGTTATAATTTGACTATTGTTGACGACAATCTTCGAGCAACAAGGACTTCTGCGCGCGCCATGTTACTCTATGTCATTAATAAATGGTGCCTTGTATCCTATATAGAAAGAGAAATAATTTATTTTAATTTATTTTGAGTATTTGGGTATTTGACGGTGAACAAAAATTATGCGAGTTATTAAAACGAAAATAATTGTTTTTTTCGGACAGTTAAAATTATTGTTTCATGAAAAAGATCAGAAAATTGTATACCTATATTGAATGTCGATCAGGACCCGTAAATAACTATCAAGAAATAGAGTAAGAATTTCTCCACTTCGTAAATGAAGTTATTCCACGGCATCCTTCATACAATTGCAGTCCAGCTTCCGCCATTTTGTAAAGACCGCCATTTTGCGATGACAGAGCGCCGCATTTCTCGCGACGGGGAATCAGTGAATCTCATTGTCGAGACGTGAGCTGAAAGGTAAATGGGAGTTGATTAGCCTAGTTGTAGTCTAGGAAAATGTGTTGAAAACAAGGAATGAATACAACCTAGTACTTATACTTTCTTTTTTATCGACAATGGCAATGACAGCTGTCCCAAATTGATTGGTATACAAGTTTAACTATTAACAAATCTGAAAATGGATTATACCAATATCGTTTTCAACCACTTTTAACCCAAACTTTGGGTAAAATCTTGACAAATTTCTCGTCTTCGTTTCTCCTTTGGGCTCTCTTCTTCAAAACCTGCCAGCTTCTATTGCTCTGTATAAATAATAATTCAAAACGAAAAAATTACTGAACAAAAAATCGATTTATAAAATTACCCATTTTTGTCATTTCGCATCTAATTGTAATTAAAAAAGCTAATGCATGATAATAAAATACCGATTCCATTAAGTTGTAAGAGGGAGGAAATAGCACTCAGTCCTTAGTTCCCTACGAAATTCTTTCTATCCCCTCTGCATACTAATATCTGCGAACGGTGTCAGGATCCGATGGTATGGCTTTATTTTCAAACTTTCTTATACCTCCGAAAAAAACTTTGAAGGTTGTATTTTACTTTTAAAAAATTCAGATTGACTTTCTACTCTTGTAATAATAAGTTTCTATTTAACTTTCCTTGTTAAATGGGTTAAATCCTGAGTGATGAAAATTTCTGTTATTTTACGGAGTTAAACATTTTCTGATTCTATTTCCAGAATTTTCTAAAATTGCCTTTTGTTATGGATGCTCTTCGATGGTCAGCAAAATTTTACGAATAAACGACAGATGATCGAAATTTTTGTCTTGAATTTTACATGGATTCATACATTATCGTCGTGATCTATTGTTATTTGTTTGAACGCACTATTCTCTAGAACTATTCAAAAAAATCTTTCTGTGGATCCCGCATGAGGGATTAAGTAATCCCTCATTCCCATGGAAGTAAAGGATAAAATCCTTACCCCAAAAATTTGTTTGTTCAGTATCTATTCTGTATTTATTTCATAAGTTGATTTTTCGTCTCGAATAAACAAAGGCATATTAATACATTAAGAAGAGTTAAAGAGACTCTTTTTGCAATAATTACACATAGATAAATAATTGAGAAAAAAATAGTTATCTACCTATTTTTGGATAGAAGCACAATAATGTCTTTTGCCTTTGTTATTCGAGACGAAAAATCAACTTATGAAATAAATACAGATACTGAGAAGAAACTCTTGACAAAGTAATATTCCAAAATACAAAAGTTTGTATCTAGCCCAATCACTCACCCAGAAGATACATGTTCGACCAAGTTTCAGATTTTTGTCATCATGAATGAGGTATATTCTTTATATTACTTTCAGTAAAGTACTCGAGGGAATTCTACAATGGAATCGCACATTCTTTCGTTTGTATTTTTAACTGTAATGTTATCTTGTTTAATAGTTCGCGTGGTATTTACTATTTTAAGTTCGCAGAAGTTAATATTTTCAAGTTGAAAGCAACATATAAAGATGAAACCTCCATCAAATTTTATGTCAGACCTTCAGTTATACAACTGTAAAAACCCGCCAAAAATTTAATTCAGCAGTTTTTGAATGATGCGTGTATAAACATACCTCTTATTTAGTTTTCTTCTTTAATTATTTCCGATTTACATACACTAAACTAGACGAGAAACTAGACGATTTTACCTTAACACTTTTCTTCTAATATTTGTTTTAGAAACCAAATCTATCATAAGCGTACTAAGCCACAGCTTACTGAGTATTTATAAAAGCATACAGGTACAAAATGGCTAGGCGCCAACTGGAGCTAAAACGCTTAATTTTTTCATGCTAGAAAACTGTATGAAAATGCAGCTGGTGTTCTCGCATATTATTGAGCAGGTGCAATTATCTATGGGTAAAGTCCGACGAAAACTGGACGCTTTTGGTAAATGACAGGTTTGTGGTAACTTAAGATACAGAGAAAAGATTATATCCTAATTAAAAAGAGGAAGATAGCATCATCGTAGCATCTTTATGTATGTGTTTAAATTATTTAACAATAATTGAATTTGTATAATACGACTTATTTACACAAACATGAACTTTTCGTTTATCTGCTTAGAGTTTCTGTCAGATAATGCTTTTTCATTAAGTCCTTTTTGTACTGTACTTAGTATGTATGTGTATACAATAAAGTCTAAATAAATACGAAAAATGAGAGTGTCGATATTAGAAACACATATAAATAGACAAACAATGCTTTAGATAATTTCTCTCTCCACTAGTTTCTCGCAGCAATAGGAACTATCAAAAATATAGCCTAATTATCAATGTATTGGAGAACTACCACCACTCGCTTCTTGTTCTAGTTGAAAACTCGCTTCTCTCTTATCGACAGTGTGTAAGACAGGCCATGTATCCTTATAGAATCTCAATCGATATAGGCTGCGCGTCAATTGTTGCCTATAGGCAACAAATGACGCGCGCGCCCTATATCCCATAGGCAACAATTGACGCGTGGCCCTGTATCCTATAGGCAACAATTTTTGACGCGTAATATTTCGTTGTTTCCCACTCTGAACAATTTACATGAGCAAGAACTATGATATGCTATTTCATTTGAATCAATATAAAAGTGATATAATGATGTGCCTTATCGTTGCCAAGTGTATACATGGAAAAAATTGGGCTCGGAAGGCTGAAACTAAACGTTTATCAAAATAGTCCAGTTCTCAAGTCGCTTCCATTTCTGGGTGCATCTTAAGTCATGGCTTTCACCGAATTAACATACATAAATTAGTATTTCGAAACAGTCCTAGGGATTAAAAGTGTGGAAATTCTGTGGCGAGGGACAATATTGCAGTTTAACCTTTTTGCATAATATTTCTATACGAGCTTTGCAAGTCGCATCATTCGCGAGAAAATAACTTTGTCCTGTAGGATTTTTCGAGGTATATTTTCTGTGCTCTTTTTCGTATCTTTAATAGGAGCGATTTTCTGACAGCTTAATTAAGAAAAAAAAATCAGTATAAAAAAATCTCAACAAAAGATGGCAAGTTTTATTGAAAGCCGAGTCGTAATAATGGCTGTACTGTATATTGTGCGCCTTTTATTGTCAGCCAAGAGACGAGAAAAAAAATCACCTAACAGTTTGACAGTTGCAGCTAATCCCACAATATTGATAATAAAAATATTAGGTTTTATTTGAAAAAAATGCCAATCCTATGCATTTTTGCTTTTTCTTATGTATGGTCCCGCCTTTTACTAAGCGCCACCTATGAAGTCATCTGGAACTATTATTATTTTTTAATTTGATTGTCTCGAGAAAATCCCTCAATGAGCGATTTTTCTGACAGCTAATTTAAGAAAAAAAATAGTTTTAAAAAAGTTTCAACAGATAGCGTTTTATGAAAGCAGAGTCGAAAATAAATAATGGCTGAACCTATATGGGTGCGCTTTTTTCCTGTCAACCAGACTGCGGCTAAAAAAAAAATCACCTAACAGTTTGACAGTTGCACAAATCACAATATTGATACTTTTTAGATGTTTTTTTCTACTTAAGTTTTTATTTAAAGAAAAAGCCAATCTTGTGAATTTTTGCTTTTTGTATAGAACTTTTTCTCTCACCTTAACTTAAGGAGACCATCTATGAAGTCATATGGAACTTTTTTTTTTTTAAATTGAGTACTCGGGAAAATCCTCATTATTATTTTAATTTTAACATGCTACATTTATTTTCTTCCAAAGTTATGATTATTTGTGTTTATCAAACCATATCGGACAAGTTGTTTAGGACAACAATTTAATTATTTCTCTATTTATATTATATACTGACACTTATTTACACATTAGCTTTTTTATAAAATACGCTATTATCTATTTCATCCCTAAGGGGGTCAAATTGGTGAAAAACCAAATTTACGGTGAAGCCAACGTCCAAAGTGAGTATTATATAATGTTGAAAATTTTATGACGTCTCGTACCTCGTAATCAAATGCGAAGTCATCTCAAGGGCTTTACATTTTTATGGCCTGAAAACCAATTATAACAGGCAATGATCGACTCAGCTAAAACGGAATGGCTTTTCTGATTCGCATTGGTTTAGGTTCATATAAATGGAGTATTTATTTTGGATTCTCAATTTATTTCCCGTTGTGATTTTGGAAGAAAGCAAAAATTTTGTCCAACCGTTCCGTGAAAATCATGTATTTGATCACTTATTAAAAAAAATGTTAATATAAATGAATCAAGCTTCCTTTTTTGTTTTTTTTATTTTTACTAAAGATGAGGTTTGCTCTTGACCACAATCTTGCCCGAGGCAATCTTTTCGCTTGCTGAAATAATAAGACTTATTTTTAAGGTAAAGTGAGTTTCTATGAAAACATTGACTATCCTAGAAAAGTAGTCCGTATAATCTTCTTTCACAAGCAAAGTCTAGATTAAATCAGGATATTTTTTAATTAAAAATCTACAACTAATTACTTCTGAGCCTAACCCCAGATGCAGATGACATCCTATCTGTAAACCATATCTTATCTAGATCTATACGATCAAGCCAGGTAAGTATATGTATGTATATCTGTAATTCCTGTTCCATGAGAGCAAAAGAGTTGGGCATAGTTTTATGATTATTGCTAAGTGAGAGTGAATGTGGTAAACGTTCTGCCATACGATTAAATAAATTACCTTTGCTGGCTTAAATCCATAAAAACACTCGTAATGTTCTTCATGTTGAAGCAATTATGATGAAGAAGTGGGTGGTAGGCAGACAACTTTGTATCTAAAAGGCGCAAGTTCAAATCATGCGCAACCCCTACTTTTGACTCTATAGATCATTTCATTTGTGTACTAATAATACCTGCTTCCCGGTGAAGGAAAACATTGCGAGTGAATTCCTGCAATACACACTAGCTGATTATTCAGTAGTGTGTTACAGGGCAGTTATCATTAAATATCGTTATCAAAGCTATGTAAAATACCTTTAAGACACTTAAAAGAAAAACTTGACAGCTTAAATACCTACCTGAATTCAAACTAAAAAATCCTCAGAAATACAAAAAAGAAAGATATAAAAAAGAAATTCTGTCTTAGGTTTATGTAGGCTACATAAAACAGGTAGGTAGACAATGGTCCGTAGGTCCAGTAGGCTTCCTTGAGCTAGGTATGGTTGTGATGAATTAATATCCGCAGCCTGCGAGGGCTGCGTCAAGCGGTGCATATGTTAAGCTGGCGCGCAGACGGACTTAGAGGGTCCAAGGTACAAACTCAACGAATCTTTTCTGTTCAAGGCCTTTGACTTGGACATATATCTAATATGAGAGGTTCTTCTTACGATATTTGATATTTAATGTCAAAAGGAAGGAGTTTAGGAGGAGAGTAAAGGGAGATTAGGAGCACCCATAACCGGAGAGCAGGTATGAAGAGAGTGATGAGTGTAGAGGAAGCAAGAGAGATTTGTAAGGATCGTAGAAAGTTGAAATCGCTAGTCTCTGCCTACCCCCACGGGAAACAGGCATGATAATATGTATATTTATTTAATGTCAATCTCGAAAGCAAGTGTGGTCAATGATAGTGACCGTACACCAGGGGGCTGATACTACTACTTAAAAACGTAGATGGTCGTAGCTCAATTGTGTCTCAAGTGATCCAAAGAAATTGAACTAAAGCGACAAGATCTCTGTAAGGTTTCTTATGCTTTATTACAACTTCGTTGGCTTTTGAAACACAACTGAGGCACGACATAGTACGTTTGGCATTTGTAGAATCATAGGGCCAGTTCGATAGGTCTAAACAGAGACATACACATATGGAGGCGTGAGAGATTCTGACTTCAGGGCACTGGAGTACCGTCTTTTTGGCTGACCATTGCTTTATCATCACCCATTTTGACGACCTCCGTGGGCTTCCAACGGTCATCACGCCGCCGGCCTGCCACACCGGAGGTCCCGGGCGTTCGATCCCTGGTCGGGCCGGCATGGAAATTGATCTTTTTCAGATTGACCCGGGGTCTTGGATGTTAATCTATATACCTATGTATTTGTTATAAAATATAGTATCGTTGAGTTATATAGTATCCTATAACACACCTCATACTTACTTTGGAGCTAGCTTAATCTGTGTGATTTGTCCGTATATATTTCTTTTTTATTTATTTTTTAGCGTTCCACTGTTTCAGCACCGGTCTTCCATATGGATTGGATAAGGAGAAAGGCGCTGTCGGTAGTTCTTATACTCGACATCTCCTTCACCAGGCCCGCCTGCGTTTATACCTTATACCATACAAGATGGATAAACGTGAGGGCGTGTGCACACAGTATATGTATCACCAGATTAATATGTGTGATGACATACGTGGTCAAGCGACATAAATGCGCTTGTTGGTACTTTCTGACGCGTTCGTGGAATACAGGGTCCTTGCTGGTGTGATTAAGTGGCATATTGATTGTCCATAAAGGGAAAAAGGACTATTAGAAGTGTAAGTTGTTTGGCAAATTTTATATCCATTCAGGATTCTGCTAGCTAAATCATTAAATTGTAGTGACTTTTATATAGTTAATAGCGACTAGTATGAAAACGCTCACGCACCTCGTTGGAAACCCATTGAAAACACGATAATGCTTTTTTACCATAAATATGGTAAAGTGATACGATAGGTTTATTCCCGACGACGCGACGACGACAGTGGGACCTTTTTAATGGTGATACTAGTATGACATTTGATTCGTGGAAACGGATCTCTCTCTCTTTCTCGGCCGAAAGACGTCCAATGCTGGACAAAGGCTTCCCCCAAGGATTTCCATAATGACCGGTCCTGCAGCCGCTCGCATCCATGCGCATCCCGCGACCTTCACCAGGTCGTGTCGGTCCACTGAGTGGGAGGCCTGCCAACACTACGTTTTCCGGTTCGTGATCGCCACTCGAGAATTTTTCTACTCCAACGGTTATTTTGAATTGAGCTATGGATATATACATTATTTTGTATATATCCATAGCTCGTGATGTAAGCCAAGACTTAATATATTAGGCCAAAACTAAATGCATCATTGTCCAGGAACATTAAATAAAGAATACTGCTACACTCTTACTCATATCAATACTCAAGCAAGAGTTTCAGGGTTGTTTTTTCCAGCAAACGACAAAACTGTTCAAGTGTCTACCGAACGTGTTATTCCCATTTCCTATCATAAGTCATATGAGTATTAATCACAAATCGCTAAGCATTATAAAGTTGTTTGCAAGTTTTGCAACTCGTCTAAATCACAGTGAATGTTTACAGCGACAACGAAACTTCTTCAGGCTTCAACTTTTTTATTCCTGGCAACAACAACTCAAGATACGCTGTCAAACTTTTTATGGCTTCACAAGCTGTAACAAAATATTAGTTGTGGCGGTTCGGCCAATGATTTTGGAAGAGGGAAAAGATCAATTCGATTATAAAAGTGGTTGAGTTCAAGTAATATAGTATTCGGAAGCCACGACACTAATTAGCGAGGATACTTAGAATATCCAAGACCTAAAAATCAAGCACTTCTTTCGATTTAAACTTCTTTTTTCGTATAATTAAGCTAACTCACTAGTAAAGGTCTCAGCTTCGATTCTCGGTCAGATCAAGATGGAAAATTAAATTTTTCGAATGCCTCTGGGTCTTGGGTGCTGTGCAGTCCAGTGCTTACCATAACTGCTATGTATACGTATGCGTTATTAAACAAAATACCATAGTTCAGAAAAACATACTTTGAAGGAATCAGTGCAAGTATATTTGTCCTTTTGTATATACTTATTTAGTCTGTGACATCATTTAATAATGAATGTTATTTATCTGCTCAAGGTGTATTATCTCTTTTGCCGCATCCAATTATATGATCTCACATCTGCGTCGTGTATGCCTATGAATTATTGTGGTATTTTTCTCTGGATTGGTACAACATGTCAACAAAATATTTGCACGAGAGGATGACGTTACGATTTATTGTAGGGGCAGGGGACAAAACTCTGCTTGATCTGTTCTGTTTGGATACAAGGCACGAAAAGTTTGCGTGTAAATAAATGATAAATTTTCTGTGTGTGAGCGCTCAAGCCTTATGTGTATTAAAGTCTTGATTGGTTTAGATGTTAGGACTGTTTTTTTATATTATCAAACAATAATAAAATTTAGAAAATATGAAGAGACGCTCCTTCGACTACTAGGCATTATAAGTACTCATAAGCGCCTCATGCTCATCAGCATAGTAGGTGATGCTGATGGTGATGGTAGCAGGTACCTATAAATACTAGCTATTTTTATACTATAAGAAAAGATAAGAATTATACATGGGTGACTGACTAATTGACCAATACAATCTATGTAGAATTTAAATAACTAAAAATATAAAGTTGGCAATTTTGCATACATCCTTGTGCACTAATATTTCAATTTCTTTACTTATAGAACTTTATTTCTTATAGAGTGTGTTATTACTAACACAGGTGTCAGATTTTATTCAAGTCGCCTAAAGGCATTTGGACATGACTTTGATGACTACCGCCATCTAGTAAAAGCAGTTTTACACACTAATAACCATATGAACAGTCAAATAACGTGCAGGTTTCCTCACGATGTTTTCCTTCACCGAAGGCAGGTGAGAAAGAAGAAAGACTCATAGAACGACATACAGTGGGTGAAGCCACGGAAAGTTTCATTGGTAGGTTTATAGATTCTGCGATTAGATTAATTTGACTTCTGTAGATATTATGCTCGTCAGAGCAGAGAAAGAGAGTATGACCCCACAGATGGAAAAGATCATAAAACACGGAAGGCTGCGTTCATTAGCCTGGTATGATAAACCAGCCGCGGCTTACGATCGCGTAAAATTACTAATCCCGCTGCTCTGGGACGAGGGCGTAAAATATCAGAACTGTAGAAGAATATGTCTAATTAAACTTTATCTATTTTATTATTTTAAAAAAAGGAGCTCTACATAGAAATAACACACATAGCTGACAGCTTCATGTGAGGCAAATGCTTTCATGAGGCTGCCGTTTGCTTGGTTATACAGCAAATAATATATAAACTGACTCGCTAGACTTTATAGGTATAGTATTTGGTGATAGTGATGTGCTGTCGAAAAATTCCTTATCTCCCGAAAATTTCTTCCTTTGAAAACTTTTTTTGAAAATTCTCAGAAATTTCTCGGGTTAGTAGGAAAATTTTCCGTTCGAGAATATTTTCAAGTTCCATGAAACTCTCTCCTCTGTATTTTTTTAAAATTTTCAGGATTAGCATATCACTAATCGGTGATAAAGCTTGGGATATACTTAAAAATTCTAAATATTTAAGATTTAATCTGCTTTCACAATTTAAAGATAGATACACACACAGTGAACCTTATAGACATTTTATGTTTCAGTCTCTATTGATAATTAAAATTTTAAATCTTAATAAGCCAAAGAGGTTCAAAGTTACTCTGTAGAAAAGAAGAGTGTTTCTTATCAAAAACTATTTTAAAATACATCTAGGTTATTCAAAAACTTGCGTGGCGGTGTAAAACATTTTGCCGCCGTTCCTAGCCAGGTGGAAGTTCGGCCAACTATGCAAATTTCGTTAACGCTTATACAAACGCTGTGAGAATCATTTTGTACAGTTTGCAGATAAGGTTTTGCACACAAAAGTTTGTGGGCTCAGTATAGTTTTCGAACAATTGGTTTTAATTCCTGGTGTTAACTAAATGTACATTAACATCAGAGCTGTCAAGTCATATTGATTAGCAATTTGCAGCATCTCCAAGTTTTGAGCTAAATAAACACTTTAAATGAATCATATATTAAGCATAAATTAAGAATATCTATGGAGCTGTGGATGTTAAGTCTAAAAGTCAAATAGGGTATCTTGAGGCCTAAATTCACCTGGGGTTACTTCTTTTCTTCTTTTTCTTTCTATGATTTAATTTTATTTTAAAGTGGTGAATAGCTTTATTGAATTGTCTTAATGAAACACATGCGTTATGTGCTGCAAGCTACTTCCCGTAAGAATTTTAGTAACCTGGACAGCCCTATAAATTTTCTCATAGCTATTAAACACAGAAATCATTTTAAAAATCGGTTGACTATTTCCGTAGATTACTTCATATGACCAAAATTCCAAAGAAGCATAAAAATTCTTCATAATATTTGTCTAGATTTGTGTTGATACAATAAGCAACAACAAGATTCTTAAATCACCAACAATAGGTACAACTTCTTCAAACATGTGGAAATCCCGTCACACCTTATGACAACGCTACAATCGGCTGAGCTGTCAGAGCCTGGCCGTCCGCCAACCTGCACCGTAAGTTACATTGTTTCGTGTATCATTTCGCATCGCGTCGATAAAATTTTACGACCTTCGACGTTCGCGCCATGTGTGTTCCTGAAAGGCACCGAATATTAGAGATATAGGCACAGTCATCAACACAATAAAATACACATTCATTGCAATTTCGACATTATTACAGCCCCAAAAAGGTCCATGCAGGGAGGGCAATTTGATATGCAGTTGCGTACGTATTGGTTGCAGTTTATCCCTTAGGATTGAGCCGTTTCCGATTATCAAAATAATTTAATTTACATCATGATGAACCTAACCTTTAGCTGGATGGGCTTTTCACCAATTCCTGAATCAACGGATTTAGATTTAGAAATCAACATCATCGCCTCCTAAAACAAAAGTCCTACGGCAAAGTGTAAGGCAGTAACAGTGCTGGATCGAGTGGATGTTTAGCTTTTTATTTATTATTTTATGAGTTTACCAAAAAAATAATTAAAAGCTGATCACCCACTTGCTACGATAAATATTGTAGAGAAATCTCCACCGAATGTCCAGAGCAGAATCCATGCATTTATTATAAGACAACTGTTATAAGTCAACTGTTACAAGCCAAACTTTGCCGATGGCAGGTAGAACTACGCGGAACTCCAATACGTCTGGAAAGATAAATATTGAGTTGGAGTCAAGCTAAACTCTGTATTAATTCAATATAAACTTCACCAATGAATTCTTCGTCTGTTCTTTAGTTTCCGTTGTTGGAAATGTAATTTTTGGTATGTTTTTGGTACTAGAGTTAGTCACAATAGATAGTCTGACTGCGTCGGTTTCTTTATTATTAGAGCGTATATAATGGGTACGCCTCAGATGTGCGGTTGTGTTCATGTTCAAAGTGCTTATATTCCTTTTCGTAATAGTAAAATCCTTTCCTTTGGGTTCGATCTCCGGTCCAGGGCGTGATAAACAATGATGTAATCTTTGAGTCTGTATCCTATAACCCTACATTGAGGCTAGACTGATGACAGTCAGACCAGACTATGACAGAACCTGAGGCCAATTCCATCGTAATTACAAACGTAGACGTCGTGTCACAAGAGCCAAATAAATTGAAATAAAGTGACAAGATCTCTGTAAGACTTCTATGTTTTATTACGATTTCTTTGGCTTTTGAGACACAACTCAGGCACGATATCTGCATTTGTAATTTGTAGAATCTTAAGCTTAGAATCAAGGGCCTGATGGCTGTTTGAGCAGAAGGCTTCTGCCGTGGTAGCCTCATACCAGTAGATTTAGCAGCATATAACATCCACCAACTAGGTGGTCCTACGACATCGTCAAAGACAAAGAAAGATGCTGGACGCGGCTTTCAATCGGTCTGTGTGAAAGTCTTTTGAAAGGTCTATGATCGTCCATCAGTAGAATTATTGTGGCAAAGATAATGCTGAGGATGATGATGATAAGTGCTAATTGATATAACTTGGATTACTGAGCTTCACTCGGCACCATTGACCTCACATGTTGCTTTAGAAGACACGTTCACACCATTCTGTATGAGATTAATTTCATCACGAAAATATTAACTGTGTATTACTTTCCTTCCTTGAAACACCATTAATGTGAATACATCCGTGAACGTCATGCCACGTAATTGAAATACCTGTATGATTAATGTATGAGTGTACACAAATTCAAATTCTAATCAAAACCAAAATATTTTGAACAGTTACGAGGAGCGTAAACATTATTTGAAATTCAATTCGTGACAGTGCCTCTCAAAACACGAAATTCGGTGTGCCTTTCTACTAGCTCATGCGTATATGTCATACAGTTAATGTATTTTCGTTTGTAACTTTTTAGCTTTTAGATACTAGTAGGATTATTGATAGTGGCGGGCATCTAACAAAAAACCTAAGTTTCAGTATGGACGTAGTTAGGATTTCCGACAAAAATTGTATTACAAATAATTACATTTATAATTCGTAACTTGCATCTTCTTTTAGAAAAGGCTAGGTAACTGTACTTACTTTTAGTTAAAGAAAAATTAAAAAGCAACTGAGTTAGAAAAATATATATACATTTATTTAAACAATTATGAATTGATCCAGTCATCTATATCAATTCAATAGGAGCTTCCGAAAGGATTACGTCATTATTTTTTTAAAATAAGTACCCCTTTTAATTCTACAAAATTAATATTTGATTTACAAACCGTGTACACCCCATCTAAACAAACACGTTATTTCGTGCATAAGGGGTGATTTTAAATTAGTCAATATTATGCTTTCCACTTACATGCTTGACGCCTGCACAAAGGGGAGGTCATATTCATACTAATATGAAAACTGTTCGGGCATGTAATTCCCGACTATGATCCCTCGAAAAACTATTAAAAATAGATAACACAACATTTCCCATTGTGTACATCCTGACACGTGCTGCAATCGAATTATTTACATAGATAATAACGCATTGTAGACAACGAAATTAAGGGCATTACCAGTGGACCGATAACAGTTTAGGTAGGTATTATAATAGACCGATAACAGTATAACATACACACATACAAACTATCCCATTATAACATTAGAGGGATTTTATTTCAGCTGACATGGAGATTGGAGTGGTGACATACAGGCATTCTAAATCCTTTAAATTTTGACTAGCTGTGCCTTATATGCCACGTTCTTTTGGGAAGTAAATCTCACAAAATAAACATTAATGATGGTGACAATGGGTGACCAATCTAAACACCACTATTTTCTGGGTTTCTAATCGTGTGTTATCATTATCTCTGCAAATGCACATATGTAAGTACTTTCAATATTATAATTAATAAAAATAAAATGCGTTTATTATCATAAATATGCTACAATACGAGTATTAAACTTTTACTTTAAATTTATAATAACTCTTTTAAGTTTGTCATAATCATCTACCTACTTTTTAAAATTTTCCTAATATTAGTAATACCCAATACTATATAAACTCTAGCGAGTAATATTTAAGGAACCTGTTGTAAAGGTTCTGGTTCACTAACGTATCAGTAATTTTTATATCACACACGATTATAGGTAGGGTTAGGGTACCAATTTCTATTTAATAATTTAATTTAAATAGTACCTAACCTATAGTACTATTAATTAATACTATTTCCCTTCACATCTGACAATATATTAGGGGTTCCGTGGTCCGACTAGGAACCCTTATAAGATCGTTCAGTCCGTCCGTCCTAGAAGTCTGTCACAGCAGAATATCTTCTGACGTTTATGGACTGATTCAGGCAAGTAACTTGGTTCCGAGGATACTTCACATATAAATCTCATTGTTAAAAAAAAATATACAAAAAAAATAAAATTATCCTTTTTTAAAGGGGTACCTCCCCATACATGTAAAGGGGGGTGAATTATTTTTTTTGAGTGCACCTCCTTGTGTGGGGTATCGTTGAAAAGGTAACTATGAAAATACAGGTAGGGTTTCCATACAATACTTTTTTATTAAGCACCTTTTGCGAGATATTTAAAACCAAAGTCGTTTTAACGGTGTCCCTGTAATTTCTAAAGTCTTGGACCTATAAACTTAAAATCACTCACGTAAAGAAACAGGCACGGAAACTCTTATTTAAAATTATTTCGGGTATTCTGTGATGAATACTTTTGAAATTACAAATAAAATAAAAATATATACCTACTTTTTTTCCAAAAAACAGTATAAACTTTGAAAAGTTTTTTTACATATTTTACTGTTAGAACTGAATGAAGCTTAATATTTAATTACTTTTTAACCTGATATTGAAAAAAATTGTATCGTAGCCTGTAGCGACATTCCCCAATAAACATTCATTAGTTCCACAATCTACCGATGATGCAAGAAATGCACAAATACAGCGCGGTGCCAAAAATGACTACGGAACCCTACATTATGCGTGATCCGACACGAACTTGGCCGGTTATTATTATTATTATATTATATTTTCAAGACCACACAAAACTTTGCAGTTAGCGAATCTTTCAAAAACTCTTAAAATTTCATCGAAATCCGTAATTACAGAAATTACCAAAGTAAAATTATATCAAGTTCCGCCAGAACGAAACAAAAAGCGCGCGTTTTAAAATAGAACAGCGCCATCTATCGTCAGGTGGGTAAACTATTCTTTAGCAGCTGTAAGTTCGAAGCCGTTAGGTGAATGTATGAATGTGTTAGGGGAGAAAGTTTAAGAAGTTCTAAAATAGCAATATATTGCACGATTATGTTCTTGCTTACTAATTTATTTAAAACTAATAGAAAGAATAAAAATTCTCAAATGTTGACAGTAAAAATATTTTGTGTATTAATAAAGCATTTGAAATAATTTATATCCCAGAAAAACGTGGCCTTTAATTAGTGGTAGCATAAGTTAGAAACTTAACATGTGTGTTAATTGTGTTAATAAATTATTATAAAAGTAGTCGTTTAGTAACTAGGTATGAGATGTAAAAGTGTTCATTCACTGTTCAACAATAATTTGTTGTGAACTTCAATACATATATAGTAGGTATATAGAGTAGAAAAAAAATCTAGACCAAAATCACTTCATCCGTTCATCAGCTACACCACTACAGACAGACATACAGATACACAGATACGTCAAACCTAGTACTACTCTTTTTGGGTCGGGGTTTAAAAATAGTAGATACTTTATCATAGTACACGTAACTGAAATCAAATAACAGAAATGCCGCACGAAAGGTTGATATTCGATACAATGCCAGTCGAATCGCTTACAGAATTTCTGCTATTTTCAGATAGTCTTTATTCAATAAAAGAAAAATACATTTCTATATAATAGTAAGTAGTAGTCATTTGTATGTAGTGTGTGTTTCATTTAATATGTAATGTAATGTAATGTAATGTGTATGTAGTGTAAGTAATAGTACCTACACATACCTGTGACACAACCTATCTATTTACCACAAATTGGAAATCAAAAGTTATCTTCTTTTTTTATATTTTTATTACAAAAAATTGAAGACATTCGCTTCAACACAAGACAAGGCTTCGATGGCTCGGTCACGTAAAAGAGCGTATAAGAGACGACCAAGCGGGAAACGACCTGTCGGCCGGCCCAGATCCGCTGGAGGGATGAGGTCCTAAAAGATCTGGAGGCCCTCCAAAGAGCCCACTGGCAGGAAGTAGCGCAGAACAGGAAGGAGGAGCTTCTAGTATCGGAGGCCAAGATAATCTTTGGGTCGTCGAGCCATCGAAGTAAGTAAGTAAAAAATTCCTTTATAAAAAAGGAAATCCATCGGCAGTGAGGAAAGACCCAAGCTACCGCTGGCTAGGGCTTAGTACTTATGTAGGTAGGTATGTAGTTTATATGTGAATTTGTTAACGTTCCATGGATTGAAGTCTTTCGAAGGCTTTTATCAAAATTGACAAACAATGAGAAACAATGAAAGTTAACGTATTATTTCACAATGTTTAGATGGACTTCAATAATTTCCCTTGACTCATTACTAAGTCAGCACATCAAATTTTTGACGTTTTGACGTGACTCCCGCCCAGGCCGGGGTGCATACGAAAACGGACGTCGGCACAGCTGCGCCGGATGCATCCACAGATTGCACATACAATATTAATATACCTTTGTCCAGAGCCGTGATTAAATTCTGTAACGTAATGTTCAGGGGAAATGGTTGTTTTGGCGAAAATTGTACGTAGTATAGTTAAAATATATAAAAAACTTTATTTGCAGCCACGACAATACATACAGTGTCATACAACAAATTAAAATAAACGAAAAATAAGTGTGTGTTGCATAGAATCAAGTATTTATATATATTTTATATTTTATTTATATAAATAGGTGATTAGGAGTCGTGAGACTCGAAGGCCACGCTTAGCTGACTAGTGGTCTTTCTGATGGAATGGAGATTCAGATATAGTGACAGGTTGCTAGCCCATCGCCTATGAGTGGATGAATACCCAGTTTAAAGCCCTTTCCTTCGATTTACTTTTACAATCTGCGCAGGAAGAGAAGCTGTTGGCAAATTCTATGTTTTTTCTTCGCTCCCAGACCAGCATGGAAGACAAGTGTGTATTGCAGCAATACAAAAAGGTCACACCTCAGTGGCGCTATTACCCGGAGGGCAACAAACTAATTTTCAGTTGTGACCAGTTGCGATAGTTTGTAATCTGTCTTATTCTTCTTCTTATCGAGTGTGTTACGTATTAGTAACACTGGTGTCAGATTTTATTCAAGTCGCCTAAAGGCATCTGTCTTTGTTTATCTGTAAATAATGTTCCTTATGACGGAATTTATTTTTGAGTGGTTACGCAAAAAGGACTCTGATACTGAATGTTGAAGTATGAATTGCCGGTGTACGTTAGTTCTAAAGTATCCAATGTCGATGTATGCGAGTACTATGTACGTTACTTCCAAAGTATCCTAATAAGGGACCTGAATGTCCCTGACACAATTTAAGAGTGCGTTGGCAGCGTCCAAATTAACTTTTATCATTATTTCTCAACATATAGTCAAAATTTCAAAGTGCACCTGGATTCTATAAGAGTCGACGTTCGTTCTACCAGAACCTTTACATCCATTTTCATAAAAAGTTGCTAACGCGAAATAAATCGATCCGCGCGAACAATATATAGAGTAAATCCAAACCGACATATGAAACTTTTGTTTTATTTTCGAATCTCTACGATTCCTTTCACATGTTCCAAACTGAAAATAGTAAACAATAAAACTTTTTTCCAAAAAATGAACCGACTTCCATCATAAAACTTAAAATCATGAAATAACACCAAAGAAAAATGTATTAGCATTCTACCTACTGAATGAGGTGAAGTCGGTGCCAAGTGCAGGAGTAAGGGTGTTATGTAATTGTTTAGCTAGGTATTATATACATGATTCTAATATTAACTTAGATTATTTAATATTCAATTTGGCACCGACTTCACCTCATTCAGTAGGTAGAATGCTAATACATTTTTCTTTGTGTTATTTCATGATTTTAAGTTTTATGATGGAAGTCGGTTCATTTTTTTGGAAAAAAGTTTTATTTTATCATTTTTAGTTTAATAAAAACTTTTCTTTCACTGGCCGAAAATAAAGAATTAAGAATTCGATACTTTTTATGTCTAAGTAAGTAAGTTTGATTTGAAATGTCACAACATGTCAAATTGTCTATTATTTTGGCACAAAAACAGACCGAGAGCCCGTGACGACCAAACCTTCCTTATTTTAAAAATGCTGAATGTTTCTCTGCGTGGTATATACGGGTAAAAATATTAGCGATTAGGTATGAAGTTTGGATCTTAGTTGCTTATGCAGGTAATATGGATAGTAAGGATGATTTTTATAGGTAAAAAAAGCAACCTTTGGGCCTCCCAAAGTAATATTAAATTAAGCTTTTATTATAAAACAAATATAACTATAATTTAGTAAGGTTACAATATCTAGCAGGGGTTTATATCTGCACCAATTGCCTGGTAATGGATGGCGTGATTTCTAATATTATTAGGAATAAAATCTTTAAAAAACTTTACTTTGAGGAAATTGAGTTATCACTTCAAATGTTATTGCTACAAGTAATCTGCCTAAGTAATCATGAACCAACTTTTATAGTCGCTAATCGCTATTTCTATGTTGGGGACATACACAGAAAATCTTGAGTTTTAATAAAATAAGGAAGGGCATGCTGTCGCGGGCTTTTGCTCTATAATGCAATGTTGGTATTTTTATATTTTGTTAGGTATCTTTAAAATTACCGAACAGATTCTGACGTGGTTAAAATGGGACCAACTTGGGAATACACCATTACTAATAAAAAACAATTTTGGAAATCAGTCCACAAATGGCGGAGAAATCGGCGAACATACATAAAAAAAAAAACATACATACATCGAAACTTTTGTTTTATTTTCGAACCTCTACGATTCCTTTTGTTCCAAGCTGAAAATAGTAAACGGTTGAAAACACAACCCTCCTTTTTCCTGCACCGGACCGAATAAATCGTTTAATAAATGTAAGTGGGTTATAAGCGCATTTTCCGTGTAAATGGACATTTTCTCGTTACGGTCGCATTCGAGTGACTTCGTTAATGCAATTAACTGCAGTTGCATAATGCAGGTTAACTCATCGGATTGTAGTGAATATACGGGGCTTGTATGTATTATAAACATCCAATGGCCGATATAAAGTCTAATTTAACATAGAGTATTTGGTGTTTTTACACAGAAAAGTGTAAAATAAAATAAAATCGATACCTATACCTATTTGATAATACGCAGACTTATTAGACTGTGTTTTGTTCTAAATATAATTTCACTCTTTTTACAAATTAAATATTTAAGAATGTAGGTACATCTAAGTTCTAATAAATCGCATGAAATTCCAGTGGAAGAAGGCACCAATTAACCTTGACCGTATTCATTTATTTTCAATGAAAAAAAAATCCGCATTACTTCCCAGAACATACAGTATCACGTATTTATCCTTTACGGGGTAGACAGAGCTAAAAGTCAAGGCCATGCTTAGCTGAATAGTGAGCTCATTGATGAAATGGAGATTCAGATGAAAACCAATCTTAAGTTAAACCTAGTTTTCCAGAAAACCCTTATTTAAATAGTTAAAGTGTGGGTATTTTGAAATAACTCAATGAATGATATAGTGTTCTATTTCGTGAGAGCATGGAGCAAACACCAGCTGTTTATAACGACGTCACGGAACGAGATATATTGAACACTTCTTTTTTATAGTCCCATATTATATTGCTATATCAAAATGTTATATACAGCTTACGGAATTATATGAATCTTCATTTACACACATGTGTAATCGTGTAACGGCGAGGACAATAAAATATACATAACATAAACATAGACGGTAATTATCATAATAATAATATCGTTTATTTTTCTCTTACAAGGGTGTACATTCATTTATATACAGACTTGTTTACCCTTGGTTAGAGACTAGCTCCTGAAATAGGTTCCTATGGAAACCTGTGCTACAGGTAGCTAGGCCCTTCCCTCGGTTTACATTTGGTATTTTGTTGCCATTTGGTGGACACAAAAGTTGATAAAATCCTGTAAGAGACACTAGTGAAAATGGAAAAGAAGTACTGAAAATAAAGATAATTATCAAATGTTATTCTTAAGTATGGGAAGCACGAGTGGGAAAGCATATATGATATTGGTGAGTTTTAATGACAGTGAGTGGGAGTTTTGAATTATTGAATGTTATTTATAAAAGAAGTGCAAAATTTTAGAGTCATGGTCAAACTAAAGACTCTTTTGGCTGAAAATTACCCATAATATATTTGGTTAAAAAATACGGGAAAGGACATTGAATTCAATTCAATTCAAATAATTTATTGCTTTTCACATTGTACAGTAGTTACATAAAGGTTACACGTCACTACAAATTTTAGGTACAATGTAAACCCTGTCGGGCATTGCAATTAAAATAGAGAGGAACGGCAAGCGGATTGTTAAAGATTTTACAATTTAAATATATAATTATGTAATAGTTATCGTCAAGTTATTATTAGTTTTAGATTTAATAATATTTTTAATAGAATTTAAAATGTCAATTTTTTAATTATATGTCGTTAAAATATTCGTCCAACGTGTAAAAAAACATTTATTTATTAAAATTAATTTAAGTTTTTTTAGAAATGAAGAATATATTTCTTCATTCCTTAAATCGTCAGGTAGGGCATTATAAATTTTTTATAGCCATAGATAGTGGCCCCGGAACTAAACAATTTTAAATTAGATGTCGGTATTACTAATTTGTTTTTCCTCCTAGTAGGATAACGTCGCGGTAAATCGTCCTCTTTTGTAAATAGTTGAGGATATCTCTCGTACAAATTTGCACGATACTAGGATTTTAAATCATAAAGGTAAAGTTAAGATCTTTAGAAGTTTTCCTAGAATCGCGGGCTCGGCAAGCTCTATCTGTTTAATATTCAGGAACACGAATAACATTTTTTTTTTTTGTAGAATATAAAAAGTGTATTCGACGTCATACGTGCTATTTCCCCAAAGTAACTATTCCGTATAGTTGGCTACTTAAATATATGCGTAATAAGCTGTAATGGCAGATTTTCTCACTATCTGTTGTCATTTTGAAATTCTCTGGAGTGCGCATGTAAACGATTTACAGTTTGGTTTACAGTTACATTTTATCACGCAGCGCTTTCCAGTGCTTTCACACTTGTGTCCAACATTAAACTGAGTAATTGGAATGTACTGATTTATTTCGGTTATGATTTTTCCCTCGTTAATTCATAATATTTTCCTTTTGCCAAAGGGAGGATTTTTGATACGGTCTAAATTCAATTATTTTTGTTTTATTAAAATTAATTTCTAAATTATGGGTCCGTAAGCCATTTAACTACTGAGTCCATGATTTGTTTAAGTATTTCATTTAAATCGTCAGGTTTCGAACAAGGGGTCAAAATTGAAACGTCATCAGCAAATAAAACGCACGTCTGATTCATTATTTTAGGCAGGTCATTAATGTAAATAAGGAAAAGTAAGCATCCGACCACACGTCCTTGGGGGATAGACCAATTCATGAGCTCCATATCAGACCTTACCTCGTGAGATCGTCCCTGTCCCCTGGTCAAAGTGTTCGATTTTTAAGACATATTGCTCCCTTATCCTGCAGATATGATTTGAACCACGAATGAGCAACTCCTCTTATTCCTACCCCATACAGCTTTGTCCAGAAGAATGTTATGCTGGACCTTATCGTACGCTTGCGTCATATCTTAGCATTATACCTACCGCATACTTTTTATCATTTAGAATATTTAGGACTTCGGTGTATAAATCTCTAAAAGTCGCCAGTGTGGTTGAACGATTTTTGCGAAAGCCATTTTGGCAATCATTGATGATGTTATATTTTTCACAAAATTCGATGTATTTGGATTACACGCGGCTTTTTCTGAAGATTTTTGATGCTGTGCATGGTATAGCAATAGGGCGAAAATTTTTTTGTGGGTCTGTCTTTTTTTCCCTTTTTTATGGATTGGTTTGACAAGGGATTTTTTTTAAGCGGGTGGGGAAAAAGTGCCCTCTGTGAAAGACTGATTTATAAGCAATGTCATTGGCAAAGTGAGTTCGTCTGCACATTCTTTAAATAAAATTGGTGGTATATCGTCAATGCCGTGGTCTGTATTTGCTGTTTAGTCCTCGCAGTAATTTGCTTTACCTCTGTTAGGTTTACCTCGGCGGAGGTGTTACATCGAGTTGTCAGGTGAGTCTATCACGGGTCGGCCGCGCGGCGGCTGCGTTGCATTGGGAATACCCACATGATGAAAAATAATTACAAACGCATTCGCGACGGTCTTTGGTTCTTGCACGTAAGTTTATTGTGTGGATGTTCAGTTGGATATTTTGAGTTTGATTTTTGGATTTTTATTCGTTCGCTCTTTATAATATTCCACATTGTTTTTACAACGTTATTGGACTTTCTTACGTCATTTATATAAACAAGTTTTTTAGATTTAATTAGGGTTCTTTTTAGGGTGTTTTCAGCAGTTCTTATAATATTTTCTCAGTATTTTATTTTTTGAGCTATTCACTAGTATTTTTAGTATTCTTTTATTCTTACAAGATATTTTTAACCCTTTGGTTAGCCATTTGTTGCTTTTTTGTTTGAGTATATTTTTATAGTCTTTTTCGGTATGCATTTATTCAAAATTACTTTCAAGGTATCGTCAAATTTGATTATAATTGTCATCTATATTATTGTCAACTTTTTATTATGTCATTCCAGGATATATTTTTTAACTCTGATTTAAATGATAGAATATTATTTTTATTAAATGATCTTTTTTCTTTGCGCCATGTTGATGGTCTGTCTATTATTAATAAATTTAGTTTAATCGTCACGCCCCTTATGGTCAGAAAAACCAAGATCTAATACTTCAGATTTTGTAATTATTCTCCTCAAAATTCGTGAATATTAGGTCAATACAAGTTGATGTAGTTTTCTTTTTTGTTTTTATTACGCGCGTTGGATCCCTTTAATTTGACAGTGTAAAATTATACTCAGCCATCATATAAAGTAATTTTTTTTGATTCATTGTCATCTTTTAAAACGTCAATATTAAAATCTCCTCCTATTATTATACGATATTTATTACATTTTTTTTCGTCAAATATATTAAAATAATTTCTAATTGTGCAATAAATTCATTTATCCGTTTGTCGTTCCAATACAAAGTTATTATTATTAAATTTTGGTCACTTAATTCTACGGCACATAATTCCACAAGAAATTCTAATTGACATGTTCACCAATATCCACTCTGTCGACGTAGTCCATATCGTCACGTAATAGTATGCAGACCCCTCCGTGTTCGTAGTTCCGTCGGCATGTATGCAGTTGCTACGCGGTAATGATTGAAGTGTATGAGTCCAAGTTTATTATTTATTATATTAATACATATATTATTTTTATATTAATACATATATTATTTTATTTCTTTGAACTATATTGTACTAATTAAAAATAAATTAATGGCAAAAATCTATGCAAAAATCAGCAAATTTTATACAAAAAAAGCTTGCAAACCATCGAGATATAAATGTACTAACGTAGTTGTATTTCGATGTTGCATACTCAGTAAAAATATAGCAAAATGCGACTGCAGGTTGTGTGAAATACATGTGACTGCCTTTGCTAGCAGCCACTCTTCAGAGGATGCTCAGTTGCAGGTGAGGAGACTGCGTATCTTGGATTGAAACACCTTATTTTTTGGAGATGTACATTTTTGTCAGATCACAAACTGCCAGGACTTAGCCTTGAAAAAGCGAACTTTAACTAAATTCGTTAACAATATTAAAATTAATACATAAAATAACAGGTGGATAATCGTCGTCGTCGTTAGGAAGATTTTGGGTTGATGGATGTATTCAAAATTCGATTTTCATCGCACTGACAGCTGTCAGTGGGCGTATGTTCCGATCAAAGCAACGTAGAATTATATGTGCATGAACATACATTATATTAAAGCTTCTACAGTACAGCCCTGATATAACGCTCATACATTTTTGAATGACTGTATGCTAATATACAGCCTTTCAAATAACAGTACATTAACTATCGTATCACCTGCAGCAATGTTTGTTCTGACATGTTTACGAGCTTCATGTATGTAAAGCTAATCTATTGTTATTAAAGCTTTTAATATAGTTTTGTTACTGGGTAGAGTTTGGTAGGGTTATATAGTGAGAAAATGTGGTGATGACATCCTTAATCCTTAACTATCCTATCCTAATCCTTATCTATACATATAATAAAAAAAAACAGTAAAAATATTTTATCTGTACATTAAGTATTTTGACAGAAATGGATAGAGGGACACTTAAAAAATAATAATAGAAAGCAAAAAAAAAAATTGTCTGTCTGTATGCTGATCACACTAATCTTTCGAAAAGTACTGTACCGATTTGAATTAAACTTTTTTTGTTATATAGCTATTAAGCCTAGACAACATTTAGGGCTATAATTGATTTTGAAAAACTGAGCACTTGGTAAGAAGAACCAAAACAGAACAGTTAAACTATAAGATATATGGAAATGAAATGGTGCCTTAACAAAAGTCGTTCAACCTGATGAGCATTTTCTGCTGACGTATAGAAAAAATTTAAGATCTGGAACATCTGATGAAAAGCTCCTTTCATCTAAGCTGAAACTCTACGCGGGCGAAGCCGCGGGCGACTGCTAGTCCTTACTAAATGCGAAAGTGATGTTTGTTTGTTTATTTATTTGTTTCTTTGTTTGTTACCTCTTCACCCTTTATCCTTTGAACCAATCTTTCTGAAATTTTGTATACACATAGTTAGAAGTACTGAGAAGGACATAGAGTACTTTTCATCCCGGGAAAAAGTAATGTTCCCGTTGGAAATTCACGCGGGCGAAGCTAGTCATACATAAAAGCATTTGAAAGCGATATCTTGTTTAAATAAATTATTCAATCAACAACAGCAACAGCAAGAATGCTAGTGGAAAGATGGCTAAAAAGGGTAATTGTGGGATTTGATATACAGACCCTATACCTATACCCTAGCACAGGTGAAAAATAAATAACCACGGAACATTGCTTCCGCCGCCATTCGTTCGAATTGCTGATAGAATCGTAGGGACCATTTTATTATCAACTACTGGTAAGTAGTTGATAATAAAACTTTTATGTGAAAAGACAAAGTTATTCGAAGTAGAATTTTAATGTTTTATTACACCAATAACCATCGCACATTACGGTATAAACAGCGATAAGGAACAATGTAATTTCGCAGTAAATTGCATTGCAACTAACAAGTTACAATGTCGTCTACCCTGCTAAGTTCATCGTATTTTTTTGGGTTAATAAAAACGAAGTCTGACTGTTTGTTCTCTGGAACTGCCGGTCCAATTAAAAAAAAAATATTTCTGTATTAAATAACCTCATTAAATAGATTATACGCAATATATAATCCTGAAATCACCACGAGAGAGAATCCGTGAGGCATAGCTAGTAAGAATAAAACAGTAATGTAGTTTTAATAATTTTCCTGTCCTATGAGTCATAATTATGTCAACAAATTAATTGTTGAACTATTGTTATATAAATTATGGACAGCGAATGTGATACTTTATTTTTTGTTTATACCGAGCCTATGTTTTACGAAAATGGATCAGAATTTTTTTCGACATAATAAATAATTTTAATTTTAATGAAAAACTAAATTACTGTCAAGAAAAGCTATATATTTTTTTTTACATTTAATCTGCAATATATTTTAAGGATGTGTAGACTTATTCGCATCATAAAATACGAGACACCAACCGTAACAGCTTACAAGAAAAAATAATATCCATTAATCATAAAAACGAACAATTGAATATTTTCTCCCCATATCTCGTTCCATCAATTTTATTATAAGCCTGCCATTAGGAGGAATAAAATATATTCTCAAAAAGCTCTCCGGTTACGGAACAAACAACTGTCAATCACGCCGGTAAAATTTTATTACGGATAAACAGAAATGAAAGAGGGTTTCCTTACCTCGAGTATTATTCACTGAATCACATAACACAGCACATTAACACAGAACAGGGGCACTAAAATCCGTCACTCTATGAAACATGTTCGTAAAAATACGTTCAGAAGAGCGCGATACGTGGCCACTCTTAGCAGCTTCGCGGGAAAAACTCGACGTTCTTTGGTCCTCCAGAAGCGGGCACGGCGCGCGCAAGCCTTCCAAAACGGTAATTTAAACACATTTATCAAGCTAATTCTGCAAATTGAATTAAATAATGACGTTACCGAGCCACTGTTCCTTCCCTCCACTGTTACTGTTTGTCGGGACTCTCAATGGCGTTAATAATAACGTCTTTGGTGTTAATAAATTAGTTTAAAGTTGGATTCGTCGCCGCGGGGCGGTGTTGCTAACTTGTGATTTATCGCGGGTCCGACCGGTTTATTCAATTTGGAGCCCGCCCCGCTAATATTGGCCGCCTGACCGTTTTCATATGCTAGTTTTTTAGGGACACTCCTTGGTGTGCACCGCAAAGTTACAAGAGTGTGGCAACTTACGACTTTATCAGAATAAACTATACTTATTTTCTACTTGTACGTACTGTCGCTAACTTTTATTTTAGTCTTGCTAGTACTTAATCTAAAAATTGACTCATTTTTTTAAATTTCATTGCGTTTCTACCCTTTAACAGATGGAGAAAACGATCCCAATGCCATTTTCTACTTACCAATTTCTATATGGTTACTTTAAAAAATCAATTTCATGAGGTGAAACATTCAAAGAACAAACTTACTACTTACTTCGATGGCTCGACGACCCAAAGAGGATCTTGGCCTCCGATACTAAAAAGCTTTCCATTCCTTCCTGTTCTGCGCTACTTCCCGCCAGTCGGCTCTTTGAGGGCCACCAGATCTTTTAGGACCTCCATCCCTCCAGCGGTATCTGGGGCCGGCGGCCGACAGGAACAAACACGTAAGGGTTAAAATAAGTCTCCTCCCATTTCCAAAATCTGATAATATGGATTTGTGTTGTGCAGTGCTACCACCATAAAAATAGGAAAAAAAACCTCGTTTATGGCATGCACTCCCCTCTACTGTCGCTGATGACTCCTTCTAGTCTGTGTTTTTCCGAGCAAGTTTATATACTCATAATAGCGTGAAAATGCGGCTTCAGTAGCATCACTTCCATTTGGGTTACTGTGGCACATTATGGCTTCTTTACAGTACCTATATGCGAAAATACTTTCTTGCATTTTATCAAGCTTGCTTTCTTCTACTTTTTTTACATCCTAGCTTTGATAAAATGCAAGATAGTGTTGATGATATTTGTTCAGTTTTGTAATAGAAAAAGTTATCCAGAAATCCAGTTCAATGGTTCAGTGCTATAGAAAAATTGTACAATTTGATGACCTGAATCTTGAACTTTTTATTTAAAAACTTCTGTCGACAGCTGTTTGTCAAGTAACATTTTTATTCTTTCATTCTTTACCACAAAGGCCTTATGAGTCTCCATCTAAATCTTTTTGTTTGGTAAATAAGTATTTTACAAAACCTCCACTTTTTCACATACATTTAATGCCTTCAGATAGATGCAGAAAAATGCGAGACAAATAGATAGGTTCTTATTTGTATGGACAATAAAGATGGACACACAAACAGTTCGGGAGCTAAAAAAACATGCACCATCAGATCATGTTTATCTTAATAATGCATTGTCATTGTTGAAGCCTAGATTTTCAAATACCCCATGACAAGCAGAAGTGATATTTGCAGCAGCTTGCACGATTTGACCTAAAATTAGCTCTCTCTCTCTCTCAGCCGAAAGACGTCCACTGCTGGACAAAGGCCTCCCCCAAGGATTTCCATAACGACCGGTCCTGCGCTGCCCGCATCCATGCAAGCATCTCCGCGACCTTCGCCAGGTCGTCGGTCCACCGAGTGGGAGGCCTGCCAACACTACGTTTTCCGATTCGTGGTCGCCACCGAGAACTTTTCTGCCCCAACGGCTATCTGTTCTACGAGCTATGTGCCCCGCCCACTCGCCACTTAAGTTTCATGATTCTGCGGGCTATGTCGGTTACTTTAGTTCTCCTACGGATCTCGGACAGATACGGAAATTAGCTACCTACACATTATACTACGTTAGTACTATTACTTGTTCTGTGCGTTATACATAAATTGCAATTAAATAAAAGCAAACAACAAAAACAGCAACAGCGATATTCAGAGACGACACTTATTCACCAGGTGAAATTGAGGCTTATAATTAACCAGGTGAAATCTATATATTATATAGATATAACTCAAAGGTGACTGACTGACTGAATGACTGACTGACATAGTGATCTTTCAACGTACAGCCCAAACCACTGGACGGATCGGGCTGAAATTTGGCATGCAGGTAGTTGTTATGACATAGGCATCCGCTAAGAAAGGATTAACGCGAGCAAAGCCGCGGGCACTAGCTAGTTGAGACATATAATTCACCAGGTGAAATTGAGACATATAATTCACCACGTGAAATTGAGACTTATAATTCACCAGGTGAAATTTAAATAGTAAACGACACAAACCTTAATCAATCAAAACCAGTGATTTACTGATCGCATGCGTTTGCGAGTTGCGGTAACGTTCGCAATGGAAAGCGGTCACCGCTTTGTGGTAATGGTTACCCGTCCAGCAGGGAATTCCCAAGCGGACGTTTAGGCACAGGCATTATATGTATATAGTATTATGCCAAGATGCATCTTGGCATAATTTACATATACATTAGGGTGGAGCGAAATTACTTTTTTCTGATTTTTTTAAATTTCTAATAATGAAAAGTTTATGCCTTTTTTGGTCTCAAACATACACATTTAAAATATTATTTGAAAAAAATAGGGTAACCGTCTCCGCAAGGTTTATTGAACTTTTTTACGAAAAGTTGGATTTTTTGGACTCTAAGTTTGTAGATTTTTAATTTTATTAAAATGACAAATATATGTATAATTCATATTAATTTCAGAAAGGAAAAATCCCTCTATTTTCGATAAAAAATAATAAACAAGGTGCAATACTACGTACAAGAAGAGTTCGGGGGTGCAAATAAAAGGAGGGTCAGTTTTCGTGCATGAATAATTGAAAACGCATTTGACAATTTTTTTGACAAATATCCTATAAATTCTTAGTACTGTAATGGAAAAAGCTTGGAGTGCCTGTAATGTGTCCAATAATTAATGATTTTTTGTAAGTTAAAGTCAAATGTTTTACCAACTTACAAAGATATATGAAATTTTAAGAGTTTACGAGGTAAACTATAAGAACGTCAAAAACAGCCTATATTTCCGGAAATTGCTAAGTTTGTCATAAAAAATTAAATATTTATGGCTTACTGGATCCATATCAACAGTAATACTTTCCAGAGTTATTTAATTGTTATCAGCACATCATAAAAAATGTAAAAATCTGCTCAAGTCCATCAAATGAATTTCATCTGCAAACTTGAAAAGTTTTCGACGGGATAGTTTGATGCTTTTTGATATTTTGGCTTGCAAATGCAAAGATTTTACTCACTGCAACTGTCCAAGATATAAGAAAGTGCCAAAACGTGAGCAAATGTTACTGATTGTAAAGAAATAAGCTCCTAGAAATATTCACAGATCTTAGTACGTATCAGCAATAATTTCAGGCAACTCTCCCAAAGATTTAGGCTTTACGATACGTCTACAGTTAAATAGTCGCATGCCCGTTGACTGAAAAGTAAAAATCGACTGTTTGGTTTATACAGCGACGGAAAAATCCTCACTTGGCCTGATCACTGCGGCTACATTAATTGTAAAACTATATGCTCTGTTATGGTTCTGTATTAAAAGAAAACCCATTAGAGTAAAGATGGTTCTCGGTCTCTTTTTAACATTATTATTTACGCGATACCTTCTAGAAGATTTAGGAAGCATATAAGACCCAGTCACTCAAAGAAATGGCTATTTTGTGTACAACGACAATATTTTCTGGCTATGTTATTTGTCACGCGAAAGCAAGTTCGTGAGTTGGATGCTCGTCGTAGTTTTGAAGGCACGCAGTATTGCCACATCAACAACCCCAAGATTTTTTGTAGTACCAGATATTTATTTTAATATTTTAAATGATATAGAAACAATATATTGGCAAAACGATTGTATATAGCCACCATTTTCAATATAATTATCGACTGAAGAAATTGGCAGTATAGTACAGCCTGGTGGCGAGAATCAGCTGTTATTCTTATGAGTTCTGTGTCCCATGCAATCTGTTGAATGAGCTGTGAAGATCACTGATGAAGTAGCCACTTAACATTAACTATAACATCTCATTTGAGAGCCATACAGGCTGAATTAGAATTAAGAGAGAAAATGCCGAAATTTGACACTAAGTGTCATTTTAGAGAAAATTAATAAAAATAATTTATGTTATTTTTTTTTACTTTTTTCATTAAAACATATTATTTTATGCTTAATTAACATATTTTATGTTAATTCACATAATTTGAACCCGTTTACATGTCAATAATAGGTCTGGCAGGTGAAGCAAATTTTTCAAAAATTTTAAAACTTTGAAGTCAGTGCGGAGGCAAAAGATGTTGTTTAATTTATATCAAAATTGACATATAGTATTAATTTCGGGCAAGACACAAATCCCTCACTATTAGAATTCAAAATAAAAATAAAAAATATTCCCCATACATCGCTACTGCTATACACATTGAAAATTGGACAAATGAAACGGTAGGTACGTAATTTTTTCTGATTTTTTGTATTCAAAATACCATCATTAATCATGCATTAGCTGAAGCATCATCAAACTTAATTATAGAAAATACTTTTTAAAACCTGCAACCAAAATCTTAAGAAAACTAAGGAACGTAAATAAAGTGTTAAAAGGGCGTATTCATAGAGGTGGTGTGAAAATAGGCCGCCTAATAGACTAGCTCGCGGCCGCTGATTGCGTCGCTATCTCGCCCTAAATCTATGTGAATGCACCTTTGCATCTGCATACAGGCGATATGTTAGTGTCAAAGAGAAATTAAAATTTTAGATTGAAACCTACACATATCACGTTGATAATTAATTTAAATCGGCGCGTCGTATGAATAATAAATAATGATTATACATTGCAAGTGAAAAAAAAATAGAAGTATATTTATTTTTATGTATGTATAAAACAGCCGACCAATTCCAAGTGACAACTTTTCGTGGTGTAAATTAAAAAATTGGCACCTTAGTGATAATCCTTCCGTAGCGTAGCAAGTGGACAGATTCACAATGATATAGATGCTCAGGTGCACAGATTAGCAAACGATAACCTCTTGTACAGTCGTTTATGTAATATTGAGTTTCGCTTAGATTAAAAGTCTTTTTGTGTTCCAAACTGTTTCAGATGTTTCGGATATTCGATTTTTATACGTCTACAGAAAATGCTCAACAGATTAATCAAGTGTTGCTAAGGCGCCATTTCCATATATGTCATAGTGTAGCTGGTCTCTTGGAGTTATTCATCAGATGTTTCATATCTTCAATTTTTATACGTCAGCAGAAAATGCTCATTAGGTTGAATGACTTTTACTAAGGCGCCATTTCCATATATGTTATAGTGTAGCTGGTCTCTTGCAGTTCTTCATCAGATGTTCCAGATCTTCAATTTTTATACGTCAGCAGAAAATGCTCATCAGGTTGAACGACTTTTGTTAAGGCACCATTTTCATATTTCTTATAGTTTAGCTGTTCTGCTATGGTTCTTCATCAGGTGTGGTTCCTCAGGCATTGTCCCGAAGTCTTGGAGATCGGCCCTTGTGCACCCGATCCCTAAAAAGGAGATCGCTCGGATCCGGCGAACTATAGGCCTATTGCCATTACCTCCATTCTTTGCAGAATAATGGAAACCATTATTAATCAGCAACTCCTAGGCTATCTTGAGGATCACCAGCTGCTAAGTGATCGCCAATACGGATTCCGTCGCGGCCGCTCAGCTGGTGACCTTCTTGTTTATCTTACACATCGTTGGGCTGAGGCAATTGAGTGTAAGGGCGAGGCTTTGGCCTTTAGTTTGGACGTGACGAAGGCCTTTGATCGGGTGTGGCACATGGCGCTTCTCTCCAAATTACCTTCGTACGGGCTCCCTGAAAGATTGTGCACATGGCTGGACAGCTTTCTCAGGGAACGTAGCATAAAAGTCGCTGTAGACGGATCATGCTCTGAATCCAAACATGTGAATGCTGGCGTTCCCCAAGGTTGCGTCCTATCACCCACACTGTTCATTCTGCATATCATGATATGTTGCAAATTAGCAACATGCATTGCTATGCAGATGACAGTACTGGTGATGCCTTATACCACGGACGTGCTAATCTCTCTCGTGAGGCTACTGAGGAGTGTCGGAGCAGAATTACGTCAGACGTTAACGTGTCTCTTGAGCGAGTCTCGGAATGGGGCAGACTAAACCTAGTCCAATACAACCCCAACAAGACACAAGTCTGTGTGTTCTCTGCCAAGAAAACCCCTTTTGCGAAGGAACTCCATTTTGAAGGAACTGCCTTAAATGCGAAGCCAAGTATTGGAATTCTGGGGGTCGACATTTCGAGCACGGTTCAGTTCGGTGGTCATTTGGAGGGTAAAGCCAAATTGGCTTCTAAAAAGATTGGTGTGCTCTCGGGAAGGCGAAGCGGTATTTCGAAGCCACATCACAGGATGCAACTTGCCTAAGGCACAAGTCCGGCCACATATGGAATACTGCTCGCATCTCTGGGCTGGAGCACCGGATTATGGCTCCGCCCATTTGACCGCATTCAACGAAGAGCTGCTCGAATTGTCGGCGATTCCAGAATCTCTGATCATTTGGACCCGCCGGCATTACGCAGAGATGTCGCGTCCCTCTGCATCTTTTATCGCATTTACAATGGGAAGTGTTCGCAGGAGCTGTTCGACCTTGTACCAGCCGCTCTATTCCACCACCGTACCACCCGCCTTAAGCAGAAGTACCAACCCCACCACCTTGATGGCTGGTGTTCAACCACCGCTCGTTTTTCGCGCAGCTTTTTACTGCGCTGTACTAGAATATGGAATAAACTTCCTTCAGCAGTGTTCCCGAATAGGTTCGACATTGGGGCCTTCAAGAAAAGAGCCTATCGCTTTTTCAAAAAGTCGGCAACGCATCAGTGACCTTCTTGGGGTCATTGGTGTCTATGGACTGCGGTGATTCTTACCATTAGGCAACCAGCATGCTCGTTTGCCTACTATTTTATAAAAAAAAAAAAAAAAAAGGTGTTCCAGTTTTCAAAATCAATAATAGCCTATATGTTGCCCAGGCTTAATAGCTATACAACAAAAAAAGTTTCATTCAAATCCGTCCAGACAGACAGACAAGAAATTCCAAAAAAATTTTTTTGCTCTCTATTGTTCTTTTTAAGTGTCCGTCCCTGTATCCATTTTTAGTCAAAAATACTAAATGTACAGACCAAATATTTTTACTGTTTTATTATATGTATAGATATGATCAAGTAATGGTGCAATTTATATAACTTCTTAAAAATATAATCATGTAATGCATTATTAATTTTAATTAATATAAATTCTTTCCCCTTGGCATAAGGACTCTTTTTGACTCAGGAACCAATGATGGTTCCAATCGAACAATTCATGAATGGTGTAGATCGCCCCATAGTAAACGGTTACCACCATGGCCTGAAGTAATAATACACTTCCGAGCAGTCCGTGTAGAAAACAGAGATAGACCTTAATAATATGACCTGACACCAAAAACTTTATCTTTTTATGTACAGTCACAAACATAAATCCTCAAGATAATATGATAAGGTATAAAATTGTATACATAATCTAGGTTCGTTTGAACGTGTGTCACGAAAACACTTCCACAGATTGCACAAAAAAACAATACACAAGGAAATCCGATCACAGGATATCAATTTGCGTATTTGAAAGCTTAAAAGGTTTTCGTCGGAAATACTAAAGACACTATAGACGTTTTATAAACGAGAATTTGAAAATGCAATTTCTCACAATCGAAATAAAAATAAATGGCATCCAGGTCGCCTCACTCCAGTTACCTAAGTGAATATTTGCATGGCCGTAATGAAACTCGGAATCACTTATAAAAGGTTACTGACTTTGTGCGTCGCGTTTAATTAAAAAATTCTTAACGACTCGCTGACATTTTAAAAATTAAATTAGCCTTAGAAATCATTGATTCTTTTTTTATTAGCGCTTAATTAAGTTAAAATAATATTAGATTAAAAATGTCTTGTCAATTGTCTCGATTTATATTTTGATTTTAGGTTTTTTGAAGTAAAGAATTGTTTAGACTTTTTGTGGCTGAGATGATGACGAAAAAAGTTATATATTTGCCATTTTTTTTATCGAGTGTGATATTGCTAACACTGGTGTCAGATTTTATTCAAGTCGCCTAAAGGCATCTGACATGACTTTTACGACTACCGCCTTCTAGTGGCAGTAGCCGTATTACACGCCATTTAACTAAATAGTCAGCTAATGTGCAGGTTTTCTCACGATGTTTTCGTTCACCGGAAGCAAGTGGTGGTCTATGAGAAAACTACCATACATGAGTCAGATTGGTCTACTACACTCATGTGACACAGGTAGGATTTGAACCTGGGTCCTACCCGACCTCAGACGGATGTCATTACCACTTGGCCACCACCACTTCATCCATACTAATATTATAAATGCGAAAGTTTGGATGTGAGTTTGTGAGTTTGTGAGTTTGTGAATTTGTGAGTTTGTGAGGATGTTTGTTACTCAATCACGCAAAATCTACTGGACGGATTTCGATGAAATTTGGTACAGAGGTAGATAATGACCTGGAATAGCACATAGGCTACTTTTTATCCCGGGAAAAAGCACTGTTCCCGTGGGAAATTCACGCGGGCGAAGCCGCGGGCAAAAGCTAGTTTGCCATATAAAGGCTCAAAGACTTGTTTGATTTCAATCCGAGTAAATTAAACCAATTTTTCTTAATTTATAAAAGGACAAAGAAAAAATGTTACAGCATTACACACTAATGAATATCTAGACTGCAGTCCTCGCGATGTTTTCTTTTGTCGAAAGTGATTGATAAAAATAACAGTCGTAAAATTTTCTTGACCGACTTAGAGGTACAGTCAACCAAACAATTAAGTATCCCGGTTACAAAAATACTTATGTTTAAAATTTTCGTAAAGACTCTGTGTAGTTGAATAATTGAAATTTTCCTGTAATTTTTCTTTGATCTGCACAGATAATTTTGAGAGGTCAATTGATCATTCAGCGGTACATATTATAAATATAGATTTGAGACCTTATAAGAGTATCATTAACTGTTCATGTCGGGTCACGTCAGAACCACTAATGTAAATAAATATCTTACTGTGCAGAGCAACTACGCTCTGCTGCCAGAAAATGTGCGCAGAGCGAATCCGGACAAACGAAGCGGCGGGAAGAATTCTGTACCGGAACTTCACCGGGAAAAAACCACCGGTAAAAATAAGTACCGGGAAAAATCTCCACGCGGCACCACGTTTGCCCGACTAAAACCTAACTAACTTAACGCAGTCTGCTACCACCGTAGCTTATGAAGGGAGCTACAGGGCCCTATATGATAACCTAACCTATAAATTAACTTACAATTGAACACTTACCAAACTAAATCTTCTTTCTCTTCGGATCCAAACTTGAGTGTCTTCGGGAAGGGGGAATTCCTAATCACCCTACCTAACCCTTGAGATCTCAATTCCCCAGAACAACTAAATAGATTTCTTCCCGTAGTTTCACTCGGGAACAGCCAGATGTGAACAGCCAGCCACGTTTCACCTCTCACAAGAAAAAGTCACAATAACAGAGTTTTTCACAAACACAAATTCAATAGTTATTTAACAAACAGGAAATTCACAATTATCACTCAAACTAAACAACAAGCAAAAGACGCGAGACCGCTCCGCGTATTAAAATCAAACCGATATCGCCCTGGACAATGCAATGGCGGACCACACGCGACGCCATCCACGCTAGCAGTGTGAGAACCCCGAAACGCCTGGCGGCGATAACAGGAAACGCCTGCGTTTAGTTTTACCCAATATATTACAAACATCCCCCGTCCCGGTCTGAGAAGCAGACCGCTAGCTTACTCTACGGGAAGGCGGGCGAGAGAGGTCACACCTCTCCTTAAAATCGAACCGTCGACCAACCCCTCAGCCACACGCGGAGTGCCATCTCCGCCAAGAATCAAACGTAATATGCGAGCTCGTCGCCAAAGCAATGAGGGCAAATTTGCCTCTTTTAACAATACTAAATCACCCTCCCTGGGAGGCTCAGTCCTGTCTGTCCACTTCACTCTTTGCTGCAGCAAATGCAAATATTCAAGCGACCAGCGACGCCAAAAGTCCTGGCTCATTTGCTGCAACATTTGAAAACGCGACAACCGATATACGCGTTCATCCTTCCACGGGTATTCGGGCAGGGCATTCAACGGCCCTCCCACCAAAAAATGACCAGGGGTGAGAGCTTCCAAGTCATTTGGATCTGGAGATAGCGGACAGAGAGGACGAGAGTTGAGGACCGCCTCAACTTTACAAAACACTGTGGCCAGCTCTTCAAAAGTTAGAGCCGTTTCTCCGATAATGCGGCGGAGGTGGGTCTTTGCGGATTTCACAGCCGCTTCAAAAATCCCTCCCCAATGGGGGCAACTTGGGGGACTAAACTTCCAGGTTATTCCCCTTTGGGCAGCAATTTGACTTAAACTAGTACAATTTTTATCAATAAACACAGAAACATCCTTAAGATAATTTACAGTTCCTTTATAGTTTGTGCCATTATCAGACCTAATAAGGGAAGGTAGACCTCGACGCGAAACAAAGCGATCCAACGCGGCGACGAAGGCCTCCGTAGTCAGAGCCGATACCACCTCCAAATGGACAGCCTTGGTGGCCAAACAAACAAATACACACAAATAGCCCTTCACAATACGGGCATTACGAAAGGGAGAAGCCTTGATCGAAAAGGGACCGGCAAAATCGGTTCCAACGCCGTCAAACGGTCTCGAAGGTCGGATTCGATCAGCGGGCAAATCACCCATCTGTGGTTGCATCGTGGATGCCTTCAACCTATAACATGCAATACATCGAAACAGGACACTACGGATTGCTCTTCGGGCAGACAAAATCCAAAACTTCGCGTTGCAAAATAGCCAACAAAGCATTGCACCCAGCATGGGCGTTACGAATGTGTCGATCAGACACCAAAAGCTGCACCAAGGGTCCGCCCTTGGGCAACAACAGAGGATGGCGAGTCTCATATGGAAGATCCGCCTTCCGGAGCCTGCCTCCAACCCGAAGAAGCCCATCCGAGTCGATGTACGGGTTCAAACGAGCGACCGCGCCCTTCAACTTAGCGCGTCCGTCGCGCAAAATACGAAGCTCTGACTCAAACCGTCCGGTCTGCACGACACGGACCCAATGCAACAATGCGCTCCGGCGCTCTTCTGCACCTGCAATCGGCTCCAACCGCTTTGCCTGTGGGTTTCTACAATTATGTATGAAACGCTTAATCCAACTGGTAACACCCAGAAGCTTATCCAAGCTGCTATACCGAGCAAGTAGCCAATCCGGCTCCGACGTCGTCTCAGCGACTACAGCATGTACACGGAGCCCAGTCAAACTCAAAGAAGTAACATCTGTCTGACAGACAGGCCAAGAAGTTTCTGATCCCATCAGCCACTCTGGACCCCACCAGAGCGGGTGTGACACCAATTCTGGTGCCGTACAACCTCGGGAAGGCACAGTCCGCTGGGTTAAGCTCTCCCGGCACATGTCTCCATGTTATATCAATTCCGATATTCTGGATTTGGGAAACCCGATTTCCCAACAAAACCTCCAAGGTATGTGGGGCCGCGCGCAACCATGCAAGCGCGACCTGGCTATCCGACCAGGCGAAGATGTCCCGTATCTCGACCGTGGCCGCCAGCTCACTGGCAACGTGATGCAACAATTTAGAGAGAAGGTGAGCTCCACTCAACTCAAGCTTGGGAATAGTCAGCCTAGTCCTGATGGGGGCGACCTTGCTCTTCCCTAACAAAAGCGAGACATTGACCCGGCCATCGGCGTCAACTGTCCGCATATAGACTGACGCGGCGTAGCCTCGCTCCGACGCGTCACAAAAGCCATGCAGGCTGGCTCGATATTTCCCGGGGGCAATATTCGACGAGGCAAGGCAATCCGATTGACTTCCTTAATCGATGAAAACAACTCGAGCCAATCATCCAATGGAGAGCCAAACAGCGGCTCGTCCCACGAGACGCCCAAAGTCCAAAGTCTCTGAAGAAGACACTTCGCAGAGAATATCACTGGACTGATCCAACCGCTTGGATCAAACATACGGGCTATTACGGACAACACCGTTCTCTTAGTCCAGACTTTTGGTATTTCCAAGTCCACTTGGAATGTGAAAATATCGGTTAGCGGCTGGTACTGCATGCCCAGCACCGCTATCCTGTTGGGATCATCCACATCCTCAAACAGGTGAGGGTTCTGTTGGTGATCCTCCGGGATCCCTTCTAGAACTTTAGGCTCATTAGACAACCACTTACGTAGCTCGTAGCCACCTGTCTTCAATATTTCAATCAATTCATCCCGCAGTAGGAGGGCCTCCTCAATACTTTGGGCTCCGGTGCACACGTCATCAACATACAAGTCACGTGACAGCACGGAAGCCCCACGGGGAAAGCGGATCCGTTCCCGCTCTGCCAATTCAAGCAATGATCTGATGGCGATATAGGGACTAGATTTCAAACCATACGTGTTTGTGTTGAGTTCATACACCGTCACAGGATCCTCAGGGCGCTCACGCCAGAGTATCAACTGGAATCGCCTGTCCTCAGGATGTATGACTGTCTGGCGGAACATCATCCGGATGTCCGCACCAAAAACCACTTGATGTCTTCTAAAGTTCAAGATGATGTCAATTATGTCCCTATGCAATTTGGGACCCGAATGCAAACACAGATTCAACGAAACCCGTTCGAAGTGGGTGCGGACCCATCAAAGACAGTCCGCAACTTGCCCGTTGAGGCCTTCACCACCGCGTGGTGGGGCAAAAATAATGCTCAGTTGAGCTCCAATCAACTCGAGCCGGAGACATGTGACCCAAATCCTCGTACTCGCGCATAAATTCAATATATTTATCGCGAAGTACGTGGTCACGCTGCATGCGTCGCTCCATGGACAGCAGTCGTTTCTCCGCAAGCGCCCTACTTTGCCCTAGGCTAGGACGAGAGGCAACAAAGGGTAACCTAGTTACAAACCGACCGGAGGGCAACCTCTCCGTGGTCGATCGAAAAAGGGCTTCGCACTCAGCGTGTTCCGGATCCATCCTGGAACTCATAGGTGGCTCCTCCACCTCCCAAAACCTTTGCATGGTCTTGGCCAAGGACGCAGATGCGACAACCGGTGGCTCCTCCCGGTGCCATTATCAAACACAGGGCCCATCAGGGCGAAAACCAAAAATCGTAGACACTGCCATCAGTGAAGACGAACCCAGAGCCTTCTGTGTACCCAACAAAATCCAACCCAATACGTCCGAGCCCAGGAGCAAGTCCACTGGGCCGGGATGAAAGACAAAGGGGTCGGCCAAATCCAGACCCGAAACCAAAGACGACACACCCGGCGGTATGTCTGTCGAGGGGTGCCAACCCGCAATGGTATCCATTACCATAGCCGAAGTCGTGATCCTCATTGTGGAGGACTTCAGCGGAAGAAAAGGTGACAAGTGTCTGGCCCGTCAGACACTTCACTTGTATGCCACCAACTCCTGGCAAGTGGCACAGGCGAGTCTTCCACGACTAAACCTAACTGGCGTGCCACCTGAGTGGTAACCAAACTGGCTTGAGCCCCTGGAGTCCAACAGAGCTTCCTCAAATTATCGGCTTCCCCCCTACGACCCCATCCGCGGACCACCGCGGTAGGGAGCAGAACCGTCCGCGGCTCTGTCCCAGCAAGGGAGCAAGCTAGTTACGGGCTCCCCACTCTCTCCAAACCAGGGGGGCGCCACTGACCCGGATAATATGTCGGGCGAGTGCACATCCCCATCTGAGGGGGGCATAACCCGCGGCCCGGCCATACCTATGGTACGCGGGGCGGCAGTACTCCAGCCGTGGGTACTCGTGCAGCGGTGGAGAAACCGCTGCGGCTGCATGTGTTGGGCATTGGTAACCTGCGTGGAGGGGGGTGTCCCCACTCTCACGTCCGATCTAGGGCCCCCGCCCATGGGGGCCCTATCCGGGGCCTGGCCAGCTACATACTGGCCATGACCTTGGGGCGCGTGGTCCCGGTCCGCCAAGACCTGCGCAGGTACGCGACCCCCTCCCGAGGGGGGGTGCGACGAGCGAAGCCGCGTCCTCCGTCCGGTGGTGGAGGGCTCCGCGCAGGAGCGCCCCCGCCCATAGGGGACCCCTGCCTCAACATCCGGGTGCCATCCCCGTTGCGGTTCATGCAAAGCATCGCGTGGTGCCGCCCACGGCATGCACTGCATGGTATGGCACTGGGACAGTCACGTGCATAGTGACCGCCCAAACAATAAAAGCAAAAGTTCATGCCGCTTTGCCATGCGGCGCCTATCTTGTACTGGCAGTCTCTGCCAGTCCCTGCATTGTAGCAGGCTGTGGCCCATCCGGCCACATTGCAGGCAGTCCGCGTCCCTCGCGACTGCTGCCGTGTGCGCAACCCGCACACCAGCTCCACGCGGTGGCGGTTGCCGTCCCTGTTGGGGCCTACGTTCAGGCGCTCTGGATGGCGCTGAGTCCGTCATGGTATTCTCAGCCGCCCGTGCCTCAAACTCCAAAAACTTCACCAAGTCAGTGAATGTTGGTAGGGTGGTGCTATCCCGTTCCGCATTCTCGCGCTCAAATCGCGAGCGGATGTCATTGGGTAATTTGCCCAATACAATGTGCACCAGCAAAAAGGACCATTGGTCCACCTGCAGCCCCAGTGTGCGGAGCGCGTTACAGGCCACTGTAACGGGCGTGAGCAACTGCAGGCGCAACTGTGCCCTGTTGGCCACCTTGGGCAGGGCCATCAACTGTGCGGCGTGCGCATCCGCTAACAAACGTAAGTTTTGGTAGCGGGAGTTCAATAACTCCCAAGCCGTATCGTACTGGTCGTCCTCCACCCGGAGGTGCTGGATGAGCGACCGCGCTTCATCCTCCAGAGTGGAGAGGAGGTAGGCCATCTTCTGGGCCTTCGACAAATCCTGTCGTGCTACGACCAGGGACTCAAACATATTTTTATATGCTACCCACTCCTCCATCCTACCCCCAAAGTGGGACAGCTGAAGGGTGGGGAGCCGACCAGTAACTGCGGGTCCTTCCTGTCTAACAGGTGTGCGAGGGGCTGGTCCGCCAGCCTGTCTCGCCCTTATTGCGGTCACCGCCTCCGCGATATCATCGTGCAGACTCAGGATCTGGTCCATGTCCGCCATGTGACCTGCGTAGGCCTCCGGGGCAAGTTCGGCTTCGGTAAGCACCACCATGGCTGCTTCCTCGCTAATCAATCGTGAGTGGAGGTGATCCGCTCTTAGCAGTATGGCGCCCTCCCTGTCCTTCCGGGACAGGAGTCCTCCGGCCGTCACAAACCATCTCAATTCGTTGGCGAGTGTCGCCCTAGCATTGGAGGCTCTCGCCATCAGTGTCAAGTCACAAAACAAAAAATAACAAAAGGTAAATAAAAAACAACAAAATCAAGCAACTACACGAAGAACCGCGGTAGGTATGAGAATGGCACAAACCCGGAACGCACGGTACAAACCGCAAACAAATACAAAAAAGGTTACAAATATTCTTATACAAACAAACTAAGAAAAATCTAATAATTTTTACAAACAATTAATTATTTTTTACAAACGAACAAATGGAGGGTAGATAAACTGCGCACTTCATACTAGAAAATGTGCAGAGCAACTTACGCTCTGCTGCCAGAAAATGTGGCAAGGAGGAATCCGGACAAACGAAGCGGCGGGAAGAATTCTGTACCGGAACTTCACCGGGAAAAAACCACCGGTAAAAATAAGTACCGGGAAAAAATCTCCACGCGGCACCACGTTTGCCCGACTAAAACCTAACTAACTCAACGCAGTCTGCTACCACCGTAGCTTATGAAGGGAGCTACAGGGCCCTATATGATAACCTAACCTATAAATTAAATCCAATTGAACACTTACCAAATTAAATCTTCTTTCTCTTCGGATCCAAACTTGAGTGTCTTCGGGAAGGGGGAATTCCTAATCACCCTACCTAACCCTTGAGATCTCAATTCCCCAGAACAACTAAATAGATTTCTTCCCGTAGTTTCACTCGGGAACAGCCAGATGTGAACAGCCAGCCACGTTTCACCTCTCACAAGAAAAAGTCACAATAACAGAGTTTTTCACAAACACAAATTCAATAGTTATTTAACAAACAGGAAATTCACAATTATCACTCAAACTAAACAACAAGCAAAAGACGCGAGACCGCTCCGCGTATTAAAATCAAACCGATATCGCCCTGGACAATGCAATGGCGGAAAATCACGCGACGCCATCCACGCTAGCAGTGTGAGAACCCCAAACGCCTGGCGGCGATAACAGGAAACGCCTGCGTTTAGTTTTACCCAATATATTACAAACACTTACAAATCTAACTTTAGGTATCTAATTAACACAAACTTTCTTGCCACGTACGACTAATCTGTGGAATCAACTTCCTGCGGTGTTTCCGAACCGATACGACATTGGAACCTTCAAAAAACGAGCCTACGTCTTTTTAAAAGGCCGGCAACACTCCTGCGATACCCCTGGTGTTGTGGTTGTCCATGGGCAGCGGTGATTACTTACCATCAGGTGACCCGCTTGCTCGTTTGCCGCCCTATGTTATAAAAAAAAAAAAAAAAACTTAGAGGGGTAAGTATGTTTGTCGTTTAATTTTTAATTATCAAAATATAAAGGAAATTTAATTAAAAAGATCAATTTTAATAATAACGTAAAAATTCCATTTAGCACCATTCAATTGAAAACGAGCTATAAAAATATATCGATATTCAATTTTGCTAAAGACCACATCTAATACGAAATAAATTTAATTTGATGAAGCAATTACGATAAAGTTCACGTTTATACGCCGATGTTGTTGTATTAAAATGAACAAAATAATATCATAACGCTGGGATATTTCCACAACGATGGACCAAGCGGATCATATTAAAATTTGAAAATATACTAGTAGGTATATAAATTTCAAATCGTTTAGTATTATAATGCGCATAGGTATATCTCTATATCCCATAGTTTGTAATTGCCGTTCGCAAATTAATGTAATTAACAGTATGTAGTAAAGTCATGTTAAATGCCTATAAAGCTTAATTAAAAATATCTGACACCAACACCAGTGTCAATTTGGGAGTTGTAATGTGAGAGGCTGCATGAATGTTTCACAATCACGAGAACTCTACTGGACGGATTTCGATAAAATTCGGTACACAGATATATTATATCCACTGTAGCGGATCCCAGGGGCGCAGCTAGTGTAAGATAATTTGTACATTCCCTGACATTTAAAATGACTTGTCCCCCTGGAACGACCATTATCGCCAACTGTTAGTTCTGATAGTATATCCCTAGCACATACGGCGTTTTGAGATTAACGATGCGGTATGTTTATGATTAATTTAGTGTTAGTTCTAGGTGTTTCATCATAGACTTTTAATATCTCTCTTTTATCTAAGCGCTCAGCATACGCATCGGAGCCCAGGGTCCGCTTTTCTACTTTTTCTTCTCCACTTCGCACGGTCTCTTTTTGGCATCATTAGTAATGAGTCCATTGGTACGCATATTTTCCTTGACGACATAAAGACCAGCTCTTCTTGTAATTATAGACTTTTAATATGATGTGTGCATTTTTTTTTCAGTTTGGGACGGAATATCAGCATTGAAATAATATTAGCCCTAGATCAATGCACTACGGCCAGAGTAGAGAACGTTCTTCTAAAGGATAGTACCCATAACCTGCAATTTAATTATAAAACCAGCTGGCGCCCAGCGGCTTCGCTCGCGTTAATCCTTTCTTTAGCGGATGCCTACGTCATAACATTTACCTGTATGCGCCAAATTTCAGCCCCATCCGAATCCCAGTGGTTTTCCGTCCAATGGCTTTGGGCTGTGCGTTGATAGATCATTATGTCATTCAGTCAGTCAGAGAGAGATCTGTAAGGATTGTAGCCAGTGAAAATTCGAAAAAGTCTTTGCCTACCCCCACGGTAAATGGGAGTACTGCGACATGTATGTAAGTTAAAAGATGTTGAATATAAGCTTAGAGCTTATATTCAACATCTTTAAATAAGCTTAGCTTAAAATGATGTACAATAGGGTTACATACCTTTTAATAACAGAAGAGTATTTCTACGAAATAACAAATCCCTGATCAAACCTTAGGAACATTAAGCTTACACCCTACATTACCGAATAAACTACGTGAACAGCTGGCACTAATAAATGCTGAACCCTGGGGGCCGTCATATAATTTCTGCAGTGTGGAATTCGCGATTCACAGATAATTGTATGAATATATTAACTCGAAATAGAATTTGGTGTAATTTGGCTTTCATTATATTTGTAGCAGGGGATGCTCTGTTTGTTGTTGAATATCTTATACTAACGTTTTACCCCTCGAGCTTCACCCGCGTGAATTTTGTTTTTACCCTACCCACCCACTAAGGAGTGAAATACTCCCTTGTCAGTGGTGGAATTTCCAAAACTACACGCTTTACAAGGAATCTTTACAAACATTGGAATACTGTGAAATTTGACATTGAATTTTTAAAAATGCCTTTTATTGTTCCGTTAAAAAAACTTACTTCTACGAATTCATTTTACTATTTGAATTCGTAGAAGTAAATTATTTTTAGAGCTTTTACATCTCTGATTAAAAAAAAATATTAGAAAACTTATTATTTTTAAAATATTTTATCATAGAACACTAAAAGCTCAAAGCTCATAACATTTATCTACATCAATAAGTAATCATAATCTGTGTACTTCTATTTAAATATAGTCTAACATTAAGTTCCTTTTAGTTGGCACTTTGTTCCCTGTTATCTGCCCCAACTGTTACTTTCCCTTAGAATTTAGTCGGACAATAAAAAAAAGCTTATGAGGGTTCCGTAAGAAAAAACATGTAAGTAATATTAGCTATTTGCATCACAATCAGTGCATTGTTTTACTTTTCAGGAATTTTTACACTTTTTGTGCTGATATTGACATAAATCAAATCAAAATTCTTTATTTCAGAATACATCCATATATGTTGGTAAAAAAGAACTAAAAAATAATTTTAGTACTCAACTAAATCACAAATACGATTTAATAACAGCTAAAAAACCGAGGGCGGAAGCTTCTTTACAATCATCATCACAACTGATATAGTTGACAAAGATTTGCTATCATACAATATGTATGTTCTAAATGTATATTCATTCGAACTTAATATTAATGTTTATCACAGCACAGAACCCTAAAAAGCAGTACTTATGGGACTCGATAAATCACTGGGTATTAGACATATCGTTGGGGCTAAGGTCGCGCTTCCAGTAGGTTTGTAGTGATTAAAATGAAGAAGTTGCTCGCAGTGATGAATGGGGTTTAACGCCTAGACTGTGTGTATTGTAATTTCTAAATATAGATCAGTAAATGTATTTGGTTTATTGTAAAACAAAGATGCCAACACTCGCTCTTTGTCTGAATGGTAATGATTGAAAGTGATACAAAATAAAATTTAGTGAAATTAACCTCGGACAAAAGCTCCAACATCATCAACCAATCAATCTATACATATAATAAAACAGTAAAAATATTTTGTCTGTACATTTAGTATTTTTGACTGAAATGGATAGAGGGACACTTAAAAAGTATAATAGAACACAAAATTTTTTTTTGGAATTTCTTGTCTGTCTGTATGTATGATCACGCTAATCTCCGAAAGTACTGAACCGATTTGAATGAAACTTTTTTTGTTGTAAAGCTTTAATAGCTATACAACAAAAAATAGTTTTTGCCTAGGCAAAATTTAGGCTTTCAATCTGATGATCATTTTCTGTTGACGTTTAAAAATCGAAGATCAGGATCATCTGATGAAGAATTCCAAGAGACAAGCATACTATAACAAATATGGAAATGGCGCCTTAGTAAAAGTCGTTCAACCTGATGAGCATTTTCTGCTGACGTACAGAAATTGAAGATGTGGAACATCTGTAAAAAGCTCCAAGAGAGATTTTTCATCTAAATGAAACTCACGCGGGCGAAGCCGCGGGCGCCAGCTAGTACATATTATAAAACTGTAACTGGTCTGTGTCTGTATTTAAGAGATATTTCAGAAAAATAAATTATGGGGGCTTTTTAAACAGTTAATACTCGTATAACCCAAAACGATTTTTTTTTAAATTTTTGTGTCTGTCTGTATGTTTGTACGCGAATCACGCACAAACTACTCTATGAAATTTGATGCGGTTTTTACAGTAGTATTGTCAAAGTTTCAACTTAAAATCTGTTGTAGGTTTTATCTTGTTACGTCGCTTAGAACCTGAGATCAGCTAGTATGTAAAATGGAGAAGGGTAGTAAACAATTAACATCATCTCCTAGTAAGTCATTTTGTGCGTTGCGTTCCACGCATTACCATTAACCTCAGCCATGACAAAACGACAAGAATAGAAGATAGAGAAAAAATAAATACACATCTTTATTCAGATTCGACGCAAAAAATATTTCTTAAAAACATTTAGGTAACTTTTATCTCAATTGTATCCCGTAGTCCAAGCAAAAAGGCATAAAAATGCTCTCCCCAAGAGCCACCACGCCATTCATCCTGAATATCCATTCAGTTTTGTAGATTGTCAACGCAGACGTCTCGACGAGGTAATATTAAAACGCCAGCAAAAACGTAATTCCAAGAAAACGCCCCGAGAATTGTGTTTTATTTCATGTTGGTTAGTCCACAACAAAGAACCTTTTACAAAGATTTTCATTGAACGGATAAAGAATAAGGAAATGTAAGTGGATTTTGCTCATTCTTTTAGATTGAACGCGCGCGACTATTTCCATCGCCCCTTTCTCACTAACCCTTTCAAACCTTAATCTCATTAAAGCAACAATGTATACAGTTCAATGATGCGTAGACGTCAAGGTTTTCCTTGGAATTGGAGCGGTGGATATTGGGCAATCTAGCCCTTTCATTGCTTTAATATGTGGCCCTTTGATGGACACGAAAGGGCCTGTGTACGTACATCTTTGTTGGATTTACGTATATTACAGGACGGACCTCGAATTCTACTTCATAAGGGGCCGACCTTATTCGAACATCAGACCTCCAAATCTCAAAGGTAAGTTCCTAAAATAGATGTTTCAGAGAATTGAACTTGTTCTTTGTACAAAGAAACATCTAGTAGTACATTTAAATTGAATGTACGCGCAATTTCTTTCAAGTTAAATTTAATCTTAACATTTGTGATTTTCTTAAGTTTTGGTAGAAAAACTTAAACATATTTATTACTTACCTTTACCATAATATATCTACCTACCATTTTTAAAAAGTCCCCAATAAATTATTATTAATATAACACAAAACTTACAAAAAAGTACATATTAATTAAACATATAAGTGACGCGATTAGAATCCAGTTAGAAGGTATCTGATAAAATTTGAGAATGTTTTTATTAGTGTAAATTGTTAATTAAATGAGAATTGAAAGTATAATTTGCTAATTGTTTTAAGCAAACAATACTTTGCAGACAAAACAAAAGTTCGCGCATAATTTCAGCAAGGGTGTTTGTACGAATTACGAATAAACTAAAAACATTAAAACAATCCTGAATCAAAACCTGATTATCTCGTCGGCCACAATAAATTAAAACTGTTTAAATACAACATGTTTAATTAGGTTGGTTTGGATCGCATTTGTTGTACCCTAAAGTTTTGTCCCAGACAAAGATAAAAAAAGACTAGATGAATTCGCAAATAAAGGTGCAATCTTATTCATTGTTACTTTATAATTTTAAATGAAAAGCGACGATGGGAAGTAGATGAACAGTAGCCACAAAATACTTAAATTAACTCTTCTTACAATTTTATAGTATATATGCAGTATGAAATCAACGCAAACACGTCGTCGTCGTCAAATGTTATGATAGTACTTTTAATTATATATGCTATGAAAAGTAAATAGGTACCTCATCCAATGGCCCATTGGTTTCATTGGTTTGAAGAGGTAGAGAAAAATCACATGCAGAAAGAATTGGTTCGTGTCTTTGGAATCTTTAAAAAATATCCCCATATTGTAATCAAATGTAAGTAATTTAATGACACGACAGCAACCCAACAAATTAAAGGATTATCCATTCACCTAACTCCGGGGTGGATCCTTGATTTTAACAGTCAAACATTGGCTGTGTTTGCGCAAACAAAATATGCAAAGGAGGTGCGGGCGATAGAGGCTAATTATGTAGGCGCACGTCCGGCGCCAGGCGACGTCCTACATTCTAAAGCTAATAAAAATGCGAAAAATGAATTAACAATTATAATTTTCGCTTGGACCCCTTTTTACTAGATATGACTTTTATGATGTGACATTTTTTTGGAAGCTCCGCGTTTCAAATGATGTTTTTGTGACTGCAGAATTTTTTTTTAGATCAGCATGTCCTACATCCTGGTGACCTTTTTAATCCCAAGCGTCAAATTTCAACGAGTCAAATTTATGGAATTCGAGGTTTCTTTACTTTTTAGACAGATAAATAAATTTAAGTAAAACAAAAAAGCTAGGCGAATGAAAAATAATTAGTTTTTTAATTAAAACAATCTATAGAAGCTTGAACTCACAATAACATAACAAAATCCCCTCTCTCGTGCGACCCTCAGCATCATCGCAAGTAGTCACTTATCTGCAACTTAACACTAAGAAGGTGATACAATGTTTGTAAGACGAGGACGTCGTATCTCCCGGATTTATCAGATGTTACACATTACATTTATTTCGATAAATCATGAACGCGTGTCGAATTTCTTCAGAACACACAGAGATAATAAACCCTTGTTGTGGAAGAACAATATTTATTTTATTCATATTTTTTTGACTGGCTACTTTCTCAGTAACTAAATTATCTAATAGATATTGTGTTCTAAAATTATTCTTGTAAAGTTAACAAATAACAAAAGTGACATGCTGTATCCATCTGTATGTCTCCTCCGAAAAGATTCATAATTTTAATGTCCCGATTTCTTTATGAAGTTACTGTTAATTCTTATATGCTTACATATTTGGCTAATATTTCAGTATTGTGCAAACATATTTATTAGAATAAAAATATTTTTTTTAGAAACATGAAGCCAATAGAATAACAGTTATTTCTTCATCAACCACCTATATAAGTGTAAAAAAAACATCATAATAATATATTCGCAACATGCTTCGTCATTTCTTTACAAAAATATTATTAACTAGCTTTTGCCCGCGGCTTCGCCCGCGTGAATTTCCCACGGGAACAGTGCTTTTTCCCGGGATAAAAAGTAGCCTATGTGCTATTCCAGGTCATTATCTACCTCTGTACCAAATTTCATCGAAATCCGTCCAGTAGATTTTGCGTGATTGAGTAACAAACATCCTCACAAACTCACAAATTCACAAACTCACAAACTCACATCCAAACTTTCGCATTTATAATATTAGTATGGATAAGTTTTTTAGCCTCTTGGTGTGTCCCACTGCTGGGTTTGCCCAGCAGTGGGGCAGTCCTCCCCTTTTTTCTTTCATAAAAATCTTTTTAGGTAATCTAATAGATATTGTGTTCTAAAATTATTCTTGTAAAGTTAACAAATAACAAAAGTGACATGCTGTATCCATCTGTATGTCTCCTCCGAAAAGTTTAATAATTTTAATGTCCCGATTTCATTATGAAGTTCCTATCAATAAATTGACCTAGACCTTTGCCCAGCAGTGGGACAATATAGGTTAAATTAAAAAAAAAACTTTTTAGTAAGATTAGCGTCAAAAATAATGTGATTGTATATCTACGTCTAAATATGTCTATGCACAATAAGACTATTGTCGTGCGGGACTAGGGACTAAAGGGTAGGGTAGAGCTGGAATGTTAATCTCCCTGGACTATTTTTAATCACGTGTCGGTAGCTCAAACGGTAATCCCTTTGATTTATTATATCCTCTGTAATAGATTGAAGGATGTATCTGGATAACCGTGAAATTTCGGAATCGTGCCCATGCAGATAAATAAATTTTATATAAATTATTTAAATTTGTATATGACGTTGAGGTGCTCTTTAATATGAAAAAGTTAGAAAAGAAAAAGTCTTATAGCTAAAAAGTTTTTAAACCATATAAACGGTTTGCAGAATATGACAAAATTTGTGAAAAAAACGTGGTATACTTATAAGCGTATCTTAAAATTCCTCTAATTAAATATTATAAGTCATAAGGTCTAACAAAACAGTTTATTGTACAGATCTCCTATTCTAAGCTTTTTGTTATTCTTATAACACAGTTTATTATGTGTCTAATCTGTGGTAAGAGAATATTTGCGTCAAATGAAGTGTCATGATCTGTTTGTTATGAAGTACCTAACGTCTAAACTTTATGGTTCAACTCGCACCTGTTTCATACAGATTTTATGTACAATGGAGCGACCTCTGACAATGTATATCTGAGCTATCGCCAAAATAGAGAGAATATAGAAGAACTACTTTGCAAACGTGTACCACACGTACGTGTTTTTTTTTATTTGCGTTATTTTACTGAGGTTGCACTTCCCAAAGAATCTATTATATTGTTAATTTTGCTAATGCAAATGGTTGCTTGTTTAAGATCCTAAACATATTTTTCATTATTAAGTAAAAACAAACAATAAAACTTTTTTATGAGGCCATTCTGCAACTTAGTAGTAGACTAAGTAATATTTTTTACTTATCTATCAATCAATATTAATATAACAAATAAAATTCTTCCGTTATCGACCGATTGACTGATAGACAACGCACAGCCAAAACTCCTGCACGTAGGAAGCTGAAATTTTGCATGTAGGTTCCTTAGGTAGTTTAGAAAAGCACTAAGAGAGGATTTCCCGAAATTCCCACGGGAACAAAGTCCCGGGCCCATGCTAGTCCTAATCCTAATCCTACCTAATATTATAAATGCGAAAGTGAGTTTGTTTGTTAATCTTCCTGAAATTTCGCATACACATAGTTAGAAGTACTGGGAAGGATATATGGTACATATAGGGTATATTATACAGTCATTTAATTGTAAGACATATGTTGTAAAGTGACGTCTTTGGAAAAAATGCAGCAGTGGAGTTTGTTGCGCCGCCTCTTCTCCACTTGCGCTTTGGAGGCGGTGGTAAACTTAGCTTTAAGAAATTTTATGACGTCAACTAACTAAAAAATAAGAATGTGACGATTTATAAGTGCTATTTTTTAGCCAATATGAATAAAAATAATTGACTTTGACTACTTTGACTTTGGTACTTTTCAACCCGGGAAAAAGCACTATTCCGGTGGAAAATTCACGTGAGTGAAGCCGCGGATAAAAGCTATTTTAATAATGAAAACAAAGAACATATAAATTACTATAGGTTAGAAATATAAATCTGTGTTTTCCTTATTTTGCGCTATCACGGTATATCGAAGGCGACAGCTGCGCGACCTATTTCTGAGGAGCACGGTGGTGACAATGCTATAACAAAGACTTTTAAACTTGAAGGTTTGTTTACCACAACTTTTTAGATAATATTTTTAATATATAGGAAACTATGAGTACGGAATGGTTCATGGAACGTTTAGAAATGCCTGTTTAATTATTATGTAAATACACCTAAAATAAACTTAGTGACTCTGATCAATCTTTTATAAAAAAAAATAAGTGTACCTATTTCTACATTTTTATAAAAATATTTGAATAACCTTGATTATGCTAAGTACTACAAGTTACTTTGTTTGATATTCTTAGTAGATCATATATACGATAAATAGCAGACTAAAAAAATAAAACTTGATCAATCTTATGGAGTGGGGTATCAAATTGAAGGGCTTTAAAATGCGGTTTCAAAAATGTATATAACTTATATGTTTATATGTACTTTATGAGTAAAAACTTGTCAGTCGTGTTTATTATTTTTAATAATTAGCTTGTTGTAAAATATACTTATGACTGAAAAAGATCATTTTAGTCTTAGCGAGACTGGCGAACAGTAACTCACATTTATGTACGGAATTAACTACAGGGACGAATTTACAATAACCCTTATTAGACAAGTAATATTTTAATAGCTAGAAAAAAACAATTAATAAGAAATACATCTATATTAAAACAATATTCTTTAAGTCCCTATTCTGTCTGCAGGTCGTAACTTCGATTATTCATAATTCCTTCCCCGTCCCACCGGGATTGACCCCTGTACCTTACGGTTGTTTTTGTTGCACTGCGATACCCGTGATATTCTGAAGGGAGTTCTTCGAACTTCGTATTTGGATTTTATTTCTTAGAATTCCTGTTAATATTTTTTGAAGTATTTTTTTTTTAATTTAGCTACGGCTACGGAAGTGTTTTATATAAACAGTCTCATGAAAATAATATTTATGATTTTTTTTCTAGCCTACCTATTGAGTTGTCCCACCGCTGGGCAGGTAAAGAGCTGGGAAGGCCTTTGCCTATAGTGGGATACCTCTGTGAAAAAGAAAGGGGGTCTTTTTCTACTATTTTTAGTCGAGTGAAGCCCGCTTCTACTTCCGCAGATAACTTTCGATGTCATCTCGCCATCTCAATTCACTAGAATAGTTATGTATTCTCTACAAAATCTATTTTACTCTATGGCCTATGGATTATGATAACTTCATTTATCTTATCACACTATCGCACTTCACACTAATGTTACGTAGTACTTATATTAATTCTGTGCTAATGTCTAAGAAAAAAATAATACACTAATAAAGAAGAATTGTTTGTAAGTTTGTGAGTTTGTTTGGGGTAATCTTCGGAATTACTAAACCGATTTCAAAAATTCTTTCACCAATAGAAAGATACATTATACCTGAGTGACATAGGCTACAATTTGTCTATGTACCTCCCGAGCGAAGCCGGGGCGGAGCGCTATAGTTATTGATAAGAAAAATATGTAATATGGTCTGATTTATTGTTGATGTAATGTTACCAAGCGGGGACTTCACTGCTTATTACGCAAAATCAGATGCTCAGAATAATAGGCTTAATGCTGATCTTATGACCAGTATACCTACATACATGATCAAAGCTAATGATACACGTTCACATTAATCCATAGGATTGATACATGTATTTTAGTGACAGATTGGTTGTGCAACGATCAACCCTAGTTTCTTAGCTTTTACACATTAGTGTGGAGATAATTATTGTTTCTATTTTCGAGAAATCCACAACAGTACATTGACCAAATAGCCATCTACAGATTGAGCAATAAATGAATATTTATTAATTATTATAATTGTAACAAATAATTCACTTACATACCTATTTTGGTTAAATCGGTATACACAAATTTAAAGAATCGTAAAAGTGTGTAAGCATTTTCAGATAATGAAAACTTTCATCACTCAGTTACAGTTATATTTTAGGATTTCAATTTTTTATTAGCAGAAATTCGCAAGTACTGTACAAATAAAAAATAATATTAAAAAATAATAAGTTCAAATTCAGTCATTAATTTAATACTAAATCAGCCAGCAATATCGCGAAAGAAATTCGAAATACGAAATTTAAAATCACTGGCCACTTGGAGTAATGAATGCCTGCCAGCGCGCGTGTGGGCGCTCTAAGTCGAAGGCAAACATTTGCCTTTGCCTCGGTAATTGTTAAAATTGAGCCTAACTGTGTGGCCCATCCACTCGGTCATGTTAAACAAAGCACTGAGCGATATCAGGAGAATACCTTTTTTTTAAATACATGTGTTTGAACTGTACCTTGAACGTTAAGGTCGTTTGAAGATAGATTTGAATTTATAAAAAAATACTTTAACATTTTAAGGCTTTGTTTCTTACTTCAGTATTTATATTATGATGTTTTGCATAAAATTATTATCAAGTAAAAAGCTACTTCGTAATTTTGCAGAATCTTAACTAATATTATAAATGTGAAAGTGAGTTTGTATGTTTGTTTGTTACCTTTTCGCGCTTTATCTACTGAACTCTTCTTCCTGAAATTTTACATAGACATAGTTAGAAGTACAGAAAAGGACATAGGGTACCTTTCAACCCGAGAAAAAGCACTGTTTCCGTGGGAAATTCATGCGGGCGAAGCCGCGGGCAAAAGCTAGTAATTAAACAATAATTTGGTAAAATTATACAAAAAAAATGATAATAAAATATTTAATTGAAAATTAAAAAAATTGAAACCAACCGAGGGGAACTGGCAACACTGTAGAAACCACCTAATGCGACACTAAATTAGGGTGTCTTGCTGACGTCACTGATTTATGCAGCCTGTTATCGGGATTACACCCTGTCACTAAGCCCTCTATTAATTGCTTGAAATTCAGCCCTTGGGCTGAGGTGTCGGGGTTCATTTTGTTTCCGGAAAGCTGGGGACAAAATAAGATAATACAGATAATAAAATATTTTGTACATAAATATAAACAACCTTAATTTTTACTACAAACATAAGTATTTAATACTTTTATGTGTATAAGGTAAGTATATACTATTTGGTACTACGTCACTTCCGTGAAAAACAAAAATTATCTTCATTTTTGTCCAAGTAAAATCTTAATTTTCTGTTTACCAAATTTTATGGAAAATCGAAAGTTACAAATAATAGCTATCTATATAGGTATTATTTAACCCCACAAAATACTTTTGGTAAACTTACGTAATGAAGAAACTTAAGAATATTAAGTCTTCCTCATCAATAATCCCACATCTTCCCTTCCTTGTGTGTAAAACACTTGACAAAAGTACAAATGCAAACAGCTACTTACACTTCTAAGAAAACAGCATCTACGATATTTTAAATATAGATGCGTCAAGCAGTATTTGTTATACAAAATTAATCTGTTTACTGTAATTGTAAATATTTTGTTTTACTTTTCAACTACCTCATAGTTGAAAAGTAAAACAAAATATTTTCAAATTGGACAATATCCATTGCACATTTTACTCAAAAATAAAACATACCAATGAACTAATTAAATTAGTTCAAAATATGATTAGGTATGAGCCATATGGTAAGAAGGTGTAGAAGATATGGATGCAGACGTCATCTGAAGACAGAAAGCCTAAAGTTACCTGGAAAATGAGCAGAAAAAGGCAGATGTAGGGTCTATTTTTTAGCAAAAGTCATAAGAGCAAAGTCAGTGGTCTCTCGCATTTCTTTCCAATCTTGGACTCAGACTTTGAATTAACCTTTGCCAATCTAGCAGTCATACTTATGGTGCAAGGCTTTTTCCAGTTTCCAACTCCACCAAAGTCTCATTACTTTGATTACGTTGATGACATTCTTTTGGTGGTTGAAACACATCTTCTCTCGGCTCTGGTGGAGATCGCCTTAAAGTAAAAAGAAATACCGCATCTATACTTAAAAAATGTCACATCTAAGCTTCGTCAATAGAGATTATTGACAGTTCGTCTCAGTACAAAACAGCGCTTACAAAAATATTCTCTCGGAATGCTATCAAAGTATCCGTTTGAGGGCTGGGACGTTTTTGAGATCTCGGCAAACATTGAACGTTGAATTAAACATTCGTTCGAGCTTTGTTTTCTTTGAGATATTTTGTATGTGATGTTTTTGAAGTATCTACTGTGAATACGATCATTTGTTGCTGGCTAATAATAAAACTTTGAAATATTGATTCAGCACTCTTTTAAATCCATTTTCAATATCCAATAAAATCAAGATGGAGGTTATCAATTTAACAATTTAATAAAAACCCAACATGAATGCTGTATGTATCTTTATATTCTAATCAGATAACGCAACGTATAAATTACTATATAGTAGCACAGATTATAATACCCTAGTAACAGTAGGTAGTATAGTAATAGATAATATAGAATGGTATCACAAAGCAGTGAAATAAACTACAGTTTTGCTATAAATGGAGTCGGACTCGCGCCAGCGGACCAGCGACAATGGGGTATTGTGCGACCTGCGTATATTCGCTAGCTTTGTGATGGGCTAGCTTTTTTAATAGGAAATACTCTGTGAAAACATACATTCATCTATCGAAAGTCTTATTTTCTTTTTCTATAGGTACAAAAGTGAATAAAAATAACAAGGTTAACTAGCAACAAGCTAATCTCTTTGAGCAGACTATTTTTTTTATTATGATGAGGAATTATTCGCTTACTTTTGAGACCCTGTTCTAAAACATGGCTTCATTTCATAGCGGACATAAAATGTAATCTTTATGTTAATCCAGACACAATGTCCTTTTTAGGCGTCATAAACATACTTACAGTCTTTTTAATCCTTTTGGGGTAGGTATGCAAGTTTATATTATTTTATTTGGGGACACATAGTAGAATGCTAAACCTATAACGGAACGCTGTGATTATAAATAAACTGTCTTGTCTAAGAGACGTAACATTAGCTGTATGTGGAGTTTGTATTCTCTTATGAAGCGATGGGAAACCGACTCAAAAAAGCACTCAAAACCACGTGTTTTACTTAATAGTCCTTCCTTTGACTGTTTAGTATCAACTTCATGCTGTGACGAATACCAGTGCGTCACACCATATGTAATGAACTAGGGTCGACACAATTGAGGGATTGTTTGAATTGATCGAATCTGTTACTGAGGGCTTGCAATGTGTATTGAACTCACCTAAGATATAGAAATAGAGTAAATGTAATGTTTTGTTTTATTGTCATCTCTCTCTTTAGTCGTATTTCCTCATGACTGATAATCGTGGTCATTATATGGAATGAAACATGTACTCTCTTGGCAATTTTAGTGGTGTGGTTTGCTATTGCCTTCTCTATTTCACACATTAGCTGATAAACTTCAACCAGAGTGCAGGTTTCCCCACGATGTTTTTCCTTCACCGGAAGCAAGTGGTGGTAGATTAAAACTAACATAGGTACATGAGTCAATTGGTATACAAGCTCATGTAACACGGGCAGGATTCGAACATGGGACCTTTGCCGCCACAGGTCGGCGCCCTAGTACTCGGCCACCACCACCGCTTCAATTTTTATTGTCATAGTGCAAGCATAATCAATGCACATCAAAGTTCTGCGCGCTAGATAGTTTATAAGTGCAAGCTTCATACTGTTAGGAAACGACTTTTCAATATTGACTGACTATTCGATTGGGCTCAAGTACAGTCAGATGTACAGAAACCTATCTCATTGAATCGTATCTCAGGGAGGTCAGGTTTCTCTGCATCTGATTATACGTATATTGTGTGAATTCAAGTTCCCTTATCCTACTCTACTTTTTCTTAAAGATAATATATAGCCCCTCTGCCATGTTAGGCCACCAAGGCTGTTTCATGAAAAAATGCTAGTAGTTTGTAGCTTTGAGACATAAATACTATGATTATATAATTCGTTTTTTACGTGAAAAAGAGCCTTCTTTGAAAACAAAGTTTCAATATTAAATTTCTGATTTCTTATTGAGCGTGTTACAAAATAAATACTAGTGTCAAATTTGACTCAATTATGACTAGACGAAACCTTTCTACTGTAACCTATCGTGTACATAATCAGGATAAATTTTGGCATTTATAATTAATTTGTGATTAACTTATATTTACAGAATGACATCCTGCTGACTGGTGGCGTATAAAATCAAGAAGTAGAAGTTTGGAAGATTCGGCAGCAACCAACACATTTTGCCAAACTACCTACTGCTATAAGTTGAGAAAACCTGACTGAAGAGTAATAAATTGCCCAGCATTGGCATACCAAGGGCCGAAAAGAGACATTTTTATGACAATATTTGTGTATTTAACACCTCAAACATACAAAACACCGCATGCTTATTAAAATTCACGTATACCCAATACATTAGCACCCCTCGCGGTGATAAAACAACAGTTACGGACATGCAAATTTTTGTATTAGCATCAGGGAGGTCGAAACCAAATGGAGTTTTAACTACAGTAGTTGCTAACGATGGTTTAAGAACTCTATATTAGCCATAAGTAGTAGTATTTAGTAGTATAGTGCCCTTAAGTATAAAAATTTGTCTAAATCTGATAAGTAACGTGTAAGATTACCAAACATTATTGCTGTTGTAATATTCATAATATTTTTTTCAGTTGAGTTATTAACGAAATCCTTAACTTTTACACGACTGACCAAAAAAGGAGTGTTATGTTTTCAGGGTTTATGTATGTATGTAAGTATGTATGTAAGTTTCTTTATTCCACCATAAGTCCTGAACGGCTTAACAGATTTTGAAGTGAGAGGTATTTTTAGATTCCTTGCATTCCTCCGAGTGACATAGGCTATATGACGTGATCATAAAAACAAAATGGCGGATTATATATGCGATAAATAGCAGACCAAAAAAATGAAATTTGATCAATCTTATCGAGTGGGGTATCAAATTGAAGTGCTTGGGCGATTTCAAAAATGTAATATAACTTATATGTTTGGATGTACTTTTTGAGTAAAAACTTGTAAGTCGTGTTTTTTATTTTTAATAATTATTCAATTTATAATATTGAAATGATATTGACCCCGGTTTCACCCATCGAGTAAGTATGTGTAAGGTCGTCATTGACTGTAAGCACTGAATGTAACAGTTAGGAATCTCTAATTTTAGTTTGTAGGTACATCATTGTTACTATCCTTAACTTTTTTTGATGCAATTAAGTATTTTTAGTTACTTACATTCCTAAAAAAATTGGGCTCTAAAATATCTAAATACTTTTTCAAAATCGATGGACACTTTCTGATAAAAGCGTTTCAAACAAACCAAGTTTCCATCTTTATTATAGTATGGATTTGCTTACAAACGACTCTATTTACTTCCAAGCTCTTTGATTAGCATAATAGAGGACAGTTTCCTTTGGTTGCAGTGTTGCCAATACACCAATACGAATGGTTTGGACCATAAACAATATGCTAACGAGTCGCCATAAACAGGTGGTGCGGTAATGGACGTCGTCGCTTTTCAACACAAATTCTGGACCTATTTTGCTCAAACGTTTGTTTGTCGGCGAGATATAAACAAAATGCCTTCAAGGCTCGTTCAGTGTTTGATCTTTTTGCTTACACTTGATACCTTTACAAAAGTGCAGATACTTACTTTTGTTAGACTTTAGAGTTATTTCTTATATTTATAATTGATGAATGTTTATTTTCGGTTATTGCTAGCGTCTAACGTATTTATGTTTAAAATCATTGTGATCAAGCATATTCTTTTTGAAAAACGTTCATTTGACAGAAAAGCAGCTTCACTAGAACTATTTATATGATTCATCCGAAAGTTTAATTTCAAACGATTGTTCGTCTTCAAAGAATTCCACTATTGGAATTTTATCGCCGGTAGGAATTTGACAAAGACGGTAATCGAATTTTTAGATGCCGAGCGAGGGGGACGGATAACATAGACTAACCAATAAAACAGATAAGTAACATGCACAAATTCACAATTTATTTATAAGTTTATTAATATTTTAGATTTAAATAACAATAGTGAATTACGCAGTATTTAAAAATTGTTTGGCACTCTACTATTAAGCCATTTCATAGCCATTTTGTGCCTAACACAGTTTATTTGCACTTTATTACATGTTATAAGATAATTCCTAATTAAAGTCTAAAAAAGTCTAGGAAAATATGATTTTTATTCATCTCTATCATTCCATTAAAGCAATATAATAACAAACCCACACTGTAAAAACGATTAATAATCATAACAAACTTTGAACTATAGATTCGCGATTGAATTTATACATATCTATTTTTTTTGTTATCAATAACGTAGACTTATCCCCAGGAACTCGGCTTACGTATGTCTCATAAGTCTATTAAGACGAGTCTCCCCGGGACTTCCCGGGCGCAGCAAAAACTCGCTAGAGTTTATATACTGGGAACGGGCACCTGTCTTGATAAATAAGCAGCAATGTCTCTGTCATCCGTTTATTAATAGACGTTTCCTAGATTTAAATGACAATAGTGACGCAGTATTTAACCGCACTCGACCAATTTGGTATGGTTAGAGCACTTATTACGCCATTTAATAGCCATTTTGTGCATTTTTTGGATCATATTTTTATTACCTAGTTAAGTAAGATAATTCCTAATTGAAAGTCTAGGTATCTAAAGCGAGTTTAGGTTAAAATATTCGGGGATTTTCGGGGGTTGATTCATCTCTATCATCTATTAAGGCTTTCTGAATATAATTTTATGACAAACCCACATATTATATGAAAACGATTAATAATCATAAGGGATACTGTGGTGACTGTTACTATCATTGTGAAGTAAATTTTTGGATATGATATGAAAAATGCTATAAGTATCTATTTTTTTTGTTATCAATAACAGTAGACTTATCCCCCAGGAACTCGGCTACGTATGTCTCTAAGTCTATTAAGACGAGTCTCCCTATACTTCCCCGGGCGCAGCAACCATAAAATTTTTATACTGGGAACGGGCACCTGTCTTGATAAATAGAGAAACGTCAGCAATATGGGTGTAAGTCTTGATTAGTGGTCTTTGTGTCGTTATGATTCAATTGCTGTTTTCCCCTTAAAGATTTATTAAGTTCCTGTTCGATATTACTCGACGAATTTAATACAGGGCTTGTTAAGTAACTAATTTTCCATATAAACTCCTGAAAAAAACGGTACTTTCCCGGTACTTTATATGAGAATTTGGTACCAGTACTAACCGGTAACAAGCCCTGTTTTAAAATGCTAAATCTATTTATAAAATGGGTTGAGGTAAGGACAGTGTTTAATTGTAAGATATTTTTTGATGACACTTTTAAGTTATATTTTTTTAAATACCCCAGTGAGGCAATTTAGTTCTACATTAGAAGATTTTGGGTGATCGAGAAAGCGTGCTTGTGAGCGATAGAAAATATATGATTTAGAAAATCCTTTACACCAGCGTCAGAATATGAAGCAGCTGGCAAAAATCTGGTAGGTCATATAGGTATTTGATAAAAATATTTTCTTAATAAAATGTAAAATAATAATGGGACAACAATTTCTGTACAAAATATGTTTAAAAGTATGTATAATTATTTTTATTACTTTCTGTTTGAGATCTTCAACTTGTTATTTCTAGTAAATTCTGTCTTTAAAATCTTTTTAAAATTTCTTTAGAGTATACAAATCTGAAACCTACCTTATTCCTTATACTCCCTTTACTAAAATCTTATGTTAGTAAGTGAAAGTAGATATTTATAAATATTTCATACATATTTAAAATCTAATTAAACAGTCACAACACAAACAAATATATCCCATTTGAAGTACTTTCAAAGCCATCAAGCGTTGAGATGAAATTAAATGATAGCAACAAGTCGAGAGAGAGTGGAGCTGAGACTGATACCGTCACTATTATCTGTGGAGATTAAGAAAACCCCATTGAACCAGAAACAATGGCTGCTTCGGAATGAGGCTGCGGTTTTTCAGCCGTCAAAATGTTAAGACGGAGCGTAGCGATAGTAAAAAAATATTTAAATTCCATGCTGGTCTGGGAGCGAAGAAAAAACATTGAATGTGCCAGCTGGTTCTCTTCCCGCGCAGATTGTAAAAGTCAATCATGGCAAAGGGTTTTAAACTGATGATTCCTCCACTCATAGGCGATGGGCTAGTAACCTCTCACTATATCTGAATCTCCATTCCATCAGAAAGTCCGCTATTCAGCTAAGCGTAGCTTTTGAGTCTCACGACTCTTGCCTCTGTCTACCCCACCCCGTAAGGGATAAAGACGTGATTCCTGGTATGCATGTATTTAAATTCTAACTTCTACCTAAGTGTCCCAAGTTTAGTTTACTAGTGTGTATACAGCAACTGCCATTAGATTATGGTTATCTTAAAAGTCATGTCAGAAGCCTTTATGCGATTTGATTAAAATCTGACACATATGTGTTATTAATACCACACTCGATAAGAAGAAGAAGTGTCCCATATGCTAAAAAATATATCTTAATATATACAATTCTTATCTATACATGTTATAAAAATGCTCAAAACCACTTTTTTTACCCACGATGACGACGCGACGTAACGGAGCAAACATTATGTTTATGCGTTCAGAGTAAGATGATGTTTATTTGTGCACATTTCGGTAATAGAAACTATTCTCCGCTACTGAATATCGATTGGACACCCGAAATGCGACTGTGATGAAGAAATTTTTATTGAATTTTACGAATCACGACCAAATTACTAAACTGACATTATTAGCAAATTTCACAAGATCTCCAATCATATTTTTTTTAATACAATGCTTTCATAAATCGTCGACAGCATTTTCAATTTTTTTTATAGTGTGGCGTCTTTATTTCTTACTAGACCAGAGTTTTTCATCCGCAATTACTGAAGTCCTCCGGGTCTTAGCTATCGAAGATGGAACAATGATACGCACTGGATTGTTTGCCGTCCGCTTTTATAACTTTCAAGTTGAGTTTTAAACCTTTTAGGCACTTGATCGAGTAAACTATATAACAGGTACAAATAATACAAGTCATAACAAAACTAACGAGAAAATATTTTGTCAATATAAAAAACTACAAAATTCTGAGTTAGTATAACGTGTCATAAAAAAACGCGCCATTTTTCCGTACAGTGCGTACCCTGGTGCAATATTTCAAAGATCCAGCCAAGATTTTTAATCTTAACGCTACAAAACAAAGACTGGTGATTTATAGTAAACCTATAAAGTGGACGCTGCAGTTTTATTAGGCAACAGATGCAGGGGTCGCGTGTTAACTCCCTCAGAACTTCTGGGACCAAATGTCGGAGGTAGTTTGGGGATGTACTAGGAAGATAAATGGGAAGATTTCGATGTCCAAGTCATGGCGAGAAATTCTAAAAGAAATGATTTAGCGTAAATTGGATCGTATTTTCGGTAGCGCCAATATAAAACACTGCAGTTCTTTTATTTCAGTACTCAACTTACTAAAAACTTTGGAAAACTACAAACAACAACAAGAATTTCCAAAAGAAATGATCTAGCGTAAATTGGATCGTATTTTTGGTAGCGCCAATATAAAACAATGCAGTTCTTTTATTTCAGTACTCAATTTACTAAAAACTTTGGAAAACTACAAACAACAACAAGTATAGAGCTTTTGTTTTACAAAGCGCAACATACACATATCATACACTTCGAGCAACAAGGACTTCCGCGCGCGGAGGAGTCAGTGTTGCTCTATAGTGTATGATCATACACCATAAATTTGCCTTATAAACCCGTTACATTACAAAATGCATATTGTGCATTGCTTGCTTTTAATGTGAGTTATGCATTGATACGGGACAAAACCCAGCAGTGTTCATCGACTGGCAATAAATACGCTAATCCACGTGAACAGCGAGCATTGTAAATGATATATAAATAATATCGGAATGAAATTCCACAATTCCATAGTCTAGACCACCTCTACAATTTGTCGTGTTTATTTCGATGCCAAAAACAAAACCCACAGACGGGTTGTCATAACGGCAGCACGCGCCATTAACAGGGAGAAATATTACGCGAACTGTACATGTTAATTCAATGTATGGATAAATCCGTGCGACTGTACAAAAATATATTTTCGATTTACAGCTTGATATGGGCAATCTACTTGCCCGTGTGATTCAAAATAGAGTATTACTTTTTCACGCCTTATTGTATGACTGCAACTACTACCAAAAGATCCAATAGCTAAGGCATCCATTCAAAGACTCCTCTAACTGTTGTTAAGTATTTGTACTAGGGTATTATATTATCTGTGGTATTGTAAAATAACCCCTCTTTTAGTGAGATATGAACTTAAGAGCGGTAAAATTTTTTGCTAACGTAAATTTCACCTTTCATAATAGATGAATCTCGTACCTACTTCTGTTTAGTTTTACATAAACTGTATAAATAAATAATAAAATTAAGTAAGTACTAAGAAATGAATTTTGAAAATGCCACCCACCCTTATGGAGGTGAAATGGGTAAAAACTTTGAAAATGCCACCCACCCTTAAGAAGGTGAAATAGGTAAAAACATTTACGCGGATAAAGCCGCGGGAAAATTAAATGATTGAAATTCCAAAAACTGTTTCTGTCTTGAAAAAAAAAACTAAGTTCTGATAACAATACAAACACGTTATTTCCAAACGAAAAAACAAAAATGGCCGATTCAAATAAACGCACAAACCCAAATAAATCCTAATCTGACTCCAGGAATACAATTATCAATATGCGAATTTCATGTAACCATTCTGTAGCCATTATACAAAATCAGCACGTGGCCACAGCATAAATAATCTCATTATCTGAACCCCAAATTTCTGATACTTTTTGCACGCCCGTTGCAGCAATATGCATCAAAAATATGCTCCTTAATACATTTGTTGCTTACGACGTTTGTATTCCTGTCTCTCTCTCTCTCTCCCTCTCTCTCTCTCTAGTCGTTCTTTCATGACTAAAGATTGTGGTCATGTTGGGATCTTCTGGAACGGATGAAACATGTCTCCAACGGCTCCTATCGGCTACGATGTTAGCGACAGTGTAGAATTTTTGTGTGTCTGGATTCTTTGTATTCCTACTAATGATATAAATATAACAGGAGTAATTTAAAAGCCCATACCCAACAATGTGATATAAGAAGTATCATTTTAAAAGTTTGGTCGACGCGTAGAAATAAACATTTGAATGGTACATACCGTACTCTTGAATCTCTTCGAAATTCTCGAGAGAGACCCCCGGGTTAGTAGCTAGTAAAAACATATTCCTCGTTCGTCCATCACAAACTGTAGGTAGTAGTAGTCACGGAAGGAACCTCTGGCCATATTGTACTTAAATCATACTATAGGAAAATTAATGTGTAGGTAGTTAATGAAAAATCTTTTTCTCTTTGCAAACATTTTATCTTTGTTTGTTTCTAAAATACTTAAATTTTTAATATCTTTTTGAAAAAATAGTAATATAAAAATAAAATTACAAACTTATAAAGATGTAACATAAAAACTGCTTACTAAATTTGAAAAAATGGTCGTAAGCGGCACACGTTGCAACAGTTCTTTTGATATCAACTGATACAAAGGATTTAGGCGTAACACATCGCTACTACAGGGGTAGCGTCGATGTACCATTATTTGGCATAATGTGGGCGAAATTCGTGCGATAATTGTCTCCTTTTATTGTGATTGTTATTTATAACGTGTGGGTCGCGCATCAAAATCTCGGATTATTTGGATAACAAATTATATCTGAGCGGGAATCCTGTCAATAAATCAATTGATGGATTTATTGGAGACTTTGTGGAACGTGACAGTATGAACGCGCCCTTTTTATGAATGACAATTAACGGGTGGTATTTATAAATGTTCTATTCTGAAAAAAAAAGAAAATGATATAGCAATTTTAAATACGATTTTACGTCATTCAAAATTAGTCAATGCCATGGACAATAATAATACGACGTCAATAGGCTAGGTAAAAATTAGAAGAAGTAACATTTTTTTCCTAGCCCTTATTGAGGTGTCCCACTGCTGGGTAAAGGCCACACAATTCTCAAAAACAAATTGTAATAAAAAATATATATGTTTTAAAATTACCTGGCATTTTTCTTCTCGAACAGAAAATACCAGGTATTTCATAATAAAATGTAACGGAAATCATTTGTGTAGCACAAACGAGCAGGAAAACACCGATGTCACGTGATACTAATGATTCCTTGCGATAACAACTGTCACTTGCAAGGAAACAGTATCTACGCGAGCAGACACTGCGCTGTGCCATCTAATTGAAAATAGGTATTCTTTTCAGAATTGCAGTTCTGATAATAGAATCTGATTAGTCAAAGTCAATTATTTTTATTCATATAGGCTAAAAAATAGCATTTTATAAATCGTCACATTCTTCTTTTTTGTTAGTTGACGTCATAAAATTACTAAAGCTAAGGTTACCAACGCCTCCAAAGTCGCAAGTGGAAAAGAGGTATATAGCGCGAACAAACTCCACTGCTGCATTTTCTCCAAAGACGTCACTTTACAACATAATATGTCTTACAATTAAAATGACTGTGTATTACAGTGTAGTATTACAAATTTAGTACTTTTGTAATTTGATCAAAACTGATAATATAGGTACTCGTACAAATGGGTAAATAAATATATGATAATGTATAGTGATGATAAATTTTTATGCTAAAATTTCTAATAGCTCCAAGGCTCAGCGAGTAGGCCAATGATTTTGATTATCATCAATATAAATACTTATATATTATAATATCTTTCGCCCGCGGCTTCGCCCGCGTGAATTTCCCACGGGAACAGGGCTTTTCTCGGGATGAAAAGTACCCCTTGTCCTTCTGCGTACTTCCAGCTATGTGTATGCGAAATTTCAGGAAGATTGGTTTAGTAGATAAAGCGTGAAGAGGTAACAAACAAACCAATATACAAACAAACTCACTTTCGCATTTATATTATTAGTTAGGATTAGGATAATACGAAGTTCCTCGCCGGGTTTGTTTATCTGACCGCGATAAACTCAAAAACTGAACGGATTTTCATTCGATGTTGGTTCACGGGTTTGATGTACTAATGGGATAACATGAGCAAAACTAGTCGTCATCATCATCTTCTTCTCTTCTTCTTATTTAAGAGCTGCGCTCTTGTCGGTGGAGTACATACGCCACACCTCTCTATTCTCGGCTTTACATTTAAGGTCTTGATACGACACGACGCCTGCCTTCTATTTAAGTTGGCTCACATAACTCTTTCTCGGTCTTCCTGGACCTCTTCTTCCCTTCACCTTTCCTTCAATTAAGATATTTTTAAATAGGTCATCATGTCGTATCAAGTGGCCAATCATTCTCCTATCCTATTTCATTGAGTATAGTCCTCTTTTCATTTACATACTTCAGCACTTCCTCGTTAGTTTTCCCTTTTCTTTCTATCCAACTGATTTTTTTTCGTCATCATCATCAACAGAATATGAAGCCTATGTATCAGGCGCAGGTCACTAATACCCAGTAGTAGGCAGTCGTCACACTGAATTAGTACGACATTCTTGACTGATTACCCATCTCTCGCGGCAAATTGTGACAAATGCGACCACATACATACTGTTAGATGTATGTATGTATGTGTAATTAATCATTATGATGCCGCCGGGAAAACGTTCTTGCATATTTTTCACATTTTTCTACGGTAATGATTATTTCTTACGATATTAGACAAATTGCTGGAGGGTACGGTATGAACAATATCTTATTTTTCAAGGAGATTCAACATTTTCTACCTAATTATTGCTACCGTTTGACTGGAAGATAAACAAGCGGATCACCATTTTTAATTAAAAACAAACTAAAACAGTATTTTTGTTTTAACAACCAATGTCAACCGATAAAATATTCGACAATGGCACACCCGTGACCTCCTTGTACGTGGGAGTACCATAGAGGAAAAAAAAGACTCCTTCAGCCGGATTTTCAACACTAGGGTTGATGAGTAATAAACAATAGCTAAATTTTGGCTTAACTCTAAACTCTACAATAGCGCCTACCGGTCATGACATGATTGACATGAGTGATAGACCGCGTCATTTCTAGTAGCCCTGAGGAAATACATAATAATATAAACATCTGGTGGAGGTTGGTTCCCCATTCCGCGCGCCTCTCAACGCCCCCGCGCATATTCAGTCACTCACACAAAGCCAAATGTTATTTTACGGCACATGCTTAAGTGTTGCTTCTTTTCGCGTTAGTGTATTTTTTCTTTGACCATGGTCAACTTATATTAATTCTGCATATGGTGCAGTTTTCAAGGCATTTGCCATAAAATCTGAGGACGAGAGTAAATTCCACGGGAAAAACAAATGTACAAATTCACTTTTGCATTTCCATATTCTATTGAGCACCTAAATAACATTTTAAATTTAGCTTCTCATTTCGCTTTATGTCATATCTCTGTTCGCGCCATTACTCTTTGAGTAATAAGTTAATTTTGATGTGTCATTTAAATCAGTGATTACATTTCCTTTTCAATTAAGGTTCAATTCATTTATACCTCACAAACGCAGAAATATATATCAATTAAATGTTGACGACATCAAAATACAAATGAGGTAAGTATATCGTTGCAAAACGTAAATGATTAGAAGAAGAAGTAGAAGTTAGAAGAAATTAAGCAAAATCAAGAGGTAACTTCAATTATACTTTATTTCTTGTAGATACCCAGATTCAGGTTCTATTCCTTCTCTCACTCATAATTTTGGATATGTTCTTCATGCTGTTACACCAACGAACCTCTGTACCACCGAATTAATATTAGTACTAATGTACAGAAAGGAAACTCCTGCCCCTCCCGCAATATGGCACCCCCCGCTCCTTCCGCACTTCTCCCCCGCTCTTGTGTAACTGTGGGACGTTCGACTATGAAAACGCACACATTGACGTGTTACTGACGTGTTCATGGATATACAGTTTCATTTGTAGTAGTAGTAGGCATATTTGACGCGCCGTTTCTATGAAGCGTCCGCCCTGTGCCCGTACTAGAAAATTTGCAGTATTTAGAATTGATACTCCCTTACTGGACTATTCGATAGTCTTGTGCAGTCTGCGAGGCTCTGGGCTGAGCTGCATTTGTGTGAGGACTCCAACAGTAAGTGCGCAGCAGATTGCGCAGAACAAGTGACATCTCACACATCACGCTGGTTGTCAAAATGTTGTACAAACACTGCCTTTTATACTAACTGTGTGCACTCACAATAAATGCAAGTTTAGCTTAGGCCTCGCGGACGGTATCGGCTTACGATCTCCAATGAATTATTTTAGCTAAGACTACACAGTGAGGTCATCTACTATTCATATGCATCGAAAATAGCGAAACAATTTCTCTACAATTTTATTTATTTCTGTCTCTGAAGCACTGTCATAAAACTCTTGTCCATATTCCTTGTCTTGTCACACTGACTGGACCATTACCCCTCAAAATTACAACTGACAGAAACGATACCTTCAGTCTGTTTGTATGTAACTCGTAAACTATATTCGCGTACCCCATCTATCTGACAGGATATAAATTGAACAATAAAGACGCCATTCAATAAAATAAAATAAAGTTTCTATTTTACCAGTCTCTCCAGAGATATTCTGTTTGGAATTAAATTATTAATTTAATTGCAACGCTGAAACACATTTTGTAGCTATAGCATGTCCCACTGCTAGGCACAAAGCCTCCCCCACTCTTTCCCATATATCCCTCCCTATCTCTATCTTCTTCTCTGTCACGACAACTTGTTTCACTGATGGCTCCAGGAAAGAATCACACATCAGGACGGTACAGAATATGAAAGAACCGTACAATTACGCTAGTGTGTTCCAAGAAAAGATAAACGCAATCCTGGAGTGTGCGAACACTATATGCGAATGGCTCGACAATACGGAAAGTCATCATATACAGTGACAGTCAAGCAGCGCTGAAAGCACTAGATAAAGAAGACACAACGTCGGCGTTAGTTAAAGAATGCAAGGATGCTCTGAACAGCTGGCCAACGATACTGCGGTCACCGTGGCTCTTGGTCCTGGATCACAAAGGCATAACGGCAATGAAAGAGCAGACGAACTTGCTAGGAAAAGAGCAGATGAAACTTTCGTGGGACCTGGAACCCAGACTTCAGCTTATGCGATAACGAAAGGCGTCATCAAGTACAGAATGAAAGTAAAATCCAATAGAAGATGGAGAAGACCTAGAAGTCTAAGACAATCTAAAAATTCCCATCAAAGCAGACCAAAATAACCGAAACACCTGCTCAAATTGAGCAGGAATAACATTATAATCATTGTAGGAATCTCACAGGACACCGTCAATCAATAGGCACCTGACAGTGATTAAGCACATGGACGATCCTATTTGTCCCAGCTGTCTGGAAGAAGAAAAACTAGCTTTTGCTTAGTAGCAGAATGTCCTGCACATGCTGCTGCAAAAAGAGAAGTATTGGGCTCAGATCCTATCTGGAGGATGATATGAGCGACATCACAATAGGGCAGTTGTTAAAATTCTGCAAAGTAACAGGTAGAATGCTGGTCGTTGCCCAAATATGAAAGTTACCAGGTAACTCAAAACCCTATACGGGTCTCTGGGAATTGGGTGAAATGATCCTGCATAAGAGGACTACTTACTCTCCGTCCGGTGCTCGCGCTTGCCATTTAGCGCTAATAATGATAAATATTAATCTCTAGTCTTTTCTAAGCACTTTCTGTCGAATGCCCCAAGTTCATCAGACCATCTTGTCTTAGGCTTCGCTTTCTGTGCCCATCAACTGGGATCCAGGTAAGAATATGAACCCATATTTCCGTAAGCGCATACGGCCCACGTGACTCGCCCAATTCCACTTCAGCTCAGCCGCCTTTTCTCCTCCGACATCGTTGAGCGGATGGAGCGCAACGTGGTGTTTCTAACTCGTCAAGTTAGTTTCAAACCCAAGATGCTGCGCTCCATGTATATATACATAAACATACATGTATGCATAAGGTGAATACATCTGTTGGTTAATTTGTTAATATTTGACATAAGCGAAAATGAGATAGTGCAAGGTAAGCACATAGCACAAAAAGTCCTCTTGAGAGAATTTCACAGGTCAAGTACAATTATACATTCATTGTTATATATCTGAGTAAGTTGTCAATTTATCCTACTAATATTATAAATGTGAAAAGGTTTGAATGCGGAGTTTAGAGGATAATAATATTAATCACGCAAAAATCTACTGTACGGATTTGGATTAAATTTGGTACACTGGTAGGAAATAGCCGGGGAATAGCACATAGGGTACTTTTATCCCGAAATTCCCACGTGGAGCGAAGCCTGGGCGCAGCTAGTCTGTCATAAATTGTAGAAGAAGACATACATAAAGTGGTAGTACTACAGTCCGCGAGGCCTAAGCTGAGCTTGCATCGAAAGAGTGCACACAGTTAGTGTAAAAAGGCAGTGTTTGTACAATATTTTGACAACCAAAGCGGATGAGATGTCACTTGTTCTGCGCAATCTGCTGCGCACTTACTATTCGGAATCACTTCATACAAATGCAAAGCCTAGATTAGGCCTCAGGACTGTACAAGAACTTATTAGTTCCATGGACACAAAGGACGTTTTCCAACATTAGACACAAAATAGACTAAAAAAATAGACATAATACTAGCTTTCGCTCGCGGCTTCGACCGCGTGAATTTCCCCACGTGGAACAGTGCTTTTTCCTGGGATAAAAAGTACTATAAAGTTATTCCAGGTCATTATCTACCTCTGTACCAAATTTCATCGAAATCCGTCCAGTAGATTTTGCGTGATTGAGTAACAAACATCCTCACAAACTCACAAAACTCAAGCAAATTCACAAACTCACAAATTCACAAACTCACAAACTCACATCCAAACTTTCGCATTTATAATATTAGTATGGATTTGACGCACTCGTCTTTGTTTTATTATCTGGTTTCGCTCAAGAACTGTACTAATTCTGCATGCGATTAAACGCACGTAGGATTGTCTCGTTGGTCTAATTCCTTTATGCGCCGGAGACGATGATTTAGTGCATTTAAATATAAATGATACTGTACTAGCTGGTTTGTTATTGAATTAAATATAAATTGATCAATGATACAGACGGGGAATGCAGACAAGAAATTAGTCGATATTATTAAACTACATAAACAATTTTATCAATTAAATGATTTCTTAAATTTATTGATCTAGGTGTATCGGGAAATTCATCCTTAGATTAGGTACCTACATGCATAGCGAACTTACGATCCTCCGAATTCTAGTTATCTAGTCATATTAACTAGTGGTTCTGTGAGAACAGTAGACCTCGCGAGCCCTTCCACGAAATAACCGATATTTTACCGTGTCCCTGGCTTAGAAGAGTTTTGAAACCAACCTACCAATGCTGGACAGAAAGTAAAAAGTTCTCATATTTTACCCATAAGCCCAAACATGTTTTTGTGGTTGGTCAATTCCACTAAAAAAATTACGGACACCTGCCTTTTTTGCCTCAAATAATATAAATAATAATAATAATAAATATAGACGGACAAATCACACAGATTGAGTTAGCCCCAACGTAAGTTCAAGACTTTACGGGATAAGCACCCGGGGACCTCTGCGTGGCCGTCTATGTGATGAATCGTTGTAAGCCACGGAGGTCGTTAGTCGTCAGAAATGCATGGTTTGACCTATTGGTTATAGGTATGTATATTTATGTAATTTGCGCAACAAATATAAAGTTCAAAAAAGAAGTTCAATTTCAAATCGAATCTATTATATACACATACGTATATATTACTTTTTTTAATAGGATTCTAATCATACGATGAAGTTTTTTGATGTCAGATTTATTTCCAAGTATTCAAGATAATTCCACCAAGCAAAGCAATCCACAATACAATACCATTAACCAAATAAATACTTGAGTTTTTTTTCAGTTTGATGTACCACCCTAGATCTCATCTATGCTTCTCATCAGGCAAGATAGAGGCTAAAACGCACTCAGTTTAAAAAAAATACACGCAATTCAAACAATCTCATCAATCAAGTCACTCTTCAATGAATTTGCGAGTATTGGTGTTTTGCTGCGCCATCTATCGATTTTTTTGTGAACTATCGTATAATAATTTAATATATGGATTTATAGCGGTTTTATTAAATTTCACTATGTTGTTCATACAAAAGTTATGGTCTTAATAAGGATAACAAAAATGTCTAATGACATTTTTGATTTTTTTTTTTAAATAGCTGAGATATAAGGTTTTTTTTATATATTATCGCCATTTTATAAAATTTCGAAAAACTGGCTCGACTAAAAAATTCTATAAAATTAACGAACCTGCTCACAAAATTTCATGAGAATCGGTTCAGAAATGCGACCTGTTGGCGATAACATCCGGACAGACAAAAGAATTTTCGGCTAGTGGAAACTGAGACGCTTCGCTCGCTACGCTCGCTCGGTCGATTAGACAGTCAAAAGTAACCAAAGCAGGTTTAGTAGAATAAAATAATTATCAATAATAAAATTGGTAACTTGAATGAGTAACGAAAGTAAATATACTTACCTATTTCACAGAAAATACTACTATTTTCAGTCTACGCTGAAGTCGTGTATTTTTATTCATTCTCATCTGTCATTTTTTCTAGACTAATACTAATTACCGAAGAGCCTCAGTTACGTCAACTTACAAAAAGTATTCATCACCGATATTATTAATACTCAATCTATTTAGAAACACCTTTTCAGCATTTCTTACAGCGTGTGAACGACTGCTGTATCTACTGAATTTATACCAATTTCCGTCACTTTTTCGTAAAATAAATAGGTTACAGAATGCACTCCTTTCTTAGATTAGCAATAACAATGACGTTATGAAATAGCCAAAATAAAAAATGCGCTAAAAGAAATGGTAAGAAAACGATGTCATGTTTGCGATTATCGGACAGAAATACGAACGAATCCATTAGAACGAAGACAAAAATTAGTGATATACTAGAAAGATTAAGAAATTTGAAATGGAAATTTGCTAGGCATTTATATAGGTTAAATAATAATAGACGGACTAAAAGAGTGACGAAATAGATACCTATAGAGATAGTAAGTTGAAAAGAAGGTAGACCGAAAGTAAGGTGGAGTGATTTATTTAAGAAAAGGTGTGGATCTGACTGGATGCGACAGGCAAGAAATAGGGAAAAGTGAAGAAACTGGGGAGGCCTACGCCAGAGAGGCGACTGCCAAAAGTTAAAAATATATTAAATATATTATATACTTAATATATTATATAATTATTCTAAACTGTAAAATTGTATTTTTTTGGTAGAATAAAGGTTTTTTTATTTTATTTTTATTTACAGGTTTTACAACATTTTCAGGTTGAAGTTCAGTTTGGAAAAGTACTTAGGTATCAAAAAATGGTAGTCTAGCAAACAAAACTTGCAAATTATTTTAAACCATTTAATTTACCTTACCTGCTCGCGATACTTTAAAATTATAAGTCAGGGACCTGATATCATAAAATAATTACAAAAGCCCTAAAATACGAAATAAACTAATAAAACTTACGCGGATATTAGTAACGGTCAATAATTGCGTTGACTCTAGAAGGGTGTACTATAAGTATATAAGGGCTCATGCACAAAAATGTCGCTTTCAAGTGAAAAGTAAAAAATACTTTATTGCACCAAAAATACTATAAATTCCATCGGCTTTCTTCGTTCTCTCCATATTTTGACTTCTCTACTTCCGTCATATACGCCATAAATTTGACGATAAAAAAATTAACGGCACTCCTGAAGCTAATTCTGATACATAACTCTTTCGTCCGGAGTTTAGTGCTCGGAAGTGAAATGAGAAATGTTTGTTGTGTCATCTTCGTCTTTTCCGGTCGTGAACAAAAGATTTTTATTTAAAAAAATTACAATGTGTTCTGATACCACTCACATCTAAATCAATGGTCTAAAAGAACACAAAGAAAAGAAGAAACAAGACATTAAGTAGTTTTTCAAGCAAGGTTAACATTCATTTCTCGACTTAACATTCTTGTAATGTTAAGTCGAGTTTCTGCCTCAATGGTGTATCGATAGTAATGCTTTTTTACACAGATATTGTAGAAACTATGCAAAAAAGCACTACTAATAAAACACCATTTTAAGGTTAGCAAAATATACCTGGTTGTGACTTATCTAAGATTCTACAATACCCATTACCCATCCGGTAAGTTAGGAGTGTCTTTCAGATTTGATTGAGAGATTTTTTAGATTCGGTAGGCTTTTAAAAACCTAAATTGTCATGTAAAATTGTAATTTATGTTAGAAACTTTAGGAAAATTCCTGATATTTGCCTGGCCGTTGTCTGTAATTATAGAACCACGAATAAAATTGGGAAACTTTTACCCTTGATAGATCTGTCAACAAACACAAGCAAAATAGCGATTACTAATTTCAACTTGACACTATGTTGAAAAACGTTTAGTCACCACCCCATGTCATGGTGTGGCCACGAAACCAGCTGTAAGTGATGCTGTTCAAAAGGGGATTGAAGATTTGTGGTATTCTACTGGCCGCCATTTTGATTTTTTCAAAATCGCGGCCAGCCTTGCAACCTTTATAAATCGATAGCTGACATCAATACCACGAAAATATTAATACAACAATGCTCGTAAAGTGTCAGGTTTCCGAAATAATAGCTGTCAAAGTTGATCACGTGACGTCCATAATGTAAGCTAGGTACATGTGTTCGAATGTATTAACATGTTAAAAATAATAACTTTAGAACAAATATGTATGTTGCATTATATTCGGTTATTAAAAAACATTTATACATGTAATGTTATGTACTTTTTGAACATAATAACTTATTTTGTGACCGTCTTAGCTTGTGTGAATGTATTGTCTTGCTCTCCATTTGATTTAACTATCAATACGACAGTTATAGGATAAATAAAACAAAAGTATAAAAATGTATGTAAAACAAATGTAATAGATGCAAGCTAATTATTAAAAAATAAAAAACACGACTGACAACTGTGCTTGGCCGAAGGCCGAGCTCTGTCTCGTGAGCAAACAGAGGACAAAGGCCAAAGGCCTATCCTTCGTATACATGAATGACCTTCTCATTTCATCTTAAACCCCAGTAACCAGCAGAGGGGCTGGGAGGCCGAAAGCCGAGGGGCGAGCTGCGTACATGAATCCGAGAGGCGAGGAGAGAGGCCAAAGCACCTAGCGTGCTGAGTAGGACACTTTACTGTTTGCAGTTTCGAGTATGTTGAAGAAAAGTTTTCGATAATCTCTAAGGTAGGCAAAAGTCATCTACGTAGAAGAGTAATCAGTTGTCGGTTTAGACTAAGGTGAAGAGCCAAAAGACTATTTTCGCTTTAGTTTGCTATGAAGCCGCAACTCTTGTCTCGCTTGCGCCGGCTGGAAGCGGGCCCCGGCCTTCGGACACGCTTCGCCTTTCAGCTTCATATATAGAACCCGGCCATCAGCCTCGCGGGCCAAGGCGAACGGTCTCAGCCTCAGTATCTCGGCTAGTTACTTGGGCTTTAAGATGAAATCGGAGATCGTTCATGTACATGAAGGACTTGCTTTCGGCCCTTGCCCCGCTTTTTGCTCACGAGGCGGAGCAACGGCCTTCGCCCAGCCTAGACAGCAGCTCGGGCGGCTGGGGCCTCTGGTTTACTGGAGGTTTGAGATGAAACAGGGTGTCGTCCATGTATACAGAGTGGGCTCGGCCTTAGGCCTAGTCCTGCACTTTATTCTAGAAACGGCGGCGCGGTTAGGGGGAAGGGAAGCTAAACCCTTCGATTTAAACGCAGCTGCAGCACCACCGAGAAATATACCAATCTAATGACCCTGGAAGTAGACCTGGGGTACCATGACGACCACAGCCGGTGGTAGTTTATAGTTTTTTTTCATTTCATACAAACTGTTACTGGGGGTTTGAGATAAAATCAGAAAGTCATCCATGTATACGAAGGACTCTGGCACTTTCTTAATCACGAGATGGAGCTGGGCCTGACGGGCGCAAGCTTTGGCTGTCGAAGCCCCTGGTTTACTGGGTGAAGGCGCGACAAAGTGGACTCAGGTACTGCCCGCGAAATACTGTTACAACTTCTGTAAATCGGCGGGGTGGGGTGGGGTGGGGGGGCACGTAATTGAAGACCCCGGCGACGTTATTAATAGCCGTTTGAAATGACATCATAAGGTAGTCCATGTAATCGAAAGACTCGGCCTTCGGCTCAGCTTCAGACGCAGCTAGCTCGGGCTGTGTTTGCTTGCGCGGCTGGGGGAGGGGGTCCCTGGTTTACTGAGGTTTTGAGATGAAATATAAAAGTCATCCATGTATACAAAGGTCTCGGCCTTAGGCCCCGTCCTGCACTTTGTTTACGAGACGGCGCGGCTGGGGCGGGCGGAAGCTAAGAACTATACCAAAATGGACCTGGAAGTAGACCTGAGACTTGCCTGCGGGAAAGTACCTATAATATTCAAGATAGTGCTCGTAATACCGAATGTCATGGGGAACCCCGAAGATGACCACAGCCGGTAGTAGTTTTGGTAGTTTAGACGAAGCCCTGGCCTGCGGCCTCACCCCCTTGGCACGGGACCTAGGCAGAAAGGGGAGCAGGTACCGCCTTCGGGATTTAAAGCCAGTGATCTTGCAATAGCCGATAGTAGCGTTGCCGATCGTGAGTCAGACTACTATTCCGTAGAGGGTGACCGTGGTACCGACCTGAGTTTAAATCGAGGGCTGAGCTAAGGGGATCGAGCTGCACCCTGTGGGACCTCTGCCGATGGCCCTGTGATCCCTTTCGCGCAGGTTCGCTCCTGGATCCGCTTGCGTAGCAGTGAAGAATTTCAATCCCAATTATGGCGAAACCTCGACACATGCCAGGAGGCAAGGGAAGCACTTCCCGAATGGGACAGTCGCTTCTCAAAACGTCTGCTTAGGCTACCACGAAGGTATTTACGCAATTATGGTTGTATAATTACTGGTCATTGTACACTAAATAAACACCTTTACACCTCTAGGTTCACAGACAGCCCACTATGCAGGGCATGCATGGAGGCTGAAGAAACTGCGCCGTACCCCTTCTGAGTGATCATGGCGTTGCAACTACAAGAGAAGAGTTCCTGGGAACCCAGGACTATGAGCGAAGCCCGCCGTGCACCATCGGCGGTTCTTCGCTTCCTAAAGGAGCTGGGCTGGCTCGGAATGAAGTTCCGCTCCATCCCTCCTCACGCAAAAAGGCCCTAACTGGAGGCCTAATTGCGGAAAAAAGTGTCCTCGATGGAAGTAAGAAGTAAGAGGGCTGCCAGCTACGCGCGAGGCCGAAGGCTTGAGCTCGGGCTGGAGCGTAAAGAACGGGGCGAGGCCGAAGGCTGGGCTTTGTATACATGGACGATCTAACGGTGTTGATCTTACTTCGTTCATCTGGTACAGTTCAAAAGTACATATAAACATATAAGTTATATATATTTTTGAAATTGTTCTAGTGCTCTTCAATTTGATACTACACTCGATAAGATTGATCAAATTTATTTTTTTCGGTCATTGTTTATCGCGTATATCATCCGCCATTTCGTTTTTATGATGATGCTCACATAGCCTATGTCACTCGGGCGAATGCAAGGAATCCAACAATACCTCTCACATCAAAATCTGTTAAGCTGTTCCGGACTCTATGGTAACAAAGAAACTTACATACATACACATATACATACATACATGAACGCTAAACATAACACTCCTTTTTGGTCAGTCGTGTAATAAGATAGGTATTAATCACACAGTCTAAAATACAATTGACAATACTCGTTACATATATATGTTGTGTAATGGTTCTGTGGTTATATTTACCATTTGTATAAGGGTTGGTAAAAAACTTTAACAAAACCTAAAGCATTATAACTCAGAGGTATTCCACACAAATAACATTAGCAACACGATAACATTCTATAAAGTCATTTGTTTCCGATTGTTAAATGACACTAAACCTCACAATGGTTTTATTTAGTAATTGTTGTTAAACGTATACTTTAAGTATCATTCTGTAACCTCCGGCGTTCTTCCGCTACCTTCTGTTTTCGTTTGATGTTATAATAAAGTTATGATTTTTTTTATCATGTTGCATAAAATGTAATTATAGTATCACGAACGATTACTACTTTGTTGCTAATTTGACTAAGAAAGTAGGATAAACAAAAATGTTATATGCAATATTATCTAACTGTTGGGGGTAGCACCTTAAAACATTTTTTATGGAACTAGGTATGTATGTAGTTAAGAAGTGTCTAATAAAATAATGATAAAGTACCCAAGGTTATTAAAGAGGTACAAACCTGCGGCTCTCAAAATGTGTGGTGAGTATTCTATAACGGATGGGTGCTCCGATAAAAAGTCATCAACAAAGTTGATAAGCATTCTGTACAGGTGCACGAGATCTACGCCTCGGTCCATAGTGAACAGTACTTATTCCACAAAATAACAACGTCTTGAAGGTGACATTTCGGTACCAAAACAAATAAGTCAATAACAAACAAAAAACAACAGTCAAACTTAAACGAACAACAAATCCAACAATGAAAATAACGAAATAACGTAAATCACAGAGAGGCATTTATCGCATAGAAAGAACACAGGTAGCAAACTGAGTGCAAGAGTTGGGGCTGTTGGGGGGTATAATGTGGCGTGGCGCGGGGTGGTGGGTGAAAGCGGCGCACCTCCCCCGCCGTCCATACACCTCGCCTCACCCGCCAGCAGTGTGTAGGTGTTTCGCTCGCATCTTTAAAATGATTATGTATTGTATTTTATTGTTTTAATATATACAATGTCGCGTACAACAGGGCCGTTTTGTAATGCGGCGGTTCAACGATTAGCCGGATTGTCACCAAAGAGCATGTAATCACTACGTTTGATTGTCACCTGCGATACGTTCTTCAATATGGTAACACGTATAGGTAAAAAGTGGCAAAGAGGCATGATTTCCAGTTTTAATATCATTTTCTATCAGTTACTAAAATATTTTTATTAATATTTACCCAGTAAGTTATTCTTAAAAATTACAGATTTATAGTCTCTATTAAAAAATGGTAATCACGTGGTCAATTTTAACGCTTTAGTATCTCAGAAACCTGACACTTTACGAGGGTTGTTTTGTTAATATTTTTTGTTGGTATTGATGTCATTACCGATTTATAAAGGTTCCATGGCTGGCCAAAGATTTGAAAACAAAATATGGCAAATAGGTATGCCACGCCCATAGTAAAATCTTCAAACCCCTTAAATATGGCTAGATAGGTATCTATTTGACTAATTTAATGTAAAGGTAAAATGCAGGTTCTCATAAAGATAGTTTCAAAAATATATTTTTTTTCTTAAAAATTTTAATTACTGCTACTCAGATTAATTCTAAACAAATAAATAGCGCATCAATACTTAAGTGCGGTACATAATATTATGTGATGATTAATTGTTGTAAATATTTGCTCTGTAATAAATAATATTAAATCATTTTATTTCTGTCAAGCTTATATATCATTAAAATCTGTAGTGTAGGAAAGTATAATAATTTCCATTTTTCAACGAAAGCGTCAAAAAATGAAGATCATTTACTGTTTGTGCGCACAAGTGGAGCTTGTTCCCAGCCAATTCAAGGCACTGAGCTTTGACCGGTCATACTGAGATCCGTCTCGGCGTACAGTCGGGTGCCCGAGTGCGAGCAGTCACCACACCACTCATAGTTAATATCGTTGTTCGTACCAACTTCTATCCAGATTATCGTTAGTCCAGGAATACGGGAACACCAGCTATGAGGCCGTGTGTACCTCATGCGCGGACGAGGGGCGCATGATTAGTTGCCTTATACCCACATCAGCCATTACGGCACACTCCGTTCAATCTGGTTTAGTGGCTCAACAGTGCAGACATGTGGCTCCACCTCTATATCTTTTTCTGTCGTAAAGATAAGATAGAGTGATTATGTGACGGAATAGAGACTGTCTACACGGCATTTGAATTGATGCTTATTTTTATCCACTGCCTCATGGAACAGAATCGTAGGTACCTACCAGAAATTAATAAAAAAATTAGTTGAAAAAATAATTGACTTTCACCAGCTAATTAAGCAAAGCATGGTCATTCGGTCACACGTTTTGACGTGAAACGTCTTTAAAATCAGCGCCATACGGGTACCATGCGCCAGGATTTCAGACCGTAACGAAATGGGATATATCGTCTCACCTTTAATAACTTCAAAACTATTAGTCTTAGAAACATGAATCTAGTATCATTATTTAGCTTATATAGTCAGTTTGGTGTTAAGACCCTTGAGATAAGGTTGGAGCTCCTACGGGAGGGGCGGGGGAGCCGCCGCGTGAAATTACGAAAAACGCCGTTTTGAAAATTTCAATTTAGTATTACTCACGACACATTAGTGAGTAGAGCGATGATTTTTTCGCTTTACTTATAGATATTATTGAGAACTATTGATTAAATTAAAAAAATAAAAGTAATTTGAATAATATTTGTACTTAAAAATAACCAAAAAGAATTTAAAAAAAAATAAAAAATTACGTTTTGAGCCACAGTCCGAGCAAAACCCAGCAGGATGAAACATATAAGTCACAATTCTATCATCGAAAAGAGGAAGTTCTAGGCTACACACTGGTATACAAATATCCAATATCGGTCGAGCGAAGTGCAGATTTCGACAGCGTTTTAACACTATCAAGACGAAACGGAATTTACTTCTCTTCAGGGAAAGTGAACCTTAATCCTGAAGACATCAAATTTTTATTTAAAAGAAACATTCCTTTATTTAAAAAATAATTAAAATCTGCATTCAAAGTTTTTTTTAAATTTAATTGTCAAACGCCCGGGAATCGAACTGGCTACAATCCAAAAAAAATAACACCTGGATTTTTATGGAATCAATCGATGGAGTTAATCAAAAGGATCAAATCTTTTCTAACAAACATTATAAATTAAATTAAAGGAAAATGGGGAAAACTAAAACCTAATAGTAGTTTTTTGTCATTAAATTACGAATATAGGTAAATTACAAATCTCATTTGACCAACCCCATTATGACAACCGGCATATCTACATCTTAGACGAATGCAGGGTCGTTGCCTGGCTTGGTGTTATAATCATTTATATATATTGGCCTGCCTTAGCACAGATGAAAATGTTAAATAGGTAGTACACTTTATTGAAGAACTTTCCTACCTAAAATTGAAAACCGCATCAAATTCCGATCAACTAATTTACACAAAATAATATTAAATTATATAAGTAGGTACCTAATCCTTCCCCATGAATCACTTTGTCTATTAATGAAAAGTTGAAGCTGAAGTTCAGGTAGTTTTTGAGTTTATCGGGAAGACATATAGGCGGCGCCTGCTGGCCGGCCGTCGCCCCGTCGCCGCCGAAAGTGCCGCGGAACTTACATTTATTTATTATTTTGTTATTTAATAGCCATCAATATCCCAGTACTGGGCAAATGCCTTTCTCTCCTTAATCCAAGACTCTCGATTGGAACTTTTTATTTATTTACTATGTATTTACTATAATGACGACGCCAGCGCTAAAGCATTGCAGACGGGTGATCAGTCCACTTATGCTGGGACCATTTCACCCAATTCCCCGGAGACCCGTATAGGGTTTTGAGTTACCTGGTAATCTTACGTTGGTGGCGACCCACTGAAACTACCTGTTACTTTGCAGAATTTTAATAACTATTGTAATGTCGCTCAGATCATTTTCAGATAGGGCGTCTGGAGCTTCCATTACTTTCTCTCCTCGGCAGCAGCGTAAGGGACACTCTGCTACTAGGATGAAAGCTAGTTTCCTCTTCTTCCAGGCAGCTTTCAGGGATCTCTTTGCTTAATCACTGTCAGGTGTCATTTCAGTTGGCAGTGTCCTGTGAGGATTCCTATGATGATTCCAACGTTATTCCTACCAATTTAAGTAGATGTTTTGGTTTCTTTTGGGTCTGCTGCTTTGATGAAGATTTTAGATTGTCTTAGACTTCTAGTTCTTCTCCATCTTCTTTGGATTCAACTCTCTTATCTCTATGCTTGATGACGCCTTTCGTTATCCCATAAAGCTATGGGAAGTCTGGGTAATCAGGTCCCACGAAAGTTTCATCTGCTCTCTTTCATAGCAAGTTCTGTCTGCTCTTTTCGATTAGAACTTACATAGTATTATAATATTATGTTCTTAATTATAAAGTGACGGTAAACCGCGTCGCTAGGAGACAGCATCGATAACATCCTCCTGGAGAGCTGATTTGAATCACACTGCTATTATTGTGGCAACGAGATAGATTTGTGTTTTCCCACAAGTCCGCTGTTTCCCATGTTGTCCCTCATGGCTTAACAAACTCAACAACAAAACAACTTCAAACTTGATCAATATCGACTCCGCGAGCATTGCTACCGAAGATGTACTTATTGCAATGGACATAACAGTGCAAAGATATACATACAACCCATACAAATGTGGAATCCGTTTACTGAACTGGGGAACTTAAACAGTAGTCAAAGTGATGTTATGCAAAATCATTGGCGATGGCGGATAATCACTTCAAAACTATATTCGAAGAAAATCCGTTTGTGTTATCTTGCAATGTTTGTGATCGACTTTGGTTCTGAGATTTCAAAGTAAGTAAAAGACCACAACATTTATTTCCTTAATACAAAATTTCCCAGTGAACATGTAGGGGACTCTCTGCTTATGGTTCTGTAGACATTTAAAACTTCATAAATTTTAGTTTTGGTAAATAATATTTAGCGAACGATGTATTTTGTCATAAGATATTTTATCTTGCCATGTTTTACCAATTGAAGTCTTTGTTAAGTAATTTGTTTGTAAAATCAATTTTTATCTAGTAAATTGTTTGTAAATTAATCATTTTATAAAAAAGGATTAGCTTGTACACCCAGATGTTTTTAAAATGTGTAATTTATAAAAAACATTGTTATTAAAATTACTGTTTTTGAAAAAAATATTTTGTAAAGCGTGGGTGCACCGTCTTTATTGTATCATCTTGAGTATATATATATACTCGTACAAGAATATTACAAATAAATTATCACATTAAACCAAAACAGCCTTATCCACATGCAATTTATTTTAAGTGTTATGTTTTTAAGTTACATGTTTGTATAGAATACAAGGTGTATGTTTGTATAGATAAATCGAAATAGACCATTTTGTTTTCTTTCAATCTAATCTTTAAAAGCGACTCGCTGACATAGACGTTTCACGTTAAAACCAACGGCCGTGTCCACGACACAGCCCCACCCAATTCTTTTTTTTATACTTAATCGAAGGGTCACACAGTAAAATATTTATTTTTTTAGTTTTTTTATTAGACCATGTATATCTTCATCTGTTTGTTTGTCCTTACTTTTTATTCTAATAGTATTCAATAGTAACTTTTAGTCAATATTGCCATAATTACCTATGCGGCTTGATATACGGTGATGCGGCTTAAGTAATTCTCATGAATTCCATTTAAATTATATCATTTAAAACGCATCAGAATTGTTATACAACTATTCTTGCAATCTTACTCTCCTTACCTTTATTATCTTATCCTATTAAAAGGGTTCTAATAGCAGCAACAATTGTCAATAATTAATCTACTTAGTGTCGATAATTGTATCTCTCTCTAGATATTATTGTTAGTAGACATTTCTATATGTATAATTGTAAATACGCGTGACCAGTTGCACTATTAATGTTATCAAAATCAAAATGCGATTAAAGACTATTCAAAGATAAAAGTAATAGCAGTACAGTTTATTTATAGCATGTTAGCTTTGAATTTTTAAAAGTATTATTTTTGAAATCAATGATCTTTCCGTCCTCCCACTCGGTGGACCGACGACCTGGTGAAGGTCGCGGGATGCGCATGGATGCGGGCAGCGCAGGAACGGTCGTTGTGGAAATGTTTGGGGATGGCCTTTGTCCAGCAGTGGACGTTCGGGCCGAGAGAGAGAGAGAGAGATCTTTCCGTCCTCCCACTCGGTGGACCGACGACCTGGTGAAGGTCGCGGGTTGCGCATGGATGCGGGCAGCGCAGGACCGGTCGTTGTGGAAATCCTTGGGGGAGGCCTTTGTCCAGCAGTGGACGTCTTTCGGCTGAGAGAGAGAGAGAGAGATCTTTTCCGTCAAACAAAGTAATGATTACTGGTCTAAAAAATAGTCTTAAAAATGAAATATTTTTCTCATTCTAGAAGAGAAACTGTTTGTTCAGAAATTACTTATAACAGAATTCAAAATCTTTATAAGTATCCCAAAATTCCCGTAGATTTTTTTTTATCCAAAAACTCATAATAAATAGCTCCACAGTTAATAAATGATAAGACCACTTGCTAAATGAAAGTCTCTATCCAGTTTTCTTAAAAAAATAAAGGCAAAATTCCAAGAACCATTTCTCGTTTCAAAAGAAATATAAAGGAAACAATCTCACAGAAGACGCCTCAAGGACTTCAATTAAAGCATAATTAATTGCAACTCAGCACTGACAGAGTCCACGTCACTTTTATATGCGGGTTTTTGACGTGAGCAATGGCGGCCGTGTGCGTATAGCGAGACTGGTTTGCTTCGAGCGCCTGGAGTGAGCAAATAAGTATGATGGTTGCTGAAATGTGTTTTACTAACTGCACCCTGGGGCTTTGGTTTAGCGAGAATATCGGTTTTGATAATATTTACTCCACTTTTTGTTTTTTTCATAACACCAATGAAAAAAAACACATTTATCAAAAAAAAAAAAATTTAACTAAAAATAGCTGAAATGTAAATCTCAGCATATCGTGCACACAAATTGGAATTTCGCATGGTGGGTCATGGCCCATTGGCCTCTTTGTCTATCAAGGAAAGTCAATGCCCCAGCATTGGGGACGTCTTGGATACCAGTATCTTAAGACGATCATTTTTCTTCGTATGATACTAGTTACCAAACTCTGGTATCATACACGGCCGAAGGGTATGGCTGGTGATGATAATAAACGCTAAAAACACAACAAATTTAATTAAACTACAGATGCGTTCAGAATAAACGAGTCACATTACGCAACCATCAGGTACACAACAATGTTTATTCTGCAGACATTTTTAATGTAAATGTGTGTATACAATTTTAATTATCCGACTAAATGTTCGCTTAACCTTTTGGCGGTTAACATATTGCTTGAAACACCGCCAGCCATTTATTTTGCAGTAACATTGTAAATAATAACAGCTTGAATGCTTAATAGGGCTGCTTGTGATTTATTTCTATCTCAGAAGTGTTACGTAATGAAAATTTACCATTTAGAGTGTTGCCTTTTACCACGAGGCTATTTTAGTATAGTATTTCTTTGGACATTGCAAGTTAAATTAAAAGCTGGTAATAATAAAAAATCCTCATTAAAAGGATGCAAATTTATCGCTGTATCGATGAACATTATAACTGCTGTACTTAACAGTTTAATTACGTCGGCCTTTTAGATTCTACCAATAAAGTTCTATTTAAACGATCACAATGCTTAACTTGCAATCCAAAAAAATCCAGGATCAAACGCGACCGACTCTTAATTTCTTGTAATCATAGGTATGATCAAGTAAATATGCAAAATAACATAACTTGTATTCATATTGGATTCTGTGTCGATTATCGGCAAGCGAATATGCTAAAAGTGATGAGAGTGCGGAGGAAACTACAAAGATTTGTAAGGATATATAGATAGCAGAAATCATACCTTTGTCAATCTTGGTAGCAATAGCATGACTTTACAATTTAATCATTTTAGCGGCAGTTGTATTACTAGTGAACTAAACAATCAATCTTTTCTTTTACCAAAAGCAGATACTTTTCGTGGAAATTGATCGATAAAAGTATTAAAGGTACTTACTACATGTTGGGTTCGAGACTCCGACCTGTGACTTTCGGACTCATATCAAGAGCCAAGTTGATTCAATAGGATTTACTAAACTAGAACAACAACTACAATAGCATAATAACTCGATCAAATTCCACCACAATCAATATCTCTCATCAATTTCAGGCAATCGCTCGATCTTGTAAGGACTTGTATAAAATTCATGGCGTGCGCTGAGCATGATAAATAAGAGCGGCCGAATATTCTCATTTACTACGTGACTGTTTTGTGAAAGACGGGTAGCACATGGATATCTGTCATATATTTTTATCCATGGGATCTTCCATGCGTTGTTTATTGTCAAGTTTAAGGTTTTCATCTGACACGCATATTTCTTGATATAAACGTTGAAGATAATAAAAGAAACTCTTATCCTTTGTGTAGGTTTATTTCTTAGTTTGTAAGTTGCCCTAATGACTGTACCGAGCCATAGAGTTCCTTCATCCATCTGTTAAGATATTTTGAAATACAAGTCAGTTATCTTTTATTTATCCAGGCCTTGTATAGCACTTATGTATATGACTTTAGTCACATGACACAATAATATTACCTAAAGCTAAGGTTACTCACATCCCATTTATTCATGATTGTCCTAAGACGTTACTGTACAACATATGTCTTACACTTCAAATGACTTTTTTGTATGTGGACGAATATACATCGAATATTTATATGAAATGTAAAGTAATAAAATTATAAATTAATAAAATGTCACTGAAAAAGTAAAAGTACACAATGTACCTAGAGAGTAATAGTCTGAGGAGGTCACTTTACCAGGCTCGGGCCACGCATTTGTTTCATTTACACAATCTTCCGTCGTATATATGCCTTCTTACAAAGTGTCTCTTTAATATAATGTTTAAATTTCCTATCATGCATATCAAGGACAGATTTTGGTATTTTATTATAATATATAGTAGTTATCTGCTCTCATCCAAGCCTTGTATATTATGACTTTATCACATGACACAATAGTATTCCTACGTACAAGTGTATATCTTGTGATAATGTATTATCTGAAATGACTACGTAATTTGTATCATCCCGGAGATTATTACATTTGGGGTTTCATCTTCAATAATAAATTAGATTGATAGGTACATTTATATTAGATTATGGGGATAAAAGATAGACTTTATGAGATCTTTTGTAGCGAAATCGTGTTCTATTATAAGTAGAAAGACTTACCAATGAATACTTGTTTCATTAGTAATTGATACTAGCTTTTCACTTTCAGTAAATGTTGAAAAAAAAATATTACGTAAAAAAATGTTAGGTAAGTTGTGTACTTTACACATTTTGGTAATTATTATTACCTATTTATGTACATTTGTACATGTACGGCAAAATGATTCAAGTCATATTTTATACACACTAGAGATTCCTAAAATCCTACATGCCTGTTGTTATTTATTGTGAGTTATGCCTCTATTGCTATTCATCCTTTCCGTATTTGACTTTGCTGCAATACGCCATTCGCAAATAATAAAAATAATGGCTATTAGCTAATTTTATTGACCTATGTAACTCCGTATTGCCAACATCATGCCAAGCGTGGACAGTACAATAATTTATTTGATTTATGTATGTGAATACCACCATCTTGGCTCATTACTGCTTGACGTTGACCGATTGAGGAGAAAACGTCCGTTTAGCCCGCGTTATGATTTAATTCGTATTGGCAAAAACTGAGACGAATTAAGGGTCAATGGCCTGTGCCGACCTTACAATATTTTTTTGTTCTGTAGGAAGAATCTTTGGTTCGTAGCTCTGAGATGTGATTCATTTATAGGTCTCAGATGGAAAGGAAAGGAAGGAATTTTTGTACCGATACCAAAGAAAAAATTCGGTACCAGCATGTTTTCATTTATTAATTTCTTACAATGAGCTCTAGATAAATTTGCATAGTAGTTACTATAATCTTAATCACTTTATACTGGAAAGCTTCAAACCTTATTGTTTTTCAGTAGTTTAATAAGGTTAAGCATATCAATAACTAGAATTCTTTAGTTACGAATTTGAAAATACCAAAAACGTTTCTGTAATTTTTTTTTTATTTTCTAATATTTTTCATTTGACCGAAATCTCTTATTCCATCTGGTTGAAATTCCGATTTTCGATTGTTATATTTTTTGAAAGGTATATGCGCTTTGTATTGCAACCTAACGTTAAACCGATGATACTATTTATATATAGCCTCATGAAGAAAATAATTATATAACCTAAAAATTATTTTCCTATTATTAAAATACAAACATGACAAATACCAAATAATTTAAATCATAATTTTGAAATCCAAAATGTTTATATATACAGAGTATATACTTTGTAGTTATGTTCTATTTATGTGTTTGTCATGTTGTGTGGTATTTTAGGTGGCCCTTGGGCCACAATTTCGCCGCAACCTGAACCTACCTATAGCGCTTCTGTCACAAGGTTTTTGTTTTAATAAGTAGGTTTAAAACACATTTGTGTTTGTGTGTATTCATGTTGTGTGGCTTTGTGCGGCCCAAGGGCCACTCCCGCCGCAACCTGAACCTACCTATAGCGCTCTGTCATAAGACGATTCAAATGTGATATAGAATTATCCAAAAACGTAATGTTTAAATACATAGTGCATGCGTACACAATTACTGTGTTAATAAAATTAAAGTTATTTAAAATCTGTATAAATAATAATTTAGAAGAAGTTAATTTCTCTATTGTTAACACTTCTAGAAAATAAAATTATTGTTACTTATATTATTGTTACTTAAATAAGTGTTATTTATTATAATATATTAATCCTGCATATACAAAAAATTACTGTTCATAAAATAAAAGTTATTGAAAATCTGTGTAAATAATAATTTGGAAGCAGTTATTTCTATCATTAATACTTCTAGAAAATAAAATTCTTGTTACCAAATAAATTTTCAAATAAAAATTACATATTTTGATTTTCGGTCGATAGTTTTTATAGAAGACGAAAAAATATATTTATTGAATTTATATAAGCAGAAATATGGTAAAAGAACCCATTTGGCATTTAAAACTTCGTTGTACCGTTTTCGAACAAATAAAAATCGAAGAAAAACAAATCTAGTTTGTGATAGGTTACCTTTAATAAAGACGTATCTACACCATCAGATATAAAACATACGATCAAAATTGATAGCATAGTATTCATTGACAAGAATCAACTTGATTAATTCCTAGCCTACTGTCTACTATGATATTAACTCGATCATAAAATAATCTAAGCTTACAGTATGTTGAAAATAATAAAGATATAAATATCCAGATAAAATAGTTTAGTGAAATAGCTTCTGCCTATAACATGGCGCCTGCGGCTCGGGGAGATTCCATAGATCAACTAACCGAATAGAAATCTAAATTCCTGGTGGAGTGAAAATATTTCTCGAAGCGTGGACGCAGAAAATCACACGATCTTTAAATTTTTGAAATATTCAATTTAATTTTATTCCAAAAATTCATCATCATTGTTTAAATTCTGATTTATTTGTGAAGGTTAGAGATTTGCATTTTTCTGGTTATATTTTTACTATTATTTAATTTTTACTTCAAATTATTAATTGTGAAGTAAATCTCAACCACAAGAAGCATACTTCTGGACTTAGGCCTCTCCCATAGACCTTCACTGTAAGTAAGTATTTGATCTTGTATAAATGATTTTTAGTTGGATGAGATCTTCTTCAGCGGGAACTTCTTCAGATAGATCCTAACTATAATAAAGTCTATTAGGTAAGTCAAAATCCAATTATAATGGTGTATTAAGGTTGTTTCAGTTAATACTGCTACTTTCTTCAATTACTCATCATCTATTTTCCTATCCTTTCGTTATCTATAATGTATGTTTGTCAATGGTCACAGATGTCTGTTATTACTCCGAGCGGTCCACCGATCGATGCCTATCGCGACGACATTACTAAACTACCACTACCGGTAATTATTATTTATGGGTGGAAAATCAATTATTTCTTGACTGTCAGATAAAGTTGGCTGACCAACGCGCAGTCCAAGCTGTGAATATTAAAATATGTCGCTGAATGTTCTAAAAATACCACCCGATACGACCTTATCCTGACCACAGATAAAACTAATTGAGTAACACATTATTGGTATAAAGTACACATATTGAAGTAGGATAATGTTAAGAGGAAGAAAGAAAAGCACACTTGAAGACACTTCTTGCCACGTACGACCAAATCATTGTGGAACCAACTTCCTGCGGCGGTGTTCCTCTGAACAGATACGACGTTGGAACCTTCAAAAAACGAGTCTACATCTTCTTGAAAGGCCGGCAAACACCTTTGTGATACCCCCTAGTGTTGCAGTGCAGTCCATGGGCAACAGTGATCGCTTACCATCATGTGACCCGCTTGCTCGTTTGCTGCCCTATGTTGAGAATAAAAAAAAAGAAAGAAGTTTATAATTGACATACCTATTATATTTCCAGACTTTGACACGTAACTCTCTTCGACATAACCCTAGGGATGTAGCGGCGATTTGGGTAAAACAAAGGGAATTATTCTTAGGAAAATTCTTTTACCTACAGGTATCAATGATTACGGTGTAATCCCTGAACACAAATTTAGTATTATGAAAAATATACTTGATAGATACGCTTGATCGAAATCTGTAATAGGTATAGCTTTAGTATATTTCTTAGAGGAAGCCAAGGTTTATCCGTTTGCGTCATAACTGTGTCTCGTTGGCTTGAAGCTACCGATGCCATCTGCTTTGATACGAGTTTTTATTTACTTATCTAGTTACTGAAACCATTTATTATCGAACCTATTGTGTGTGTTCTTTGAAAAGTTTTAAATGAAATATTGTTAGAAATTTAATTTAAACTTGATTCTCTGTTCAGAATTTTTGGAATTTAATATCATTGTAGTGTAGGTATAAGTAAGCATTTCTTATTATTTAAATTCCAATGTATTGTAATCTTGAGTTCAATGTAATCGTAGCAATAACAGTCGTCCTTTGAATGACCTTTTGAGCATCGTCAAACTTATCAATTTGAAAACATGTTTTGTACCTAGTTAGTTCATAGTTAAAGTTTATTGAGAATGACTTAATTAAAAATTGTGAGAATTATATTATAGCTTTCAATTTCATAGCTCAGCTCCAATGAAACTCTAAAAATCTCCTTCATCTTTGGCCAGGTTATCTGAGTGATTGCGCAATCGGAAGACTTTTTTATTAGGGTCATTAGGTCAATTATTTAGACCAATTAAATAAGGCAATTAGCCACATATTGCTTAAGGTCAATGGATACAATTATGTATATGCACCACTAGCTTTTGCCCGCGGCTTCGCCCGCGTGAATTTCCCACGGAAACAGTGCTTTTTCCCGGGATAAAAAGTAGCCTATGTGCTATTCCAGGTCATTATCTACCTCTGTACCAAATTTCATCGAAATCCGTCCAGTAGATTTTGCGTGATTGAGTAACAAACATCCTCACAAACTCACAAATTCACAAACTCACATCCAAACTTTCGCATTTATAATATTAGTATATAGTATATAGTATACTAGCTTTTGCCCGCGGCTTCGCCCGCGTGAATTTCCCACGGAAACAGTGCTTTTTCCCGGGATAAAAAGTAGCCTATGTGCTATTCCAGGTCATTATCTACCTCTGTACCAAATTTCATCGAAATCCGTCCAGTAGATTTTGCGTGATTGAGTAACAAACATCCTCACAAACTCACAAATTCACAAAGTCACATCCAAACTTTCGCATTTATAATATTATAGTATGGATTAGTATTAGTATGGATTTCGACTTCATAAAAAGAAGAGTATCAATAGAAATTATAATAATGTCTTAAAAGAAACTGGGTAGGTAGGTTGGGTAGGATTTCAAATGTAGATTTTATTATAAGCCAATCCTAAAAAGGCTTCACCGCCGCTTCACATTTCAGCGAAATTCAAAGCACTTATCGCCAGAAGTTTCCAACAGTAGGCAAAATCCTGACGTCTCCGATCCCAACTACAAAGAGATTATATCGCATTATGGCCAGATAAGAAAAAGTAATGGCTGAAACTTTGGATATAAATTAGGATCGGTCCGCAGTCCGATCATTCCCAGTGATCCCACTTCTGAGATAGAGTAATACTTACGTCTATTGCGATAGAAGTATTATGTAAAGTTTGCAACTACTTGAGTTTACAAGTCTTTTATTTGATAAGTGAAACGCTAAGTCTCTTCATAAGAAAAATTCTAAATCTTTTAAGAAATTGAACTCTAGTCTTCCTTAGTGCATTTTTAACAGTGGGACCGTGTGACTTTGCAAGGAGGAATTGAAATTTTGAATGTTTCTGAAGACTGTTTGGAAAAGTGTGTGATTAACTCGACTAGTTATTTGATTTGAATATTCATCTCGAAATGGTAGAATTTTTGTTAAATATGTTACCCATCATAATTATAGGTACGACAACTAGGTATAAGCACTGATTGTATTTATTCACTTTGGAAAGACATTAACATGTTTCAGGCATTTATTGTCATTCGTATAATCGTGACCAATGCTACTTTCCTGCGAAATTGTGTACCTATGTCAATTTTGATATTTTTCACTCAATGTCGCCTTTTCTCAATTTACAGTTTTAACCCTGCAAAATGAACTACATGCGTTAAATGGTAGTAATTACAATCTGCAAGCAACCAGAACTATATAATTTACTTAGTGATATAAAACATTAAGTGCACGGCCACTTAAGCAAATAAGTAGACTCGGCCACTCTGATACCTGTTTGTAGTTTGACCGACGTGGGTGGTTCATGAGGCCTCAAGTTAGGACTGTTTCATACTTGATTCACTGTTTGCAAGTATTTAACTGGCTATATTCGTTCATTTGTTATTGGATTGTATGGTCTTTGGATCAAACCTTAATTAGTAAGAAGTAAAAAAAAATGACTGCTTAAATATTTCATCCAACTAATTTATACACCACAATAATATATAAATTAGGTCATCATCATGAAAGGCATTTATAGAGTTGTAAATTTACAAAATAATATGGCTTCACTTGTAGTGATAAGCATAACCTGATGGTGTGCCCAGAATCGGCTTCCAAAAAGAGAACTCAACCATGATAGGTACAATAAAGATGAAAATAAATTGAAAATAAGATTCTTGCCACCCAGACTGCCATACGAGTAGCTGTATATTTAAATGATCGTTTTATAGTTATAATAACTAGATGTTTACGAATTATATTTGATTAATTTGAAAATCAATAAGAACTTTAAGTACCTAGGTACTTGTTTTGGTCTTTATGGTATTATGAGAAGCAAGACAATTTGTCTTTAGCGTACAACGTAGCCTTCTGGTCAACACAAGCTGAATTATCTAGTCCCCAAAGACCTCTTAGCTTAACTACTGTTATCTTGAACAACGGACGGCAGCTTAGCGTTAGTCCCAAACAGGGTTCTGTATAAATTCTACCAAACATTGCTTCCATAGAGAAGTTACATGCACCTTGATATTTTGATTCACTTTGATAACAAATGGAGTTCGGTTTGGTGAGGATTTATTTGTAACAACAATGATTTCTTTTTTTTTGTTAGCTTGTAGATGGTATTTTGAAGTCATATTTTGCATGCTTGTGCTCGCCGTGCATTATACTCGACTCATCAAAATTTTTGTGTACTTTCCAATGGCGACTCGGAGACTTTATTTATAACTTTATTGCACAAAATTACAAAAATTATGTATAAATTATGTAGGTATTATTATCTCCCGTACTACTGAAATTTTGCTGTCGTCCTAATAAATCAATTCTAATTTGAGATGATCTGAGTCTTTTGCTTTCCTGATGTGAAAGCCAATGTAAACATTGTCTTTTAAAATAACTATTGTGGCTGTACCTCCGATAATAAGGTTCCCCATTTGGTCTGTCTTGCACCATCGCCTGCCAGTTATCAAGAAGCTCACGTTATCTTTTCTTAACCTCGTTAGAGTAACTGGGATGGTCGACAGGTGGCTGACACTTGGATTTTCTCAGATACGCCTTTTTAGCTCCACAGATCTCCTCCATTCTGTCCAAATCCAAGCCAGATAAGTGGGCTTTTGTCTCAGCGATTATATTTGGCTCTACTACCAGCTCCTGCAGATTCCTATTTTTCCTTCTCCTTTAGCTCCCATCGTCATTCCTTGTCCGTTTTTAAAATTAGTTAGCGTCATTGCAACATACCTTTAAACTATCCGGAAGAAATTATCTAAATGAAAAACCGCATCTAAATCAGGTGCGTAGAGACCTAAGCGTACCGACGCGGATAGTTACTTTATTATAAAAGTTATGATCTGCGCCTCGGGGCTTTGCTTCCGTGGGAACATTACTATTGCTGCTGGTTGCTGGTTGTTGCATTGGGTTGCTGGTGTTCATAAACTGGACGTTTGCTTCCCACCAGGTCTCCCACGCTCATTTACCTATTTATTACTATTCTATAGAAAAGGAACATCCAAACTTACAAACTGATGCTACAGTGCTGCGCGTCTCCAAACATCATGGCTGACCACGACTGCTTTATCAAGAGCATACGAACAAGGAAAAGACGAAAAATTCTTGTGACTTACTGACGATACTGTAAGGTACCTACACGTACGATATGAACGCAGCTCAAGCAGTTTACGACAGTAGGTAGAGAATACTTTACGATAATTAGAGGCATCCGATATTTATCCGCTCTTACTGCCTTTATCTCGTTTATTAATATTGCAGCTACTTACTAATTAGCCTTTTTAGAGCTATCGAGAAGACCCAACAAATCGAAGAGTGTTTATGATGTTTTTAACCCTCGATGAAAAGGAAAATGTAGGTAATAATATAAGATAATGTATCTAATAATAAGATGTTTTTCTTATCTGTTTTTATCTCAAGTGTTACAACCGATTCAAATTAATTTTCTGTGAAATGAAATCTTTTTTATAATTAACATGACTATTTAATTAATTCATAATAATGAATTATTTAAATTGAGTTTAATTAGGTTTCTACTTACGAGTTTTGTTACTTTTTAATAGTGAATCCCTGCTAGGTATAAGTACTTAATGAAATATTTTAGTAATTAAGTACATTAATTTCTTAAATTTACTTTGTAGTATAGAAAATATTAACAATATTTTTTCCCTGGGATTTCTGGTCAGTTTTAAGTTAAGTGATGGCCAAAATACAGGGTGTATCTTTGACCATCATGGCTTAAAAAAACTTGGTTAATAAATGTCAGAACGACTATGTTTTTGCCATCCTCTTTCTTTAGTCGTATTCCTCTGAGGGTCGTGGTCATTATATGGAATGAAACACACACAACTATCTTGGCTATGTTAATGGAGTGGTTTGCCATTGCCTTTTCCATTTCACACACTACCTGATAAATCATCAACCAGTGCAGGTTTCCTCACGATGTTTTCCTTCACCGGAAGCAAGTACATAAGTCGATGAAAACTACCATACATGAGTCAGGATTGGTATAAAAACTCATATAGCACGAGCAGGATTTAAACCTTGGGACCGTTGCAGCCACAGGTGGGGCGCCCTACCACTCGGTCAACACCCCTTCTTTGCCATAAACAGAAGTAAAAACAGATGCAAAGTATCGATTCATAGAGAGGAATGAAAAAGTTGAACGTAAAAGCATTATAGGTAAATATTCGCATTTATATTTTGATGCAGGGGAATGCAGTCATCATATCATTCAATTCCACGTTAATAAATGGGGATATAATAATGAATCGAATATCAATTCAGAAGCAGCTTGAAAGCATTTAATAATTTTAGCTTCATACTCGGTTTCATTACAGTACAGGCAACTGAAATGTCATGATATCCTGCAACCAGCCTCTATGCAGCGGCAAAAGCGGCGAATTTGCAATGAATTAAGTAGGTCCATGTGATTGTCGACCGTAACATGCAAGAGATATGAATATTTTAAATTATTTTCTTTGGTTAATAAAACGTCCATGCGACAATTTACGATTGAACATGCGTTTCTGCGGTTATGACATAGTACAAATCTGTTGTCAGTAGGCTCACTTCGTAAATGTTTCGACTATGTTTATAATTTTTAAATGGAATTTCTCAGCAAACTTCGTTAATATACTCAAGTGCATACCTGGTTTGTTATTATTTACAATTTACTAAATTTCGAATATTTCGTAACTTTATTCTAGTTACTGGGGTTTAAAATATTTAAAAACTAGATCATTTTTGTAGGTCGCTAAGCAAGCGTCTCGTATATCTTTAATTTTTTATGTATACAAATATAAGGCAAAGTACTATTGACGCTTTACTTATCCGTCAGATCTTGGGAAATGTAAAGTCATTGAACAATTTAACATCAAACTTATGATGGAACCTTGCCTGATAAAGCCTCTTATTGTACAGGTAGTTGAATTAATAAAGAAAATTGGATAATTTTATTAAGATAATTGCATACTGATGAAGAATAAAACTATATAATAATATCTAGGCTTGGATACAAATACCCTAGCCTAGATATTTTCAGTGCTTTGTGAAAAGTGGACCTTCTGGTGTCTACTGGTTATAGTTGCGGTGAGACGCGCCGTGTGAACGCCCTAAGAGTATAATTCATTTCCTTCGCAACGGGAAAAAATGATTGATGCTGGAGACTCAACTGTGTTTTTACACAAAAACTGAGATGCGTATGTAGTCATTAAACAGGTTTAGCAAAAAATCAATAAGCTTGTGTCACGAAGTAAAAAATATAATAACATTTTTTGGAACGCACGCGAGCATATTGTGATTTCAGTCTGACGTTGATTAGAAGGGTAATCAAGCAATCGAGTGGCCATTTTTTTAGATAATCAACTCGTCTTCATTGCCTATGGGAGCAAACGTGCAATAAATCATGCTATGTCCCTAATAACTAGTGATGTGAATACCTCTTGTGACTACGAAAATAAATTACCTATACCTTGCCTGACTTCATTTCGAAAAACCAGCTATATGCCTGTGTCGAATATATATTTATGTAATAATATTTTAATATTTTCATACAAAACATTAATTAAACAATTAGGTTTGTAGTGTTGCAGTTCGACAGGCTTTAAATTTGTGCAGCATCATTCGATCACTGTTTTATTTCATTGTGAGAAGACTGTGGATAGCACTCTTCGTCTTAAGAAAATTCAAAGGAAAATCAAATACATACTCTTTTGTTAACTTGAGGTTTGCTGGCCATCAACACTATGAGAAACAAGAAAATTGAACGGACCTTCAAAATCTATGATGAGATCTACGGCAGTTGGCTGAAAGACGTCCGGCAGATTATAACCGTGTTCCCCTTGTGTTCCCAGTGCTATAGATTTCATATCTTTTCCTACTTCTTTATCTTGTAAATATGACTCAATATAGCAGTGTTGTGCTTTACTTCTTTTAATTCTACTCCCTTCTCTCAAATTTTTCTTCTCTGAAGCTAAAACTCCTATATGCCTATTGATACCCAGTATATTGTAAGTCTATGATTGATACCGATTCATATTTAGGTAGATAAAGACTTTATCATTTACTCAATTTAAATTTAGACTAATTAGTCAAAGTGAAATGATTGAGTGTTCATAAAGTTTAAAAAAATAAAGATCAAACAATTTAACAGTGGCAACTAAATCATGTATTCGCACAGAGAACTACACTATATCACCGGTAAAAAGATTATAACGCATTGTTAGTTGTGACAGTCCACAGTACAGTAAAGCTGTGTCCACAAAGTCAGGATTTTTTGTCACATGAGCTGCTGGGTTGTGGTTAACTAAGGCTTAGTTGTACCATGGGTTGCACCGACATTGAAGTTTTTGTAAGGTAAAAAAAGGGAAGGTAAAACTGTGCAACTTATCATTAGATCTAATTATTATTGTCGTCAATACTTTCAGTTTGTTTAGTCGTATGGGGGTCAAATTGAATAGGTGGATACATTTTATTATTTTATAAGTCAATATTTCTCTTAGCCAGTTAGTTGCGTCTTCAGTAAGATTATAGATGTCTTCTATAGGTCCCGTGAATGTCCATGAATGTATCGAACATTGATGCATTATGTTCTATTATTACAATTTCAGTGGAATTGACATATATTTAAATACCTATTGGGCGTTCAAAATTATTGAAAACTATTTTTGACAGCGAATTTGCATTCCCCATATTTCTTATGTTGCCATATATTGTGAGCTCCAGAGTGGGTCCTTGTCCTTAAACGCAAGAGGCAGGGCAAAATCGGAACCGTCAAAGGCTTCAGGTAGAATAGAATTTTGGATATTTTATTTTGTATATCTCGTCATGCTTACCTATCTTTTTATATTTATGTATTTATAAATCCTAAAATACTAGTTCCCAATGTGAACAAGCCCTTTAGCATTGTTAGCCGCGACATCCCTGAGGACGGTAATTCACAGATTTTGTTGGTTCATAAATTAACTCATATTGTTTTGCAATGAGTCACATTGTGTTTCGCGCTGAATTTAGAGTGGGCATTAAAGCGCGAAATGTGTTTGATTTATTGTTTCAATTTGGTTTTATATCTCTATTTTAAGTAGTTACTCTATTTTAAGTATTATTTTTGTCAACAGTTGTTACCTATCTTGAGCAGATATGCCATAGCGGTGTTCTTGCGCCGATATGATGTGCTGAAATCTGGAATTGTTTTGTAGTAGGTACCTAAATCCTGATATAAAGGGATATTCTAGTACCTACCCTAAAATTTCATCACATTTTCATTTGGTAACAATACAAGTGGAACTAATAAAGAAACAATATAAACGTGGAACAATAAGTAGTAACTAGTAAGCTAAGCAAATAAAAGCATGATACAGAATAAAGAAATAAAGTAAGCACATAATTTGCCGACTACTAGTAATTTATTAGACTACTACCATCAGTATACAGTAATAACATACCGAATCAAAAGCATTCAAAGTACACTTTGCACTCCGTAAACGTCACTCGCCATGTAATCGTATATTTGACAAGCCTTTTCATTTTGAACTCTATCTTGATTAATCTAAGGGTAAATTTTGCTTTGATATGTGATGCTAGCTTTAGCCAGTAGCATTTCCAGCGGTCAACCCCAGGAGATAGCTAATTATGAATCTCGAAATCCAGGGACTGAAGTAGGGATTCTCAAGGTAGAATGTTGTGATTAAACGGTCGTATGGAATAAAACTATATATATATATAACAAGAACTATAACACAGACGTTAAACAGAGAAAGACTTGTAGTCCATTTTTGTCTTTGCAATTTTTTGTATGTTTTTAATTCAAATTAGTATAAACCCTATTTTTTTTTATTAAACATGGGTTTGCTCGTGACCACAATCTTGCCCGAGGACAACCAAAAGTTCAATCAAAAATTTACCCTGTTTAGCCAAACAGAAAGCCTAAGGAGAATCAGAAGGATCTAAGAATTTTGCAAATAAATGAACCCTTTATTTTCAACTTCCAACTATTACATAATTTAGTCTCTAGAATGTATATGATTGTGCATATAACTTTGAGAAACTGTGACTAAGCCATCTTAAATGAGAGCTAAGAGCCTTCCAAGATACGAATATCAAGATTCGCCACGGAAGCTCTCAAATCATTCTGCATCTATTGAATTAAATACATTTTGCAACTGACTTACTAGGTGTAACAACATTAAATAGAGGAACAGAAGTGACGCTTCACCAAAGCACTCATCAAATCTTTATTCTTTTTTCCTGACACTAAAGTGCGATTTCTTCATAGGTGACCCTAAAGATTTATAGTGATGATTTTGAATTTAAAATAACTGATGAGCTCAAAAAAAACTAAAAGAAAATAATGCTGGACGCATTTATAATTTATAGCTTTTCTGATTAGATAGGTAGATATATAAAATAAATGCGTAGGTATTAGCATTTTAAATAAATAAATAAATAATAAATAAATATATACGGACAAATCACACAGATTGAGTTAGCCCCAAAGTAAGTTCGAGACTTGTGTTATGGGATACTAACTCAACGATACTATATTTTATGACAAATACATATATGAACATCCAAGACCCAGACCAATCTGAAAAATATCATTTTCCATCTTGACCTGTCCGGGGATCGAACCCGGGACCTCCGGTGTGGCAGTCTGGCGTGATAACCGTAAGGCCACGGAGGTCGTCAAAAAAAAATTAAAAAAATAAAATAATAATAATAAATATAATAGTTAAAATTTATAAAAACTAAATTTTACTTTCTGTATCCACTGTATTTTATGCTTGTGAATCTAAAAGCAAGTGTATTGATGTAGTGGTTTATGTTAATAGAGGCAGTCAAAGGATTTATGAATTGTTCCGTTATACAAAAATTTAATTTACTTACCTATATCAAATTTTAATTCTTCGGTTAAGAACTATGTTTTCGCTTGTCATAAACTTAGTTGAAATTTCACTTGTGTCTCAACATTACAATGCATTATTATGATAAGCTAGACCTGATAGTATACCCAAAACTCCAGGAGTTATCTCCTCAAACGAGAGAACTCCTCAGCGATTAACAGCACGTGCTTATTATCACTTTTCAAGATCTCTCATGAATGGTGGTGGTTAACTTTTTATAAAATAGTAGGCAAACGAGCATGCTGCATTTGCCTGATGGTAAAAGCAATCCACAGCAGTCCATAGACACCAACGACCCTAAAAAGGCTTCGCTGATGCGTTGCCGACTTATTGAAAAAGCAATAGGCTCTTTTCTTTAAGGCCGACCAATGTTGAAGCCTATTCGGGAACAAATGTGCTTTGAGGTTTCCATCATTTTTACTAAATTTATATTTATATCTATACTAAAAATCCATACTAATATTATAAATGCGAAAGTTTGGATGTGAGTTTACGTGAGGATGTTTGTTACTCAATCACGCATAAAATCTACTGGACGGATTTCGATGAAATTTGGTACAGAGGTAGATAATGACCTGGAATAGCATGAATAGGCTACTTTTATCCCGGAAAAAAGCACTGTTCCCGTGGAAACTCACGCGGGCGAAGCCGCGGAGCAAAAGCTAGTATTATAAAATGCAAGAAAAGTTTGGATGTGAGTTTGTGAGTTTGTGAGTTTGTGAGGATGTTTGTGTACTCAATCACGCAAAATCTACTGGACGGATTTCGATGAAACTTGGTACAGAGGTAGATAATGACCTGGAATAGCACATAGGCTACTTTTTATCCCGGGAAAAAGCACTGTTCCCGTGGGAAATTCACGCGGGCGAAGAATGCCATGAGCAAAAAAAGCTAGTACATTATTATAATGTATAACTTCGTAATATTCAACAACAACAAGTTATCAGATCTGTTCCCTGGATAACTAAAACCACAAGCTCATTCTCCACAAACCAAGGCTTTGACTGTAATTCTACAAAAGCGGCCAGTGCGGACCGCCAAAACTTATTACAGAGCTTGCAATATTCTTTAGGATTATCCCCATCGCAATTCCGAATTTTGGCCACGTTTATTCATTTTTCTAAGCTTCCAAAGCATTGTTTGCTTCAGAAGTACCTAAGTTTCGCCCTAATCCTTTGCTTAATCAATTTTGTAAGTAGGTTTTTTATTGAACCTGTCATAAAAAGTACTCCTAAGTTCTTAATTTATATTCTATTTTCTTTTTCGATACCCATGAATATGTTTTTGTCATAGGCAATGCTAATTTATTGTTCTTTCAAAACTTTAGCTCTCTTAAAAACTAAAATGTTAAGAAACTACTTAATGTTAGTGGTATCGTCCTTAAATTCACTTTATGTACTGATTAAACGGGGAAAGTAATTGGACTCAATGCATTTTATAATAAAATCAAAAGAGCTTACGATAGTTTCACAACACTTTCATTAAACTGAGTGCTCTTCAAACAAAATTACTTTTGTACACGTACGTAAACGTTTCCAATAAAACTATACTTCCATTTTGTTATTATTTTCCACTTCCTATATTAATTTGAAAGCATTTTAACTGTTCCAATTTTTAATTGTCTTTTAAAGTAATTTGAAAAAAAAAATTGAGATATCTTTTTGTAATGCCAATATATGTCCAATCTTTTTGTAATTCTTATAGTTTGTCCTTTTTAACTAGTCATTACCAGAACCTATATTAAATGTTGAAAAAAAATTGTAACTTTATATTTTACTAGCTTTTGCCCGCGGCTTCGCCCGCGTGAATTTCCCACGGGAACAGTGCTTTTTCCCGGGATAAAAAGTAGCCTATGTGCTATTCCAGGTCATTATCTACCTCTGTACCAAATTTCATCGAAATCCGTCCAGTAGATTTTGCGTGATTGAGTAACAAACATCCTCACAAACTCACAAATTCACAAATTCACAAACTCACAAACTCACAAACTCACATCCAAACTTTCGCATTTATAATATTAGTATGGACTAGCTGTCGCCCGCGGCTTCGCCCGCGTGAGTTTCGCTTAGATGAAAAATCTTTTTGTGTTCCAAACTGTTTCAGATGTTTCGGATTTTCGTTTTTTATACGTCTACAGAAAATGTTCATCAGATTAATCAAATTTTGCTAAGGCGCCATTTCCATATATGTTTTAGTGTAGCTGGTCTCTTGAAGCTTTTCATCAGATGTTCCATATCTTCAATTTTTATACGTCAGCAGAAAATGCTCATCAGGTTGAACAACTTTTACTAAGGCGCCATTTCCATATATGCTATAGTGTAGCTGGTCTCTTGCAGTTCTTCATCAGATGTTCCAGATCTTCAATTTTTATACGTCAGCAGAAAATGCTCATCAGGTTGAACGACTTTTGATATGGCACCATTTCCATATTTCTTATAGTTTAGCTGTTCTGTTATGGTTCTTCATCAGGTGTTCCAGTTTTCAAAATCAATTATAGCCTATATGTTGCCCAGACTTTATAGCTATACAACAAAAAAAGTTTCATTCAAATCCGTCCAGTAGTTTTTGCGTGAAACGCGTACATACATACAGACAGACAGACAGACAGACAGACAAGAAATTCCAAAAAATTTTTTTTGCTTTCTATTATTCTTTTTAAGTGTCCCTCTATCCATTTTAGTCAAAAATACTAAATGTACAGACAAAATATTTTTACTGTTTTATTATATGTATAGATTAGCAAAAGAAGAACTAGATTTTCTTTCCAAATTCAGAAAAAAATATCCAATTTAGGCGGGTCAGGACTCAGGATAACCAAATCCGATTAAGCCGTCCAGGGACGTCTCAAGGGCTGATTCCTGATTCGTGTTTTCACATTTTTATCCGTCGCTAATTTTGTTTTCTAAGCACGTCCCATGCTAGGCTGATAACAAAGTCCAATATAGCTGTTTGGGGTGGGGTCGCATTGTTGATGTCGGCGATGATTTTCCCACTTATCTATCTATTTATTTTTGATGTAAATACATCATTGATGCGGCTTAATTGGAAGTTGGTGTGATCATCGTGCCATCGATATCTACTCAGATGTTTGATGCTCAGATGTTTTTACATATCCTATAAGAGAAACCTTTTTTATAAACTAGGTACCTATTTGATTTTTTTTTAAATATAAGGTTCAATGTACAGTCGACCGCACCTCAAGTTACCCTGCATGAACTCTTATGCCGCGGCCGCAGAGTCGAATTTGCAATGAATTTGAGTAGGTTGATGTGCTTTTGACTGTACTATTACTACTATGCCAACTATTATATAAAAATTGGAAAAGAAAAGAAAAGTGAAAATTGTAATTTTCAGTGAAGTATTATTTATTTCTTAGTTTATACCTTTAGTTGGTTTCTTAACTATCACTACCTATTCAAAACAATAATAGTAAAGCTAAGCCACTTAATTTTTCTGAAGTAAAGTCGCAAAACGTGTCCAATCCATTACGTATAGGTACTTCGGATTTATTATCAATTTTTTTGTGAGATTTTTAAAACGCTGATGGTAGAGCTCCACCTCATTACCGGGTTTCACAAGAATATTACAAGCTTAAGGAGCACCACATATTTATGAACTCGTAAAGTTGATTATATTATTTATTTTGTATCATTACTGTCATCTGGATTATTATATCTTCCTTCCTTAATAATTGAGGCATTAAATTAAAACGAGCTCCATTAAAATTTATTTTAAACTCGATATACATTTTTTTTTGTTTTGTATACCTTATGATACATCAAAAATGGAAAATTTTTAATGTGTGAAATTGTTTTATTCCAATCAATACTTAGCGTCATGATCTAGTCGTGGTTTTCATGACTTGACTAGTAGGTACCTATGTCACTTCCAAGATCCAAGATTCGATTTTAGTTGACTTTTTATTCTCAAGTTTTTTTTGTTATTTTTGTTCTTTTTTAAATATTTTTTTAAAGTTAGAAATAGATCATTAACTTAAATAGATACTAACTTGAAAATAAATATTTTTCTACCATTCTTCGATAACCGAGATACTCATCAAACAGAATATTCAAAATGACACATGCTGTCAGCTCCCGATACGTTATCTGTATCCGTCAGCATCACATAGTTTATGGACTGATATGTTTCCTGGAGATGGTTTGTGTTTGTATACCACGCATTTTCTGCCTACGAGCCCATGGTATGGTGAGTTGATTCACACTATTACCACAGCTATTACCCTCACATGTGATAGTATATCGGAGTTTCTCTATTTATTGTTTTTTTTTTGTAAATCGGTATTTCCATCAGAAATAATTTGTAGTTAAGTCGTAAAGGAATACCTATACAAATTTACTTTGGTGTGGCCGGTTTTTTTAAGATTATTCAGACAACTAGATAAGTAAATCCAGTTAGACTTAATGAAAGATAATTCAAATTCAGTGGGAAAGATAATGGGCAGAAAGAAAAAGAAAATTAACTTAACCGTGGTATATCCATCTATTTTTCATATGATGGTAATGAAGTACCTATGGTAAGAAATAAAAATTCACGTTTAAAAAACAGATGTATCCTATTTCCTTTATGTAACGATCACCGAACTTGATGTCACCGACTATCCCATAAAGTGAAGGTAACGTTGCAGTCATAATTTCAAATCGGCACAACAATAAAATGTCCGGGCGTTCGCCGCGCGCTATCATAAATAAGTTTTATGTGGCGACCTTTGTTTCTATATCAATAGATATCTAGTTTTTTTATGCAGTAGAGTAACAATGTTGTCTTATAATAAAATGGTATAAATTTGACAGTCTATTAGCTAATTAAGGAAATAATTAGCTAATAGACTATCAGACGTAAGTAACTTTTATAATTTAGATACTTTTCACTTACACTATTATCTCATTTTAATAAGTGAATAACAGGCATTGTGGTCAAAGTTTGACAGCACACTCCTTTCTTACTGGAGTGGTATTGTGATCGGAGCCGTCAGCTAAATATCTTTACTTTTGTACTAACATAGTTATTAAGTCAAATTGTTACTAACATAAAGTGGATCTTGTTATCTGAATAAAAATCATTTTATTATTTTTTATTATATATAACAATGTTATACTAATGTCTGAAAAAAAAGGTTGGCTGGAAGAAATTGCATTTGCTATAAGCCCGCCTTTGCGCTCATTTGTGTATTTATTTTTAGTCACTTCTTTGTATGTTCTTTTCTGTAAGTGGTGCAATAAAGAGTTGATCTATTCAAATAGTTAAAATACTGTTTATACGTATGTAACTTTTATAATTTAGATACTTTTCACTTAAACTAGTCTCATTTTAAAAAGTTTTCACTGGCGGAGATTTAGACACTACGAAATCAAAAAGCGTTTTCCCAAATAGTCGGCAAAGCATCAGTGACCTTTTTAGGGTTGTTGGTGTCTATGGACATCAGGCAACCTCGCATGTTCGATTGCCTACTATTCCATAAAAAATGACGGGCAAGTTAATACAAAAGTGTACTTGATTTGCTACTAAATCTTGCAACCCTAACCATGCCTAAATTGTTCACTGAAGCTATTTTTTCAAATTCTTTTTAGAAAATATAACGTTGGGGATAAGTATAAAATGCAATGTTTAATTATCATCACGTTTTAAACAATTATCTCCTACTTGTTGTTCTTAAACAACTTTTGCTTTTATAGACTATATTTATTGCTTGAAACATTCGTGTTATCATTCAATGTCTTGTATTTATTTGGACTAGTCCAGTTTCAGCGGATTGCTCAAAAGAAAACACGATTGTAACAAAATCTCTTTGTTTTGCTCTTCTATTAGTTTGTGAAGCTTTTGTTTAGAGTTTAAAACTGCAAATGATGTGTGCAGCGCGATTGTTTTCCTATTATTACAGCCACATGTTTGTTCTCAATACGCGAAGACTGTTTTCTCTCTTATAAATTTGGTACAAAGGTAGTTAATGACCTGGGATAGCACATAGTTTTTTATCCCTAGAAAAAGCACTGTTCTCGTAAATATACATACCTAAGTAATTAGTTATAATTAAAAAAAAACCTTACAAAATTTGATCGCTGGGAAAAAACAAAAAATAAAGGTGCCTATATCTACTTTGAAACTAAATAATAGAGTGCTTGATGTATAAAGCGACAATATACAATACAACAAATAATTGCTAGAGTTGTACACATTGGCACAGTTTTATGATGCAAATCATAGCACACCCTGTATTAAGGTCGGTACAGCAATTACAGCAGAGAGCAGACCCAGTAAGAACAGAGAGACATTTAGTGATTGCTATGTAGTGCAGCAATAGTGTTCTACCACAGAATTAGTACTAAAGAAGTTCTGCATAAAACTCACGATTTCGAAAGATCACGTAAATCATATAGAAAATGCGAATCAAAAGTAATTTACTGTTACTATACCTACTTATCTAAAGTAGTTGCGTACTCGCGCAAATACCCGCATAGTACCTTATATAAAATTTGCATAACAGTTTTAATAAACTGAAGTTAAGAATTCGATTTTAATAATATTCAATGCAATACAAAATTCTTTGTTGTACACTAGTAATTTAATAATTAGCGTACATAAAGTAAACTTAAAACCAAAATTAAAAAAAAAATGCTTAAAAGGTAGCCTTATCGCTGTAAGAAATTTCTACCAGGCAAACTTTTAAGATTTTGTAGGTACTTGTAATTCTTTAAAAAAAAGTTAATTGTAAAATGAAACGTAAATGAACCTGTAAGTAAATAAAATCGCACTTGTCCTGAATACGGACCATGAGCAAACGGCTCTTTCGGAACTGTACCTTACAATAATTACTGTAGTAGGAGAGCAATCTGTAATGGCAGCTTTGTATGCCATTGTTTATGTAAATAAATCTTACTTTCAGTCTGTTTCATAATTATAGGGTTCTAGCTACTAGATGTTGGCAAAAAATTGAATAGTTATATTTTTACTCACCTATAAGTTCCACTGCGCAATTACGAACACTATGTTATTGCTTAATAATTCTTATTTAATTTTTGACAAGAGGCAGTCACAGGTAAAATTAGAAATTGAATAGCTATTGTTAAACCATGTCGAACTGAGTAATTTTGTAAAATTTGCAAGAAAGAGCCACAAAGCAATAGTCATATCTTTTTAAAAGTGGTTGTTGCGTCTTCAATAATTATACATCACGTACTGTTAACCGCATATCAAGTTACCGTACATGGACCTTTCTGCTGTGGCAATAGTGACGAAATTGCTATAAATTTGGGTGGGCTGCTTGTAACATGTACATGTAGAGGAAATGACTGTGGTCACTACACCAACGAGTATCTTTACAAATCTCGTCATTGTCGAGTTTTACTGCTTAGCCGGCTAGTGAATAAAATTAACATCACACATTTGTTGCTGCACTATTCTCATAATGATGTAAATAGATTGACACATAGAAGGTTGAATGATTATGAAAATTTTGCATATTATTTTCAAAGATCAAATAATGTTAGTAACAATTTTAACCGCAGGCACCTTACACTATGCTATATTTTTTAGATTCTATTTTGCTTTGTTTTTGTGAATCATTCGCCAAAACCTTTGTTTACGACTCATAACACGACTTTTGGTGGAAATAGAACGAAGTTACGTTAACTTGGAACAAGTTCAATGTCTTAAAAACATTATTTACACAGACAGACGCTGCACACAGTAAAACATAAAAACATGTGATTTTTATATTTAAAAAAATGTAAATATCATTAGTAACAGTATATTCTTCAAGTCTTTATACAAGTTACTCCTCCTTTAGTTGAATTCCTCATGACTGCGGGTCGTGGTCATTATATGAAATGAAACACACACAACGACTATCTTGGCAATGTTAATGGAGTGGTTTAGCATTGCCTTCTCCATTTCATACACTAGCTGATAATCATCAACCAGAGCGTAGATTACCTCACGATGTTTTCCTTCACCGGAAGCAAGTGGTACATAAGTCAGATTGGTATACAAACTGCATGGGCAGGATTTGAACCTGGGAACTTTGCTGCCACTAGCGGGCGCCCTACCACTCGGCCACCACCACTTCAACTTACTAGTACAAGGTAAAAGCCCCTAACTCCTGTCATTTTCAACCATTAGACTTGACATTGCCATTTCCATCCGTTATACTTCCGTGGTTTCCGAGGCCAAATCGATGACATTTGGCCATTTCGGTCTCTTGCCCGCCGCACCGTGTCGGATGGACTAACGGAAACAATCATCACGCTTTTGTATTATTTCTACGTGATTGTCTTTATACTGTGTTTGTTCTTCTTGTGGCAATAATATTACCTCTATGGCTCTATTTTTATTTATTTACTCACCAGATTGTGATGTCTGAAAATCTCGTCTTTCTAATCTTGACAATGTAGGGCGAAGTATCATTACTGAATTACTTTGACAAGTTCTAAAAGTACAAAGCCTTGGAGAGGGACAATAGGGGACCGGCCAAGGTATGAGAATTGTTAAAAATATGTAATTTTATGATAGAATACATATAAGTAAACACATTTTGCGACTTTTTATCATGAGTTTATTCTCCTGACTGAGCTTTCTACGCGTGACGTCATATGAATGCACGTTTAGTTAGGGGCGTTTTGGTATCGTCCAAACATCGCTTAAAAATGGGATATCTTGGGAAATAATTTGGTTATTGATGTAATTCTTTTACGGATGATTCTATTATTGTGAGATATTTCAAAAAAAGCATAAAAAAAGTTGTCCGGTCCCCTATTGGAAAGAGATTGAAGAGCCTTCGCCCCACAGTGCAAAATGAAAAATTCATAATCAAATTGACTATCTTCAAATAAGAGCACACATACATACGCATACATATATGCGCATTACGATATTTATTTTTTTATCGAAGCCATATAATCAATCAAAATGGACTCTTTTTCGGTTTGATTTTGTATGAGACCATCTAGGTGTTATTGGTCGAAATCTTGCCACTCGATAAAAACAACTTTACTTACAGTGGCAGACGAGACAAAGTAACTGCATCCTGTTACGATAAAAAAATTACCAGCACCTCCAAGACGTAAGAAAACATAAGAAACCCTAGGAAGCGTGCCAGTGGCGCACACAGGCGGCCCGCTCCGGTTTCGTGTAACCGGGCCCGGGTTGGGCGCCCCTGCTCGGGTTGCAACTAGGGCTTCCAATACAGGGATCCCGGTATTGTTCAATACCGGTATTAGGTTCTTTTTTGACCTGTTTGCAATACCGGTATTGAAATTCAATACCGGTTTTAATACCGAATTTTTTTAATTTTTTTTATAATTTTTTTTCTCTAAACTTATAGGTTTTTTACAGGTTTACCCAATACAATAGAAAAGATCATGTATACCAATTATTTAAAACATATATTATTACATAAATAACAACCTTTGTAAATTCACACTGAGTACACTGGAAAATATCTATTCTATCCGCGATCAAATTCAGAGTGCATACCGCGCGTGCCAGCGGAAACTTGTTCATCAAGTTGGTCCGTCCGGGAGGGACCTCCAAAAGGCGAGGCTGCCTTCGACGCTCAACGTATCTATTTGGAACGCTTGCACTATTTTAAGCATTTCCATATTGTTTATTACACAAATCAATTTAAATCGGTGATTTTGGAATCATGTCGCATAAAAATGCACGTGAACAGTTAATTAATAGTGACATTGTAATATTTTTGGAATAACCTGCACGTAAACTAAATACATAAAATAAAAGTAATGGCCATTTGCCGCCGAAAAATTTACTCGTGCTCGAGGGAATGACCAGTTACCGAAAAAGTAATTGTTCTTGGAGAAGACCAGAAAATGAAGGCAAAACTTATAATGACCATAGTAGATTCTTGAATTTATAAATTTGACATTTCATATAAATATTCAATGTATATTCGTCCACATACACAGTCATTTAATTGTAAGACATATGTTGTAAAGTGACGTCTTTGGAGAAAATGCAGCAGTGGAGTTTGTTGCGCCACCTCTTCTCCAATTGCGCTTTAGAGGCAGTGGTAACCTTAGCTTTTAGTAATTTTATGACGTCAACTAACTAAAAAACAAGAATTTGACGATTAAAACGTGCTATTTTTAAGCCTTTTTAAATAAAAACAATTGACTTTGATTCATTGCTGTATGTTCACATCAAGATAATTAATGATAATGACATGATTAATTATTAAAAATCTTAAATATTTAAAGTTGTGTTAGGTAAAGCTGTGATAATTTTGTTTATTATATGAATAAAAGTAGATTTTCAATTACCTATGTTGTAATTTGGCTTAATACTTCAAAAGAAGAAACTTTTTGAAAAAGAAATACGAATTTTCACTTCAATACCGGAATTCCGGTATTAATACCGGTTTTGAATTTTTCGGTATTGAAACCGGTATTGAAAATATCCGGTATTTGGAAGCCCTAGTTGCAACGGATCACGTTCGATTTCTGATCACTTTTCTTGGTTACTGCGGAGAATGGATTATTAGAGAGTGGTCTGCTGTAAAATGGTCACTCTTTCATCACACAAGATTTCATATTGTGATGAATTTGTATTGGAAATTTTTCATAATGTGATCAGTGGCCTTTTTAGACCTCCTGAAGTTATAGCTTAGTTCGTTTTCGAAAGACTACTTAAATTAAAATGTTTCTTGTGTGTCATATGTAATACGTATACGATGAAAAATAGGATTGTCAAAAATTAACGAAACTCAATATTTTTTATTATAATAAAATCCTTCGAGATCTCTCGTTATTGAAATGCCCCGGGTATAGATCAAATCTTATTAATGTAAACCGTTTAGCCCTTTTACTTAAATCCGCCGAAACTTCCTGTTTCAAATTTATGGTCGGTTTTAAAAAGGAATTTAAATCTTTAGTACTTAGTAAATACTGATTAAAGATTTATTAGAGTAACAGTATCTCGTACAGAACAGAATCTCTCTACAAATTTCAAGTCTCTACATTCACCATAGACATAAAAAATCTAACTATGTCATTCAGCGGTTTCGTCTCTGCGTTGATATACAATTAGTCAGTTGTCAGCATCTGTATATATTTATATAATTTTTTATATGACAAGACACAAACTACAAGCAATACCAATTGTTCGAAGCTAAAAAAATCTCAAATGATTTATCTCGGTAGCGAAGACAAAAAACCAGCGCTTCAGCGTGAATCTCACACAGTATCATAATTTCAAGTACCGTATCATAATTTCAATTCAAAATGATTTTATCTGCATAATAAATCTCAGGTAAGACGCTTAGGTGAAAATGAAGATTTATGCACAATTATAACATTTGCATAGACCAGTTTGCAAAAAAGAAAAGAAAAAATTATGGAGCGTACCGCGCAGTATAAGCCACTTATCATAATATCTCGAGGAAATTGAATAGTATAGTCAACTATATAATTAAGTATACAGGGTCGCAGAATATTTTGCCTAACCAAAAACTGATTTAAATAAAAAGCTAATATTTTGAAGATATTATTGTTATTTATTATGGGAGTTCCTTCGTGACAGTGGTCGAGGACAGTCGGGTCGGCGGTTTTGCGCAACGTGCGCGACAGATGTTAAAACTTGAACTGAGCTGAGTGTAAACTAAAAATCGTGTTCATTTTGTTTATTTAAATATCTTGCATATCAATTTTTATTGAGATAATGATAGTGCGCTTTAATATATTAATGGTTGGTTCGTAATTGCTAGTGAGTGCAAGTGATGAAGGAGAAGCTAGAAGTCAACGTGGTTCGTGTCATGTCGACGCATCAAGTGCCCTTAAAAGCAACTAACAGTTGTGAAAGACTGCCCGGTGAGATCTTTCCTTGTTAAACGCACAATATGCGATTCGCGCGGCGTGTCTGTGATTACACAAAATTTGTATTAAGTAAACTTCACAGCTTAGATACTTAAAGAGCCGAGGAGGCCCACTTGTTGTGTACCTCCATGTCGAGAAAAAGTATAACAGAGAAATACTGACTCAAAACACATACATGTTATATAAGTGCATACATTTTATATTTATAGTATTGAACTCAGTGCTATGCTCTTCGAACCTTTCTCCCTCCGTTCAAACAATTCAAACGAACTATTCACACCAACTTGATCTCCAGCCCAACCATTTGCAATGCATATATGCAAAACAAAATCCTCATAAAAACAAACTAACCCATACTTGAAAGTTCCCAGAGAAAAGGGCTTTGAAAGTAAAAAAGGCAATAAATTTTGGATAGCTAAAAAAAACTATGACCTGCCTTCGCGTTCGCCAACAAAAAAGACAGGTCATTTATGGCTTCTCTATTGTTGGTTATCTCGCTCGAGCACAGTGGCTTACTTAGGTACATATTTTTAAAGTTAATAGATATATTTAATATATTTACAAGTGATACAGCTGATAATAATTTACATCAATAATCACCGTGCTCAATAATTATAAGTCCTTTCCACAGCTTTTCTCCGATTTTTAGAATACATCAGCTACAATGGCAAGAACTCTTCAAATCAAAAACCATACGAAACATATCCCAGCAAAGGCAAAATAAAAATAATAATGTTCATCCAGAACCACAACGAGATGTCACTCAAATCCTGTACTCAACTACATTAGACTCAATATCTGCAGCTTTCTCAGTCTTTCATGGAACCACAAACACAATTTACAAAGGAACATTGATTTACTAATCACAAAGAGGAAACATCTAATTTCTAGCTAGAAGACATCTATTCATTAAAAGAATCACCCGAAAATAAAGAATTGACCATCATAAAGTAGAAATCAGAGATAGAAATGCTGTTTGCCAAGGTGACCATTCTTCATTGAGAGTAAGTGACAAAAAAGTCACAGGACACACCCTTATCAGCATTACAGATAACGAAAATAATTGAAAACACATACAATAGAAAATAAAGTACCTATGTACCTACCGCTTAGACTTATCAATCACGAAGATAACAACAAAATTTTAAATACATACATCGCATCTTTTTCCAGTTTTTATCATCCTATTGTCTTCTCCGAGGATCATAAATTTATTATACTCTTTGTCTTGAGTATGCTAAAGGACTGGTAACAAGACATCAACAATAAACGAATAATAAACATTTTTAAAGATTGGCTGGCCGTACAGGCCAGATAGAACATTAGAAAAAAGTAAAAGGATTAGAAAAAAAGAGTGCTATTAATTTTAAAAATTGTGAATAAAAATGTTCAGTTTCAAATTGTTTTATGATAAATAGTTCAATTGATATGTTAAGTTAAATAATAGATTCAGTGTAAAGTGAAACCCAGTTCTATGTGTAATATCAGTGCAATATAGTTCAACAACTGCAGTTTGATTTCTTTAGTCCAGTTCCATTCGGATCTCCTGTTTTCACATACTTTTCCTCGCCACGCTAGTATCACGTTGTACAAATATAATGGAGATTATCTGGATAACCCAAACAACAAAGAGAACGAATCACAGGAGAAAAATACCCACTATAATATTATAGAGAAACAAACTAGGTATCTGATAAGAACTACAAAAACTAAAACAAAAGAAAAACAACGAACTGAATAATAGAATATAAGAAAAAACAAGATAATCACACTTTGAAAGGATCTTGAATATCCGCCACCTAACCTTTACCCGGTAGCAAAAGAGAAACTAAATTATCCACAATCGACCATCAAATCGGACAATGGATTTCTAAGAAAACAACCTTATATGGCGGTCATTCGTTCGGGGTACCTAATTACACTACAGACCATCTGATAATTTGACAAGTTTTTAGAATCTATTGATAAACAAGATGCACAGATAGAAGTTTTAAGCACACAATAAAAATAACCGTCAATCCGCCGAGTGAAATAAACATCTTGAATAGAACTTCCCAAATAAGAAAAAACTCCTACTCCCCGGATTACTAAACAACTCTACAAGCATCGATGTCAATGAGAATTGGCTACCTCTACAGCTTCGCATTCAAATAAGAAAATTAATTCATATTGTGTATTAACTTGTTATCCAAAACACACACTGTGTCGTAAAAGAGAACTTCATACTTCTACAGTAACAAAATCAAATAAGCGGAAATTCATCCGCCTCAGATTGTCATCCTACCTTTTACTAAGCGATACCAACGAGTGCAACTAGCGAATGTTTACCGCTTCGAAATCAAATAAGAAAACCTCATACGTCTAATGGTCATCCTACGCCACACGAAGTGATGCCAACGAGAACAACTAGATAAGAAGTCTACCGCCTCGCAGTCAACCAAGAAGAATCTCATATGTCTCAGAACATCATTTGGACGCAACATTACACGCAATGATGCCAACGCGAACAACGGGCAACTTCTCACCAACGCTCTCCTCCGTCGTACAACCTGTCCTCCTAAATTCCTATATTGGCTATAGGCTGCATAGTCGGTCGATTGTGGTCGGCCGGTTGCGGCTAGTCGACCATCCTCTCCCATCCCAGAGCGTGTCACTCCTTACAAATCTGTGCCCCCTGGTAAAAATTCAATTCGATTCAATTTGTCTACCGAATTAATTGTATTAAATTGAATTTTGTATTCGGCTTGTCCGTTCCTGCCTCTGAGCTGGCTGGGTGTGGCACCTATGTTCATGTTCATGTTCATGTTCATGATATTCAAAACCGCACACAACCGTCGACTTATATTAATTCTGTGTCGTAGGTTAAAAGATAAATATCTGAGCGTACTGTAGAGGCGCGAGAACTCATGTCATGATAGATACATAAAAAAATATCATTCTATAATAATTGATTCAGTCAGCAAAAGACTATTCGTAAAATTGTATTTTAACACAAAATTAATATGTACCTACTATGTACTTGTGTACTTATTAAAGATTATTTAGGTACCCATTTATCTTAGAATTTCACCTTTGAAAAATATCTAAGGACTTTAATAATAGACAGACAATAATTTAATACAGAATGAAGGGACAAACTCCTACCGTGTGGGCTGTAGTAGGCACAGATAACCCCCAATATATTCCGCTTGTATGGGCGTCCGCGGTCACCGCACTTACATGCTTTTGCACGTATAAATGAAATTGCTTCATTAGTTGCGACCAGAACTTAGACCTGTGAGGTTGTTTCGTAAAAAAGTTCGTTGAGTGTGTAAAAATGAGTACATGTTGCATAAAATGGTACGGAAAATCATCAAGGATATCAAATCTCCAAGAGGATGGTATAACTTTCCACAGGTAAGTTTATTAATTAATTTAATATAATTACGTGCCGAGTTCACTTTATAATGGTCGAACTATGTAAAACAGTGCGAACTAGAGTACCAAAATGGGGTGACGACATTGATGTCTTTTGCAAGCATCTCTTTCTTTCCCATGTATCAAGTATATGTATGTCCTTTTCTCGTCGACGCACGTCAGCTACCGCTCCCGACCCCCGCGTACTTCCTCTAAGTAGTTTAGTTACTTTCGACGCGAACAGGCATTAAATGATACTCAATCTATTGGGGGTTATCTGTGGCTGTAGGTGAGTCATGGGCTCAAAGCGTGACCGTGTCCCGCGTTACCGTCCGTCCCGTGACACCTTGCGTGCTGATTGATAGAAGCTAATTCCTTAACTACCCCCCCACTTGTGCTGTCACAACGCAAGCAAACACGTTTCAACTATGCAAATTTTTTGTTACTTTTATTAAATAAAAATATGCACTCTATTTTGTATAAAAAAATAACGCTTTGAGTGTTTTATTTAATATACTGGTGTGTTTTTACTCATCAATGTACATGTGTACTGTAATTTTATATGTGCAAATTTTGCATTTATGATTTTAGTAAATTTGTGCTTCCCCAGGTACTAAACATTTAACTGTTATATGTTTTTAATATTTAGTTGGAAAAAATAGCAATAATTTACACAAAGAGTATCAAATTTTGGTATTTATGGGCCAACCTGTCACTTGTCCAAAACTGTCCTAGCCAGTTTTTTTTTTTTTCATAGTACTTCTTTATAAGATAGTAGATATATTTGTTCAAAATTCTTCAGATAAGTAACTTTTTTCTGTCCGCGATATAAATGCGCAAAATATAATGGACAGTTTTGATGAAATTTGATACATGAGTAAATTTATTAAAAGCTTAAAAGCTTTATATGCAAAAATTTATATAGTATTAATATTAAATCTGTCAGCAACTATAATAACAAGCTAAATTAATAGGTACCCTATAACTGACTAATCTCCGAACTAGTGACTTATAGAATTCATAATTACTCATTTAGAATCATAAAAAATATACGATATTAACTTAGAATTAGTATTGACTTTACTGTAATATATTTTTTAAATAATTTATTCGTTCATGGTTTTATCTGTTGCATCCCATTAGATCATAAATGCCAATGTTTTCATATGTCTCTGTGAGGATGTTTGGTACTCAATCATGTAAAATCTACACGACAGATTTCGATGAAATTTGGTGCACCTGGATGCACCATAGTGTATATCACGTCCACGCGTAATTATTTTACATATCTCTTGCTCTGTAAGTACACCCTTACACCCCTGAATGCCGGGGTGTATGACTATCATTACAGCATTGGTTTTGGAATTTGAAGAAAGAACTGTCATACTCATACTGCACGAAGAATATTTTTAAAAAGTTAATATTTTTTTTTCTCGGTATCGATTAATTACTCGAAACGGAATCTAGACAATTATTTTAATTAAATACACATTTTTTTTCTTCTTAATAAATGTTCATTGAAAGTATTGAAACCTGTTGTCTTGTTGTTTACTTACCTCACAATCGATATGTAAAGCAGAGTATTTATGTCGGGCGTAAGCATCAATTGCATACTCGGGTTAATTAGCGCCTTCGCTTTGCTCAGGCGCCAAAAACCTCGTACGCAATTGATGTCATACAGCCCTTGGTTAATAATCTACTATTACTTTTTATGCGTAAGTTCTATGAGGTATCAAGATGAAACCTACACCAGATTTTAAATTAGACCTCTCTCTCTCTCTCAGCCAAAAGACGTCCACTGCTGGACAAAGGTCTCCCTCTGTCAAATTAGACCTACAACAATACAACTGTGAAAACCACATCACAAACATACAGACAGACATACAGACGAACAAAAATTAAAAAAAAAATGGTTTTGGTTTCTATTGGCCCAATAAAGACTCCTCATAGATTTTTTTTTAAATATCTCCTATGTACAGATACATAACAGTACAGTTTTATTATAATGTATTGATGATTGATGCCCACGGGAGCGTAACTACCTACATCTATCTATACATATAATAAAACAGTAAAAATATTTTGTCTGTACATTTAGTATTTTTGACTAAAATGGATAGAGGGACACTTAAAAAGAACAATAGAAAGCAAAAAAATTTTTTTTGAATTTCTTGTCTGTCTGTCTGTCTGTATGTATGTACGCGTTTCACGCAAAAACTACTGGACGGATTTGAATGAAACTTTTTTGTTGTATAGCTATTAAGCCTGGGCTTATTTTTATAGGCTATAATTGATTTTGAAAACTGGAACACCTGATGAAGAACCATAGCAGAACAGCTAAACTATAAGAAATATGGATATCAGAAAATGCTCATCAGGTTGTACGACTTTTGTCTTAACAAAAGTCGTACAACCTGATGAGCATTTTCTGCTGACGTATAAAAATTGAAGATCAGGAACATCTGATGAAACTTTTTTGTTGTATAGCATTATGTGTTTTTGTGTATGGTGCCTTAGCACCATATCCATATTTCTTATAGTTTAGCTGTTCTGCTATGGTTCTTCATCAGGTGTTTCAATTTACAAAATCAATTATAGACTTTTGTTAAGACAAAAGTCGTACAACCTGATGAGCATTTTCTCCTGACGTATAAAAATTGAAGATCAGGAACATCTGATGAATAACTCTCCAAGAGACCAGCTACACTATAATATATATGGAAATGGCGCCTTAGCAAAACTTGATTAATCTGATGAGCATTTTCTGTAGACGTATAAAAATCGAAGATCCGAAACATCTGAAACAGTTTAGAACACAAAAAGACTTTTCGTCTAAGCGAAACTCACGCGGGCGAAGCCGCGGGCAACAGCTAGTACAAATTCTTTTCAAGGTTGGTAAAATACTGACTTAAAATAAACCCAATTGTTTTTATCCAAGACAAAAACGGTAAATGTCTAACATAACGAATCATATTTATGTTAATATTATGCATAAGCAAATAAATTAAGTTGTCTTAATTACAAAAGCCTAATAAGATACTCGGATAAATGTTATTTGAACCTTACCTACTCTCGTTATGATTATAACATCTTCATAATTACATCTACCTGTCAAACTAGCTTGTTAATTGAATATTGTTGATGTGGAGTTTTGAAGTTAAATTTCTTATAGGTGCTCCCACACAGGTGCTCGCAACATTTCATATTTTTAGGATTTCGTACTGAGGTACGAAACGACGAAATTCTAAAAATATTACACCGGAGGTCTCGGGTTCGATCCCCGGTCAGGTCAAGATGGAAAATGATCTTTTTCAGATTGGCCTGGGTCTTGGATGTTTATCTATATATGTATTTGTCATAAAATATAGTATCGTTGAGTTAGTATTAACACAAGTCTCGAACTAACTTTGGAGCTAACTCAATCTGTGAGATTTGTCCGTATATATTTATATTTATTTTATTAAATCTTTTGAGATAAATAAAAACGAAATGAACAATAGGATCATAGTTGTCCGTCTGTTTGTTTATCAAGAACCTATTTCTCAGCAACACGTAAAACTAGGGTCTGCGACAGAGACAACTTAAAAATTAATGTACTTAATTGTTTTTCATAAAATAATTGTGACTATTGAATTTTTTTTGGTTGATCCGTGAATATCAAATATTAGATATAAGTACCTACCTACTATGTCCTTATGTATTTGATCAATATTTACAGGCCAGATTTTAAATACATTGTATATTACGTAACTTTAATCCTTCAACTAAAAAGAGGTCGCATGAGGCATGGCGTGCATTGTTAAACAATTGTTATTGTAAAACGCCGCGTTTGAACAATAAATGCTAAACGAGCTAATTATTAAAAAATAAAAACACGACTGACAACTCGCATAGCCTGTCATTCGGGCTACTGCATGGAATCTAAAAATGCCTCTCATATCAAAATGTGTTAAGCCATTTAGGACTTATAGTGGAATAAAGAAATTACATACTTACATGAACCCTGAAAACATAACACTCCTTTTTTGGTCAGTCGTGTAATAAATGCTAAAACTTTGCCACAACATTTACTTTTGACGTTGATACGTCGTATTATAATATAATATGGAAGTTTAGATCAACACAAGATATTTACAATAAATCATATTATTTGTTCCCAGATACCATTAGAAACATGAACACCTGTGTCACTGAACCGGGATTACAAATAATTTATAGTTATATTCGTTAGGGAAGCATAAATTATAAGAAATATAAGTTAAATAATATACCATACTTGTGGTCTCTGGTTTTCTAATCAAGAAGTAGCGATGATGATAAAATATAAATATTATTGAGAAAGATAATGAGGAGAGGTCAGTGATTGAAACAATTAACTATATATTCTAAACTAGACAGGTAAAAGTAGGCGTAGTACACTATTTTTTATTATATTTCCAAATTAATTTATTTATTAAACAATTTTAATAACAAAAACGGAACTAAAGATTGTATGCCTCGTTAGAAGTATACCTTATTTCTAATTTATTTATACCTGTTCGTTATTTATATCCTACTAGCTTTCGCCCGCGGCTTCGCCCACGTGAATTTCCCACGGGAACAGTGCTTTTTCCCGGGATGAATGGTACCCTATGTCCTTCTTCGTACTTCCAGCTATGTGTATGCCAAATTTCGGGAAGATTGGTTCAGTAGATAAAGCGTGAAGAGGTAACAAACAAACAAACTCACTTTCGCATTTATAATATTAGTTTGGATTTATTTAACAATTATCTATTTTTATTAATTAAATCTTGCAAAAAACTTTGCAAAATAATTAAATATTTCAAATTTGACTACATTAATTTTCATCGTTCATAAACAATAATACAAAGCAATAATAATAAATAAAATATATCCTAACTAATATTATAAATGCGAAAGTGAGTTTGTTTGTTGGTTTGTTTGTTTGTATGTTTGTTACCTCTTCACGCTTTATCTACAAACCAATCTTCCTGAAATTTCGCATACACATAGCTGGAAGTACGGAAAAGGACATAGGGTACCTTTCATCCCGGGAAAAAGCAATGTTCCCGTGGGAAATTCACGCGAGCGAAGCCGCGGGCGAAAGCTAGTAAATAATAAAATACGATGAGCTTGAACATAATAACGTGCCTACTATGTTCATAATTTATGTAATAGTGTAAGTATATCATGTTCCTACTCTTAACGACTATTACTATAAATATTTATATCTTAATTAAGAGGCGTAAGTCGTAATCATACTCTAATTATTATGAAAATTATCTACGTTGGAGTATAAATTAAGATATTAAATACATACAAACCGGAGCTCATATTACCTCTAAGTAATTCGAATTGAATAATAAAATATTTACAATAGTATTATTGACCCCATGTCTTCAACTACATCCACACGAAATTTCAACAAAATCAATCCAGCGGTTTAGCCGTGAAAGCGTGACAGACAGACTTTCGCATTTATAATACTAGTTGTTCGCCGCGAACTTAGACCTCGCGATTATTATTTTAAAATATCTCAAAAACGGCTGAACCGATTTTGTTGCGCAACGAACTTAAAAATTCTATGGATAGTTGCTACACGTATTCCTAACATCATCGAAATTAATTCAACGGTTCGAGAGTTATCGCGGAACAAACATACATACATACATACATTCTTACATACATACTTACATACATATTTACATACATACTTACATACATACATACAAACAACGTTGTTTTCGCCCCAACTTGAATTATAGCCCTCGCTCGCTTCGCTCGCTCGGTCAATTGGTGTGGATTATGACTGACGATTATAACAGAGTTCCTTTGATATTACTTATTAAAGACTCCATAATATTAAAATGTACAAATTAGTACGTTATGAAGTCATAAAGTATTCGATCTCGTACCAGACATTAATTTCGCTTAGACACTAATAAAGACGAAGATAAATTGTTAGTCCTCATTCTAGGACATTGTCTCACTAGGTACGGTCAACTGCACATCAAAATCCTCAAAGTCAAGTCAAAGTCAAAGTCAAATCATTTATTTGCAATAAATAGGGTTATAAAGGTGTTACAGATAGATTGTCTTATACCTATTTAACTATAATTAGCATGCAAATTTTAAATAATAATTATCAAATTTAATACAATTTAATACATGTCAAGTTTTAAAATTCTAATTAATGTCAACATTTCGCAAATAATTCTGATACAGAGTAGAAGTTTTTTTCCTTAAGCCATAAATTGAATGTTTGTTAATAATTTTATGTCCTTTGGTATAGCATTATAGATTTGACACACATGTAGCTACACTGATTGCGATAAAAAGCTAATTTTGGATTTTTAAAACTTATAATTATATTTGGGTCTACTATTGCATGTCATTGCATATTATTGATTTTATCGCCACATGAAGGTACGTACAGGTAACTTTGACTTGCTGAATTTAGTAATTTGATCTCATCAATATTATTAAATAGTTTAAGATTATTAGAAAAAAATCTTCCTATTCGGCAAATCATTCTAATTACTTAAGTTCTTTGTGCTATTGAAGTAGGTATCTATATTAAAATTTGAATGTTTTTGTATGAATATTCTTGTGGGTAAGAAATAAAAAAACATAAACGCAATATAGGGTGTTTGGGTAAACACCTGCAACCTGTATGGTACAGCTGTTTTTTTTTTGAAATTTCAGAGTCGGTCCCATATAAAAAGTTGCTTATATTCATGACTACTTTCACCCCTAGACAGATTGTAGGTGTTTACCCAAACACCCTGTATTGTATAGTGCACAAAAAACTTATAATATACACATATTATGCCTGTGAATGCTCACAATTAATAAAATTAATAACGCGCCTCGTTTGATGTCATAATAGTGCGGAAGTCCGCTTCGATATAAAACCCTCCCCCCCCCACACACACGTGGGAACGTGCGCCTGAGTCGCCGTCACCCGCCCGCACTAAAGAACTAATTGTATTGTTAATTTATGGAAATGGGCAGCTTTTGCACTTGTTTTTAGTGAACTGATATGACAATTAGTGTAAAATATATTCATTCTACTAATTAGTAGGAAATATATTTTATTTCATTAAATTATGATTTTAAGCAATTACCAATAAGTCCTATTATTTTTAATAGGTTTCATCGGGTTAATTTCTATTCAGGACTTTTATAATGTATATGTCGGAGCGTTTACATCAATTTAATTAAGTATGGTTTATTTTGTTAGTTAATTAATGGTTTAAAACAGTTTTCAAGACGGTACTCGTGGGAAATGTGTCAAAGTGACAATGTCACTTGTGTCACCCCCTCTTTGTAATAAATCCAACGTGCGATCGTTATGACATTATAGCGAGGCAGTCTGATTCGTGGCGCGGTGCGGTGCGAACGTGTCGCCCGGTTGTGTTGAATTCTCTGTAGCTATGTAGTCAGTGTCAGAATAGGGTTATTATCGTGTTACTTAGTGCGTTAACGATGTGACTATGTGTGATGGTGTTATCAGCGCGATATTGGAGATCTTAGTTAGCACGGAAGACCATTCAAAAGAACTCACTGATTGAAATGGATTGATCCGTGCGTGGTGGGGCACGGTCCCTTGCTGTGGGTAGGGTTGGACCCTAGCCGTGACACGTGGACTAAATGAGAGGTTAGTGCTAGATGATTTCTTAATCCGTTAATATCCGATGAATCCCTGGATGCTTTGGGCTGTAACTTGAGATAGGAGTTGTTTACCCTGTCTATTAAGAGCTGTGCATGTTATTTTGGAAATACCCTCATCCTGACAGTTAATATTCGAACTGAGTTTAGTACCCACATGTGTTTTCACGTGAACCCATTGTTGAAGTACCTGTACTGTGTTTACCGCTCTGGTCATCCCTTTCTGAGCTCGGCCCCCTGAACCCATGATGATCTGATGATGATTTTGATGTTGATGTTGTTAATTCCGACATATATATGTTTTTGTAACCATATTTTTGTAATTACATTTTAATGTACGTCTGTTGTTATTGCGATTAAGGCTTACATTTTTTACACGACTGACCAAAAACTGACCAAAAAAGGAGTGTTATGTTTTCAGGGTTCATGTATGTAAGTATTTATGTATGTAAGTTTCTTTATTCCACCATAAGTCCTGAATGGCTTATCAGATTTTGACGTGGGTAACATTTTTAGATTCCTTACATTCCTCCTAGTGACATAGGCTATGTGAGTTGTCAGTCGTGTTTTTTATTTTTTAATAATTAGCTTGTTTTTTTCTTCACTGCAAATATTTTGTCATTCTTATTAAAATAAACAAGATTTTTAGCTAATTTGAGAGTAGAGAAACGCACTTTGTTGGTCTGAGCCCACATGCTCTGCGCCTTTAAATTCCAAAGCATTTTAAATCTTCACGTTGAAACTACTCAATTTCCGACATTACAAGTATCGTTAGTAATAGAACTTTGTTGATTACCTATCCTAATAGTTTATTACCATCAAGCCAGTCGTTCGCTAGGCGTCACATTAGTTACTCCACTCGCCACCGCGACCAATCATGAATAATACAGCCAATTTGTCAAAGGCGAAGCTATCTCGTATGTTGTGTAACGGTTAATAAGTATTGAGACACGAGATATGTGTGATAAAAATGTCTAGGAGAAAGTCGAAGACACCTATTTTTTCTTCAAAGTCAAAGTCAATTTTTTTTATTGAAACTTGGCCTTCAAAGAAGGCTCTTTTTCACGTCGAACACTAATTATTTAGCATAATATATTATGTCTCAAAACTACAAACTACTAGCATTTCGGAACGACCACTGCTGAGAAGAAATGCCGAAAGAAACTCATGAAATAGTCTTGGTCGCCTAACATGCTAGAGGGGCTATTTATTAAACAATTTTTTTTCTTATTGAGTCTGCACGATGATATCGCGGAGGCGGTGACCGCAATAAGGGCGAGACAGGCTGGCGGACCAGCCCCTCGCACACCTGTTAGACAGGAAGGACCAGCGGTTACTGGTCGGCTCCCCACCCTTCAGCTGTCCCACTTTGGGGGTAGGATGGAGGAGTGGGTAGCATATAAAAATATGTTTGAGTCCCTGGTCGTAGCACGACAGGATTTGTCGAAGGCCCAGAAGATGGCCTACCTCCTCTCCACTCTTGAGGATGAAGCGCGGTCGCTCATCCAGCACCTCCAGGTGGAGGACGACCAGTACGATACGGCTTGGGAGTTATTGAACTCCCGCTACCAAAACTTACGTTTGTTAGCGGATGCGCACGCCGCACAGTTGATGGCCCTGCCCAAGGTGGCCAACAGGGCACAGTTGCGCCTGCAGTTGCTCACGCCCGTTACAGTGGCCTGTAACGCGCTCCGCACACTGGGGCTGCCGGTGGACCAATGGTCTTTTTGTTGGTGCACATTGTATTGGGCAAATTGCCCAATGACATCCGCTCGCGGTTTGAGCGCGAAAATGCGGAGCGGGATAGCACCACCCTACCAACATTCACTGACTTGGTGAAGTTTTTGGAGTTTGAGGCACGGGCTGCTGAGAATACCATGACGGACTCAGCGCCATCCAGAGCGCCTGAACGTAGGCCCTTGGAACCCTCATGGCGAGGGAGGCCCCAACAGGGACGGCAACCGCCACCGCGTGGAGCTGGTGCGCGGGTTGCACACACGGCAGCAGTCGCGAGGGACGCGGACTGCCTGCAATGTGGTCGGATGGGCCACAGCCTGCTGCAATGCAGGGACTGGCAGGGACTGCCAGTACAAGATCGGCGCCGCATGGCAAAGCGGCATGAACTTTGCTTTTATTGTTTGGGCGGTCACTATGCACGTGACTGTCCCAGTGCCATACCATGCAGTGCATGCCGTGGGCGGCACCACGCGATGCTTTGCATGAACCGCAACGGGGATGGCACCCGGATGTTGAGGCAGGGGTCCCCTATGGGCGGGGGCGCTCCTGCGCGAAGCCCTCCACCATCGGACGGAGGACGCGGCTTCGCTCGTCGCACCCCCTCGGGAGGGGGTCGCGTACCTGCGCGGGTCTTGGCGGACCGGGACCACGCGCCCCAAGGTCATGGCCAGTATGTGGCTGGCCAGGCCCCGGATAGGGCCCCCATGGGCGGGGGCCCTAGATCGGACGTGAGAGTGGGGACACCCCCTCCACGCGGGTTACCACTACCCACCACATGCAGCCGCAGCGGTTTTCTCCGCCGCTGCACAGTACCCACGGCTGGAGTACCACCCGCCGTACCATAGGTATGGCCGGGCCGCGGGTTATGCCCCCCTCAGATGGGGATGTGCACTCGCCCGACATATTATCCGGGTCAGTGGCGCGCCCCTGGTTTTGGAGAGAGTGGGGAGCCCGTAACTAGCTTGCTCCCTTGCTGGGACAGAGCCGCGGACGGTTCTGCTCCCCACCGCGGTGGTCCGCGTATGGGGTCGTGGGGGAAGCCATTAATTTAAGAGCTCCTGTTGGACTCAGGGGCTCAAAGCAGTTTGGTTACCACTCGAGTGGCACGCCAGTTAGGTTTAGTCGTGGAAGACTCGCCTGTGCCACTTCTTGGAGTTGGTGGCATACAAGTGAAGTGTCTGACGGGCCAGACACTTGTCACCTTTTCTTCGCTGAAGTCCTCCACAATGAGGATCACGACTTCGGCTATGGTAATGGATACCATTGCGGGTTGGCACCCCTCGACAGACATACCGCCGGGTGTGTTGTCTTTGGTTTCGGAGTCTGGATTTGGCCGACCCCTTTGTCTTTCATCCCGGCCCAGTGGACTTGCTCCTGGGCTCGGACGTATTGGGTTGGATTTTGTTGGGTACACAGAAGGCTCTGGGTTCGTCTTCACTGATGGCAGTGTCTACGATTTTTGGTTTTGCCCTGATGGGCCCTGTGTTTGATAATAGCACCGTGGAGGAGCCACCGGTCGTCGCATCTGCGTCCTTGGCCAAGACCATGCAAGGTTTTGGGAGGTGGAGGAGCCACCTATGAGTTCCAGGATGGATCCGGAACACGCCGAGTGCGAAGCCCTTTTTCGATCGACCACGGAGAGGTTGCCCTCCGGTCGGTTTGTAACTAGGTTACCCTTTGTTGCCTCTCGTCCTAGCCTAGGGCAAAGTAGGGCGCTTGCGGAGAAACGACTGCTGTCCATGGAGCGACGCATGCAGCGTGACCACGTACTTCGCGATAAATATATTGAATTTATGCGCGAGTACGAGGATTTGGGTCACATGTCTCCGGCTCGAGTTGATTGGAGCTCAACTGAGCATTATTTTTTGCCCCACCACGCGGTGGTGAAGGCCTCAACAGGCAAATTGAGGACCGTCTTCGATGGGTCCGCACCCACTTCGAACGGGGTTTCGTTGAATCTGTGTTTGCATTCGGGTCCCAAATTGCATAGGGACATAATTGACATCATCTTGAACTTTAGAAGACATCAAGTGGTTTTTGGCGCGGACATCCGGATGATGTTCCGCCAGACAGTCATACATCCTGAGGACAGGCGATTCCAGTTGATACTCTGGCGTGAGCGCCCTGAGGATCCTGTGACGGTGTATGAACTCAATACAAACACCTATGGTTTGAAATCTAGTCCCTATATCGCCATCAGATCATTGCTTGAATTGGCAGAGCGGGAACGGATCCGCTTTCCCCGTGGGGCTTCCGTGCTGTCACGTGACTTGTATGTAGATGACGTGTGCACCGGAGCCCAAAGTATTGAGGAGGCCCTCCTACTGCGGGATGAATTGATCGAAATATTGAAGACGGGTGGCTACGAGCTACGTAAGTGGTTGTCCAATGAGCCTAGAGTTCTAGAAGGGATCCCGGAGGATCACCAACAGAACCCTCACCTGTTTGAGGATGTGGATGATCCCAACAGGATAGCGGTGCTGGGCATGCAGTACCAGCCGCTAACCGATATTTTCACATTCCAAGTGGACTTGGAAATACCAAAGGTCTGGACTAAGAGAACGGTGTTGTCCGTAATAGCCCGTATGTTTGATCCAAGCGGTTGGATCAGTCCAGTGATATTCTCTGCAAAGTGTCTTCTTCAGAGACTTTGGACTTTGGGCGTCTCGTGGGACGAGCCGCTGTTTGGCTCTCCATTGGATGATTGGCTCGAGTTGTTTTCATCGATTAAGGAAGTCAATCGGATTGCCTTGCCTCGTCGAATATTGCCCCCGGGAAATATCGAGCCAGCCTGCATGGCTTTTGTGACGCGTCGGAGCGAGGCTACGCCGCGTCAGTCTATATGCGGACAGTTGACGCCGATGGCCGGGTCAATGTCTCGCTTTTGTTAGGGAAGAGCAAGGTCGCCCCCATCAGGTCTAGGCTGACTATTCCCAAGCTTGAGTTGAGTGGAGCTCACCTTCTCTCTAAATTGTTGCATCACGTTGCATGTGAGCTGGCGGCCACGGTCGAGATACGAGACATCTTCGCCTGGTCGGATAGCCAGGTCGCGCTTGCATGGTTGCGCGCGGCCCCACATACCTTGGAGGGTTTTTGTTGGAAACAGGGTTTCCCAAATCCAGAATATCGGAATTGATATAACATGGAGACATGTGCCGGGAGAGCTTAACCCAGCGGACTGTGCCTCCCGAGGTTGTACGGCACCAGAATTGGTGTCACACCCGCTCTGGTGGGGTCCAGAGTGGCTGATGGGATCAGAAACTTCTTGGCCTGTCTGTCAGACAGATGTTCCTTCTTTGAATTTGACTGGGCTCCGTGTACATGCTGTAGTCGCTGAGACGACGTCGGAGCCGGATTGGCTACTTGCTCGGTATAGCAGCTTGGATAAGCTTCTGGGTGTCACCAGTTGGATTAAGCGTTTCATACATAATTGTAGAAACCCACAGGCAAAGCGGTTGGAGCCGATTGCAGGTGCAGAAGAGCGCCGGAGCGCATTGTTGCATTGGGTCCGTGTCGTGCAGACCGGACGGTTTGAGTCAGAGCTTCGTATTTTGCGCGACGGACGCGCTAAGTTGAAGGGCGCGGTCGCTCGTTTGAACCCGTACATCGACTCGGATGGGCTTCTTCGGGTTGGAGGCAGGCTCCGGAAGGCGGATCTTCCATATGAGACTCGCCATCCTCTGTTGTTGCCCAAGGGCGGACCCTTGGTGCAGCTTTTGGTGTCTGATCGACACATTCGTAACGCCCATGCTGGGTGCAATGCTTTGTTGGCTATTTTGCAACGCGAATTTTGGATTTTGTCTGCCCGAAGAGCAATCCGTAGTGTCCTGTTTCGATGTATTGCATGTTATAGGTTGAAGGCATCCACGATGCAACCACAGATGGGTGATTTGCCCGCTGATCGAATCCGACCTTCGAGGCCGTTTGACGGCGTTGGAACCGATTTTGCCGGTCCCTTTTCGATCAAGGCTTCTCCCTTTCGTAATGCCCGTATTGTAAAGGGCTATTTGTGTGTATTTGTTTGTTTGGCCACCAAGGCTGTCCATTTGGAGGTGGTATCGGCTCTGACTACGGAGGCCTTCGTCGCCGCGTTGGATCGCTTTGTTTCGCGTCGAGGTCTACCTTCCCTTATTAGGTCTGATAATGGCACAAACTATAAGGGAACTGTAAATTATCTTAAGGATGTTTCTGTGTTTATTGATAAAAATTGTACTAGTTTAAGTCAAATTGCTGCCCAAAGGGGAATAACCTGGAAGTTTAGTCCCCCAAGTTGCCCCCATTGGGGAGGGATTTTTGAAGCGGCTGTGAAATCCGCAAAGACCCACCTCCGCCGCATTATCGGAGAAACGGCTCTAACCTTTGAAGAGCTGGCCACAGTGTTTTGTAAAGTTGAGGCGGTCCTCAACTCTCGTCCTCTCTGTCCGCTATCTCCAGATCCAAATGACTTGGAAGCTCTCACCCCTGGTCATTTTTTGGTGGGAGGGCCGTTGAATGCCCTGCCCGAATACCCGTGGAAGGATGAACGCGTATATCGGTTGTCGCGTTTTCAAATGTTGCAGCAAATGAGCCAGGACTTTTGGCGTCGCTGGTCGCTTGAATATTTGCATTTGCTGCAGCAAAGAGTGAAGTGGACAGACAGGACTGAGCCTCCCAGGGAGGGTGATTTAGTATTGTTAAAAGAGGCAAATTTGCCCTCATTGCTTTGGCGACGAGCTCGCATATTACGTTTGATTCTTGGCGGAGATGGCACTCCGCGTGTGGCTGAGGTGTTGGTCGACGGTTCGATTTTAAGGAGAGGTGTGACCTCTCTCGCCCGCCTTCCCGTAGAGTAAGCTAGCGGTCTGCTTCTCAGACCGGGACGGGGGGATGTTTGTAATATATTGGGTAAAACTAAACGCGGGCGTTTCGCATTGCTGCCGCCAGAGGGCGTTCGGGGTTTTCACTCTGCTCGTGCGAATGGCTCGCGGACGGTCGCCATTGCTATGCGATATCGGTTTGATTTTTAATACGCGAGAGGGCCCGCGTTCTTTGATTGCTAATCAACTTGAGTTGTATTTGTGAATTTCCTGTTTGTTAAATAACTATTGAACTTTGTGTTTGTGTACCCGTCATTGTGACTTTCTCCTGTGGGATGTGACGCGTGGCTGCTCGCTCACATCTACCTGTTGCCGAGCCGATTTCGGGAAGAAATCTATTTATTTGTCCTGGGGAATTGAGATCTCAAGGGTTAGGTAGGGTAATTAGGAATTCCCCCTTCCCGAAGACACTCAAGTTTGGATCCGAAGAGAAAGAAGATTTAGTTTGGTAAGTGTTCAATTCCAGTTAATTTATAGGTTAGGTTATCATATAGGGCCCTGTAGCTCCCTTCATAAGCTACGGTGGTAGCAGACTGCGTATAGCTTAAGTTAGATTCTAGTCGGACAAGCGTGGTGTCGCGTGGAGATTTTTTCCCGGTACTTAATTTTACCGGTAGATTTTTTCCCGGTAAAGTTCCGGTACAGAATTCTTCCCGCCGCTTCGTTTGTCCGGATTCGCTCTGCGCACATTTTCTGGCAGCAGAGCGTAGTTGCTCTGCACATTTTCTGTTCCGCGCTAATCAATCGTGAGTGGAGGTGATCCGCTCTTAGCAGTATGGCGCCCTCCCTGTCCTTCCGGGACAGGAGTCCTCCGGCCGTCACAAACCATCTCAATTCGTTGGCGAGTGTCGCCCTGTAGCTCCCTTCATAAACTACGCTCTGCTACCAGAAAATGTGCAGAGCAACTACGCTCTGCTGCCAGAAAATGTGCGCAGAGCGAATCCGGACAAACGAAGCGGCGGGAAGAATTCTGTACCGGAACTTTACCGGGAAAAAATCTACCGGTAAAATTAAGTACCGGGAAAAAATCTCCACGCGACACCACGCTTGTCCGACTAGAATCTAACTTAAGCTATACGCAGTCTGCTACCACCGTAGCTTATGAAGGGAGCTACAGGGCCCTATATGATAACCTAACCTATAAATTAACTGGAATTGAACACTTACCAAACTAAATCTTCTTTCTCTTCGGATCCAAACTTGAGTGTCTTCGGGAAGGGGGAATTCCTAATTACCCTACCTAACCCTTGAGATCTCAATTCCCCAGGACAAATAAATAGATTTCTTCCCGAAATCGGCTCGGCAACAGGTAGATGTGAGCGAGCAGCCACGCGTCACATCCCACAGGAGAAAGTCACAATGACGGGTACACAAACACAAAGTTCAATAGTTATTTAACAAACAGGAAATTCACAAATACAACTCAAGTTGATTAGCAATCAAAGAACGCGGGCCCTCTCGCGTATTAAAAATCAAACCGATATCGCATAGCAATGGCGACCGTCCGCGAGCCATTCGCACGAGCAGAGTGAAAACCCCGAACGCCCTCTGGCGGCAGCAATGCGAAACGCCCGCGTTTAGTTTTACCCAATATATTACAAACACTTATAATTAAATGAATGGATCATATAGATCTTTTAATCTAGGTACTAGTGAGGAGAGAATGTGCTTTCAACATAAATATAATTTTGATAACATTTTAAATTCAACGACAGATAGACTATTTTCTGTCAATAAAAATTCCGATCATAAAATTTAATTTCACGCATTTTTCAACTCTTCGTCCATTTTGGTAACTAAACTTTTGTGTGTTGTTTGTACAAAAGAAGATTATTCTTTCGTTGTTTGGTAACTAGTTGTAAAATATTATTAAATTTTTATTTATTAATTTTGTTTTTATTTTTAATAATTATTATTAATTAATTATTAATTATATTATTATTAAGAAAGTATAAAAAACCTTAGCATTTTTCTTCCTGTTATAAAAATATGCGTTGTAAATGTATTTTAACCAAGAAAAAAAAAAAAAATATCGACTTCTGTTCTAAGCACGTAAGTTGCGTCCGCCTCGCCCTAACCCTAAAAAACACACACCTTGCTACCGTGACCAATGATGACTAATAATGTCGATTAGTCAAACTTCAACCTAATATCTCGTAGGGTTTAGTGTCGGTAAAACAAAGAACATCCGTCAAAAATATTTGTATGGTTCAAATTATATTGATGGCGTTATGCTTTTTTTATTTTAAATGACGCATAGTACTCATTGGTACCATGGTTAATATCTGAACGCATAGTATACTCATTGTTTAATATCCGAAATGACAAAAGCAAAGAATTATGGCTAAGAAACATAAGTGAGTGGACTGGAGTCACCCCAGGGTTGAGGAGCAGTTTCGCATAGCGACGAACAGAGAAGAGTTTGCGAAACTGACCGCCAACCTCCAGTAATGGAGAGGCACCATAAGAACTAGACTCAACTCATAATAAAGTAGTATATTTTATAGTAACTTTTTTTAGCTGCAATTTAATAGGTGTAAATGTGATAAATTCAGAAATCCTAACTAATATTATAAATGCGAAAGTGAGTTTGTTTGTTAGTTTGTTTGTTTGTTTGTTATCTCTTCACGCTTTATCTACTGAACCAATCTTCCTGAAATTTCGCATACACATAGCTGGAAGTACGGAGAAAGACATAGGGTACCATTTATCCCAGGAAAAAGCACTGTTCCCGTGCGAAAGCTAGTTAAATATAAAAGTAGCTGAAAAAGAAATATTATTTATCTATTAATGCACTGCCTTGCCTGAAACAGTATTATTTTATTTACTTCTCTATTACTTTAATTAATTAGAAATTAATTAAATTTAATTAATTAATCTTGGGTATCTTAAGATGTGATCTTAAGACTAATAAAATAACAAACAATAAATTTATTACCCCACCTCGAGTTAAAGTGTTAAAGTCTGGGCCATAAAGTCGTTCTACTTTTTATGAATTTGTGACGTCATTAAAACATGTATTTATTGAAAACATATGAAGCGATGACAGGCTTTATTTAAACCCGGTCCTATACAAATTCATTTGGCCGTAAAATGGTGCTATAAAGATGGCGACGTCACTAATAATGTTAGAATACTAAATAATGTGTTGAGCTGTGAAGCTGACACAATCTATTCTCTTCTACTATAGAAACTGATATTTTAACGGTAGTTCTATTTTCTAACGCAAATGCAGTAAAATATCTGACATCATCTGTCAAATAAATGTCAAAGTGAATCTAAGTGATTTATAAATGAGCGAGCATTTTACGATGTAGGATATATTCTTTGATACATATTCTAGACATGTTCATACTGTATCAATTCAGTAATTATGCCGGTCAAATCGTTAAAATAGAACTTTCTTTAAATTTAAACAAAAATAAATGTCAAAGTCAAAACAAAATAAAAATTATAATAAAAATTGTCAAAGAGACCGCTCCAATAATTCGTTTATGCGTTAGAGATAGGTAACGTAGATATTTATCATACATTATTGTCCGAAACTTCGCTTTCGTTAAGTGCACTTAATTAAAGGGAAGTATGTATGTATATGCACCTAAAGGACGAAAATCCCAGAGTCATTTTAAAAGCCTAAAATGTTATTTTGAATATTTAAAAGGAAATTTGAGCATCATTTCGGCTAACGTCATAAAAATTGAGGCAGGTTTACCTCTATGCGAAATAAAGGCTAGGGCACACAAAGGTCACCCGAGGACATGTGACGCCGCCGCCAAATGGTTTCCGCATCCTCTCCCAACGTCGGAGACGTCCTTACCGAATGTAACGAGGTTTAAATTTTTTCTCTTCGGTTTTTGGGCATTAAACGACTCCGTGAAAAGAATTTTCAGCTAGGGTAGACGGAGAACCGGAGAACTGTTTTGTTTACTTCCTAGAAAAAAATTACAAGTAACTACAAAAAGTAAGGACCAAACAAACCATTATACAGGGTTATTTGTAATAAACGAAAAACCTTCCTAGAGGTGAAAGTGCTCATAAATATGAACATCTTTTTGTATGGGACCGACTCTGAAATCTCAAAAAAAAATCAGCTGTTCCATACATTTTACCTACTCGCCCAAAATGTATGGAACAGCTGATATTTTTTTTGAGATTTCAGATATACAAATAACCCTGTACACATCCACTAGATAGGTGAACATTAATGAATACTGGATATTATTTTATATTATCACTAGCCTGTGCCTGTGACTTCGTCTGCGCATATCTGAGGTTCTAAGCGGCGTATCAAGATGAAACTTACGCCAGATTTTAAGTTAGACCTTCTATAATACAACAGTGAAAACCGCATCAAATTTGGTCTAGTAGTTTTTGCATGATGCGCGTACGCGTACTTTTTGTCTTTCTGTCTGTCATTATGTCTGTTTGTACAAACAAACAGATAGAATGACAGACAAAAGACAAAAATTCTAAAAAAAATGGTTTTGGCTTCAATTAGCCCTATGAAGACCCCTCCTAGTTTTTTTTTTATATCTTCTATGTACAGACACAGACCAGTTACAGTTTTATTATATGTATGTATTGTTATTGATCAGTGTACATGGACACATAAGTAAGCATCATATAATGTTATACAATAAGAGTCATGTTTAAAACAACGCAGTTCCGAAACCGCTTAACGTAGAAACTTGAAATTCCCCTTGAGAGGTTCTTTATTTAGCGTAAGTGAGCACAGAAAGGAATTTTGAAAATTCCACCCTTTAGTCAAAGTCAAAGTCATTTTTTTTTATTGAAACTTGGCCTTCAAAGAAGGCTCTTTTTCACGTCGAAAACTAATTATTTAAGCATAATATATTGTGTCTCAAAGCTACAAACTACTAGCATTTCGGAACGACCACTGCTGAGAAGAAATGACGAAAGAAACTCTTGAAACAGTCTTGGTCGCCTAACACGCCAGATTACTATTTACTAACTTTATACATACACTAGATTGTGTACAGTCAAAAATAAAGTAAAATATAAGAAACAAATATAATAATACATGTAATGTTTGTGGTGTTGTAATTTTAGGGGGGTGAAAAGTAATGTACACGGGAGAACCTTAAGAGTCTATTCTACATTATATAGGCATTTAAAATGTAGGTAAATACATAAACGTATATACCTATTTTACCTTTACCAAGATCCGTAATGGCTTCCTGCATCCTCACTATCAAAGGTAGCCCGGAGCATCTCGCTCTTACCAAAAATAACGAGATGAGCTTTGAAAAATTCCTAGTTTTTGCTTCAAGTCTCAAGTTTGAGGTCATGTCTAAGGCAAGCAAGATTTTACTAGATAGAAAAAGTTAAAGAAAAAAACCGGCCTAGTGCGTGCCGAACCGCGCATAAAGTAGGGTTCCGTAGTCATTTTTGGCACCGCGCTGTTTTGCATTTCTTGCTTCATCATCATCTCCCTAGCCTTTTTCCGTATCTCACGGGGTCGGCTACCTAAACCTGTTCTTTTGGAAAAAAGTATATATTTTTATTTTATTTATAATTTCAAAACTATTCATCACAGGATACCCGAATCAATTTTAAATAAGAGTTTCTGCGCCTATTTCTTTACGTGAGTGATTTGAAGTTTAGAAATTACAGGGGGGGGGACACCGTGTAAAAGACTTTGGCGGGCTATATCTCGCAAATAGTAAAGCTGATAAAAAAGTGTTGTATAGAAACCCTACCTTATTTTCATAGTCCTTTTCAACGATAGCCCACACAAGGGGGTGCACTCAAAAAAATAATTCACCCCCTCTCTTTACATGTATGGGGAGTTACCCTTAAAATGGGGTAATTTTAATTTTTTGTATTTTTAAAAATGAGATCTATATGTGAAGTATCCTCGAACCAAGTTACATGCAAATCAGTCCATAAACATAGAAGATATTCTGCTGTGACAGACTAGGACGGACGGACTGAACGATCTCATAAGGGTTCCTTGTCCGGACTACGGAACCCAAAAATCAAACAAAATATTATATCTTTAAAGGAGATATAGTGGTCAAATAGTAGGTTAAGATAGCATAAATACTTTTCTATAATACGTAAGTAAATATAATGTAAATAACAAAGGAGTACACAATCAATCGTCAATCTCGTGCCATCCTCATAAATGCAAGTTTTTTAGATCTGTTTAACAGACACAAAAAATGACTAAAAGGCCACTTTGACTTTTCACAATATAATCCGTTTCCTATACGAATTCATTAAAATATGCATTCCTCTAAGTAGACATTTTATACCCGTAATACTCGAGACACGTAAACAGACAGATCTCCAAGTCCCTAACGCGCGATTTACGCCAATTCAATACTGACCGTATTGAAGAGGCGATTAAGCGAAATAAGGGCTCAAAAGTGTTTGCAAGGGATCTGTCTGTTGATCAAAGCCAACTGACCAAGCTGAAGACTGAGGATGGCAGAATCATTTCGTCGAAGCCAGAGCTGTTGGAAGAGGTTGAGAAGTTCTACGGACAATTATACACCAGCGTACGCACACCTGTCAGTAATCTGGCCAAAGATCCAAGAGCCAGATTGACCCGACACTACACCGAAGATATCCCGGACGTCAGCCTATACGAGATTAGAATGGCTCTCAAACAGTTAAAAAACAATAAGGCACCGGGTGATGATGGAATCACGGCTGAGCTTCTGAAAGCAGGTGGAACACCGGTATTAAAAGCTCTTCAGAAGCTATTCGATTCCGTCATACTCGAGGGACAAACGCCTACGGCATGGCACAGAAGTGTGGTGGTACTTTTCTTCAAAAAAGGCGACAAAACCTTATTGAAGAATTATAGGCCTATCTCACTTCTGAGCCATGTCTACAAACTGTTTTCGAGAGTCATTACGAATCGTCTCGCTCGCAGGTTCGACGACTTCCAGCCTCCCGAACAAGCCGGTTTCCGAAAAGGCTTTAGTACCGTAGACCACTTACATACGCTGCGGCAGATTATACAGAAGACTGAGGAGTATAATCAGCCCTTATGCTTGGCGTTTGTGGACTACGAGAAAGCCTTCGATTCGATCGAGACCTGGGCTGTGCTACAGTCTCTCCAACGGTGCCAAATTGACTATCGATATATCGAAGCGCTGAAGTGTTTGTACGAAAACGCCACCATGTCGGTCCGTCTCCAGGATCAAGGCTCGAAACCTATCCAGTTGAAGCGAGGGGTGAGACAGGGAGACGTTATATCTCCGAAACTGTTCACCGCCGCCCTGGAAGATGTCTTCAAGCTTCTGGACTGGAGCGGACTCGGTATCAATATCAACGGCGAGTACCTCACTCACCTTCGATTCGCTGACGATATCGTAGTCATGGCTGAGACCTTGGAAGACCTAGGCACAATGCTCGATGGCCTCTGTAGAGCCTCTCAACAAGTGGGTCTAAAAATGAACATGGATAAGACGAAAATCATGTCTAATATCCGTGTCGCACCCACTCCTCTAAAGGTTGGAGACTCTACACTCGAAGTTGTTGACAATTACGTATACCTGGGACAAACAGTTCAGTTAGGTAAGTCCAACTTCGAGAAAGAGGTCAACCGTCGAATCCAACTCGGCTGGGCAGCGTTCGGGAAGCTTCGCGATATCTTCTCGTCCAAAATACCGCAGTGTCTCAAGACTAAGGTCTTTGACCAGTGTGTGTTGCCAGTGATGTCATACGGAACAGAGACGTGGTCGCTTACTATGGGCCTCATAAGAAGGCTCAAGGTCACCCAAAGGGCGATGGAGCGCGCTATGCTCGGAGTTTCCCTGCGTGATCGAATCAGAAATGAGGAGATCCGTAGGAGAACTAAAGTAACCGATATAGCCCGCAGAATCGCCAAACTTAAGTGGCAGTGGGCGGGGCACATAGCTCGCAGAACAGATAGCCGTTGGGGCAGAAAAGTTCTCGAGTGGCGACCACGAACCGGAAAACGTAGTGTTGGCAGGCCTCCCACTCGGTGGACCGACGACCTGGTGAAGGTCGCGGGACGCGCATGGACGCGGGCAGCGCAGGACCGGTCGTTGTGGAAATCCTTGGGGGAGGCCTTTGTCCAGCAGTGGACGTCTTTCGGCTGAGAAGAAGAAGAATACTCGAGAAATAAAGTGCTCAGGACGCCTAAAGAAGACAAATCTTCAAATTATCTGTAAATATAAAGTGAAATACTACTGTTAGTTAACCAAAACCAAAAAATAAATATATTGTCATCGGGAGACAATGCTATCGATAGCCGTCCAGAAGTCGCAGTGATTAATAGCGAAGGAGTGAGGCACGCGACTGGGCGTTATTTTTGAAAGAATGCCGACCTGTTAGTAATGGGAAATCAGTCGATGTATAAATATCGAAAAACTTCTTGCAGCGCAATCGATTTGCATATAAAATATAAATAAATATAAATATATACAGACAAATCACACAGATTTAGTTAGCCCCAAAGTAAGTTCGAGACCAATGTCAAATCAATGTTCGATATCAATGTTATAATATTTGTTATATTAAATTAATTAATAAATTCTTTATTTCACAACCAAAAAAAAATCAAAGTACACAGGCATACGTAAAACAAATTTGCAGCAAATGGCTCCATTTACCAGCCGGCAACAGTATTGTAATCATACTGAAGCTTCACTTTTACGACATTTATATTCTTCATTCATTTAATCTAAATATTTATTTTACACTAGCTGTGCCCGCGACTTCGTCCGCGTGGACATTTGAAACCATTGTGATTTGAAAAATGATGTCTCTAATATGCATTTAAAAGCTCTGATGTTAATATAAAAAAAACATAGATTAGATTCATTATAATATTAAAGCTGAAGAGTTTGTTTGTTTGAACGCGCTAATCTCAGAAACGCATAGACCGATTTGAAAAATTCTTTCAGCGTTGAATAGGTGAGTTATTCCTGAGTACTATATAGGCTACGTATGTAACACGGGCGAAGCTCGGGCGGATTGCTTTATTACAGACACATTTTATTTTTTTATATTTAAAAAAAATACAGCAATGCTTCTCTATATACAATATTAGAAGTATAGCCGTCAGGGATCAAAACAAAAAGTTTTCTAGGATCGCTCACGCGTGAGAGAGCCACGTAAAGCTGACCGTGTGAAAAGCAGCTATATCTTAGATCCACACCTGCAACTTTTAGCGTTTGACCTTGGGCTTTATTAATTGTCATAGCAAAACATAAACTTACTGGGAATTGGACTCGTCTGAAACTAAAAGGAAAATTGTTTGGTATTAGTGGAATTCGGGGTACAAAAACACTCTCACCTGCTCCGCATCCTGTCAAAATCTCTGCTTCTATTACGTTTCGTTGTAAATTTGTTATTTTTAACCTGATGCCATTACAAAGTTTAGGAGGGCTTAAATTTCTAAGGAGCATTATAGGTACTCCAACTTTTAAAATTATTTTATGAGCTGGCAACCCAGGAGCACTTAGGGATTCCAAAAATTCTATAGGTAGTTTGTGGATTCTTCTTCTTCCGTAACTCTATTAATAGAGACATATTCTACACAATCACCCGGAACAAAGCTCAAAATTTCGGCATTTATAGCTGCTGCCTGTTCATTTTTTGGTGTTAAAATCGCCCTCTCGCAAAGCCACGTATTTTCTTGAGAAGCTATCTCGGTCGCATTTTTATATACAGATGATATGAGCTCTCGCATCGTTGGTACTGTGCAACAAAGGTTTCATGGAGAACCACTTTTCCTTGTTCGTCTGGATACACACCGTTACCAATCTTAAGTAGCATATTAGAGAACGTGTGCGTTTTCGTTGCCTCCATAGGGATTCCAAAAATTCTATAGGGTAGTTTGTGGATTCTTCTTCTTCCGTAACTCTATTAATAGAGACATATTCTACACAATCACCCGGAACAAAGCTCAAAATTTCGGCATTTATAGCTGCTCCCTGTTCATTTTTTGGTGTTAAAATCGCCCTTTCGCAAAGCCACGTATTTTCTTGAGAAGCTATCTCGGTCGCATTTTCATATACAGATGATATGAGCTCTCGCATCGTTGGTACTGTGCAACAAAGGTTTTCATGGAGAACCACTTTTCCTTGTTCCTCTGGATACACCGTTACCAATCTTAAGTAGCATATTAGAGAACGTGTGCGTTTTCGTTGCCTCCAATTTGCGCTCGCATATTTACTGTCAAATGCATTGAAATAATGTAGTGCCACAATCTAGAACTCTTTAAACACGCCCTTATCTCATCAGCCCTTGTTCCACGTAGTATGACAGGGAGAGTCTGACGAAAGTCCCCACAAAAAAGAACTGTAACGCCACCCATGGGTTGGTCATTTTGTCTTATATCCCGTAACGTTGTGTCCACTGCTTCAACCGCTTTTCGGTTAGCCATAGTGCATTCATCCCATATAATAATATTGCAATCGCGTAAAACCTTAGCTTTATCTCTGCTTCTGGTACATACGGGGTTCTCAGTGCGGTCTAAGTCAATCGGAATTTTGAACATCGTATGGGCAGTTTTGCCTCCTGGCAACAAAGTGGCTGCTATGCCGGACGAAGCTACAGCAAGCGCAATTTTACTTTGGCTTCTTATCTTTGCTAAAATCACTTTTGTAAGGAAAGTCTTACCGGTTCCACCGGGAGCATCTACAAAAAGCATTTCTCCTAAGGCATTGTCTACGCTGCGACATACACGATCGAATATTAATCGCTGTTCTTCAGTTAGCCGAGAGACATCAGTATGTAAGGTTTCGGATCTATATATATTAATTATGTAAGAAATAGACGTGTGTAACTCTTTACTGAGTCGACTCAGTGAGTCGTTTCTTCAAAATGATACACTGAAGCGTATCTCGAATGTATACTAATAGTGTATCTGTATCATTCATTCGGCTCTTTCGGATCTCGGTCAATTTGAGGTATATGCGAACCGCGATCACCGAATCACTGCATCCGCTGACACGAAACTTCACGAAAGAGTGAGATCGAGCTTCGGTTTAACGCAAACAAAATAGTAGGTACACACGTAAAGTCTTAAGGGGTTTGGGTAAAGTTGGCGTCATTTTCAATTTTCGCGGCCACTCACCAAACTTGGTTATTTTGAAAGAACATATCAAGGAGATCAAACTTTATTATGGAGTACATATAGCTAAACTATATCGGAGCTGAGATATAAGGAATTTTATTTTTCATATTTTTGACTAACAATTCAATTCGATTGTAACAATAATGCTAATAAAATGTAAAAACTGGCTTTGTTTATGCTGGTTTTAAACATGCGGCACGATTAGAATGAAATAAGTTTAGTTTCGAACGATATTCAGATGTTTTTATACCTGCCGGGTGTCTCATGACGGCATACAGTTTTGTTTGTTATGAATCTACCATTCTTCAATTCGTTGCACTTTTTACGTTATAGCCATGATTCATACAAAGACCTGTGCCCAAAATAAGACGTATAGAGACCTTCAAGGGCGGATCCAGCATTCGTGTCAGGAGGGTCACATGGTCGAGTGAATGTTGTTAGCCCGGCACTGTTCCCAAGGTATATTTTTGTATAGAAAAAAATATGTATACATCCAATTGGAATTTATGGGGGGCATGCCTCTTTATCGGAATGCAATAATAAATCACAAAATTAAATTAAATGAGACCAGTTTGTGACCACGGCTGGATTCCGCTCCAACCGCTTTTGCGAAGATCAAATACATTCACTCCGAATCATACTCGAAGAAGTAACCGAATGGAAGCGTGAAATCAATTTACGTTTGTCGTCTTCGAGAAAGCTTTCGATACATTGCATTGGCCTAGTATTTGGCACCGGCTTGACGACATCGGAGTCTCGCCCAAGATTAGAGACCTGCTAAAAGTTCTATATTTAAATAACTCCTGCAAATTGCTCACAAAGAACTGATCTCTCAAGATATTGCAGTTTACGCCGGAGTCAGACAAGGGTGTCTTCTCTCTTGCCTCTTTTATTTCTTACCGTCCTGGGTGCATTATGCTCATAGGAAACGACGGCAAGCGACGCAGTATAGAGTGGGGTTGTCCGATTAACTATATGACCTAAGACTACGCTGATCACTTGTGTCTGCTCAGTCACAAGCACGTCGACATGCAAGCTAAACTGGACGAGCTACAGCGAGAGGCCGCAAAAGCTGGGCTTAAAATCAATGCGAATAAGATGCAATATGTACTCCTATCTCGGAAGTGTAGTCTCGAAGTCTGGCGGAGCGCAAAAGGATGTTGCTGCTAGAATGTATAAAGCTCGGGCTGCCTTTGAACAACTACGGCCCGTGTGGCGTTCCAAAAGTAAAGACCTCAGAATAAAACGCAAAATGTTTCGGTCAAACGTCCTATTAAATGGATGTACAACCTGGACGCTAAAAAGTTCACGCCGCCGACCAGCGTCTTTGTGAACCGCTGCCTGCATCAAATACTTGGCATTTTCTGGCCGGAAAGGATTTTCAATGTACAGCTGTGGGAACGATGCCGGGACATGGCAATTGACCTCCAAATTAGGAGCCTCAAGTGGTCATGGATTGGTCATATACTGAGAAGGGATTCCTCATATATCCCGAAGCAAGCTCTGGAGTGAAACCCTCAGGACAAGCGCAAAGTTGGCAGTTCCAAGAAAACCTGGCAATGCACTATTGCAGCGGAGTTCAAGACAATCGGGCTGATCTGGCTCGAAGTGGAGAGCGTAGCCCAAGACCGAGGAAACTGGCGAAACACTGTCGACGCCCTCTGTGGCTACGGTAATTGCCTTGTCGTTGGCTTCGTTCCGGTCCTCCATAGTGAAGGAAATGGGGCAGATTTGGGACATGGCAGAAGGTGGTCCATTGACTGAATCGTACCACAATTTCACGGGTTATGATTAGAAAAGCTTCTCTTTTTGCGTTTTTCCACCAGCCCGGAGTCTGTTTAAGAACTTCCAAACTGTCCAGGGGAGATCGCCACCCGGTGGGAGTTTCTCATCAGGGAGGATATTGGGGTAGGAAAAAGGATATTTTTTGTATCCATAGCTCCAGACTAGTGTTCTTTGCCTTCTGGTCTTAGACGCCAAACTGTCTAAGGAAGCTGTTTTGGCTCTTTCGACGACATGGTGGGGGGTATCTGCCCATACAGGATATGCCGTTGGTTCTTGAACTGTTTTTCACTGCGCAAGTTCTTGAACTGTTTGCACTGCGCTAGTTTTGCTGTTTTCACTGTGCTGAAAAACGTCAAACAGGGGACAATCACTAACAATATGCGCAACGTCCTCTACTGCAGCTCCACCTTCGCACGCCGATGACTCTCGGCAACTACACTTAGCCACGAAGTCGTTCGAATCCAGTTTGTGCTCTATTAAGCTGGACACCATACACTCCAAGGTAATGAGGATCCGTTGCAACAAGTTTTTAAATGGGATTTAAGTTGACCCCATGGTTTTCGGAATATTAGCATTTTACTCCTACTTACTAGCTGTGTTCAGCTCGGTATTGAGGAGTTCGATTACGGCTTGGTGGGATATTTGTAGCTTCACAGAGCAGTGTTTATTCTTATCATCTGATTTAGCTGAGTGTCTACAGCCAGTTTGTGCAAGATATTCTTCCTCATTAAAAGCTTATTACATAGTTTGTTTATGTGTGTCGGGCGTAAATGTGACTGCGGCCAAAGATAACTCCTAGATATGTTGGTGCTGGTGCTGGGTTATAATGAAGTTTCCAGTAAACTCGACTGTGGGTTCGTATTTCGTCATTTGGTTGGAAAGGTGGAAAGGCATAACTTCTGTTTTGGTGGCGTTTAGCACTAGTGTCCACTTATAACAGTTTAATGCAGAAGACAAATATGCAAGCCATCTTAGCGTTATGATCGGGAAGTTAACGTGGAAGCTACAGCAGATCAACCTGTAGAAGTTCTTGCTGATCCACCTGTAGAAGTTTCCGCTAATCATGATAATTATGAATACCTTCGTGACCAATCACTGGAGCACTACGACGTGGTTACATGAAGAACTTGTGAACTTAGCCGCTAGCCACAGCGCGAATGGACGCGCGGCCTCGACGACTAATGCGCGGGAAGATTCTAACATGATGTATTGCTAGATCGTCAATAGCCTAGATGTAAAAAAAATATCCAATAGGTTTACTTTAATATACACAAGGTAGGTGCATCACAAGGGCTGATGCGAGGGGAGGAAGGTTGGGGAGCGTCGACCTCCAGGTCATAGCCCTCCTTAGAACAGAGGCACGCGAATGTTCTCAGGATTATTTTGAGCATCGACCACTCATTCGACCATATGACCCCCCCTGACGCGAAAGCTGGATCCGCCCTTGATTAAAGGAAGGTTTTCTTACCTTCTTCTCCTAATTCTGCGTTTTTCTACAGCTGTTAGGTAAGATTAGTGCCATAGTGTAACGTTTAATGTGTATTATTCTTGTGAAATTCAAGCAAAAAATAAATATTTAAAAAAAATCATACCTCAGCTCCGATATTACTTAGAACAATAATTACCACTACGATATGTTTCTCTATGAGGGTGCTATCAAATAGTAATATAATTATCCCTGGCCGCGAAAAATAAAAATGACGCCACTGGTCCATACAAAATTACCCAAACCCCTTACTGTAAGTCCTAAGCCTGAGAAAAGTATGAAGGGGAATCGATTTTATTTAAATGCTTAATTATAAAACTAATATGTACATACATATATTTTACTATCATGTATTTTTTTATTAAAAAATGTATGCATTAAACTAACAAAGGTCAATTAAAAGCTAATTAGGGAGTTATTTAATTAATTCGCGCACACAATTTTATTTCTGCTCTAGATACTTGAGTTTCGTTCGTTCAGTGATTAAAATGATAATGATACGTTCCACTGATACGAATCTTTGGACTGATGCAGATACAAATGATCCATTCACCTAGATGATACACTTTTTTGCCAGGCCTAGTAAGAAAAGAATAATTCCAATTCTATCTAACCAATCGATCAAACAAACACCACAATTTTCATTCCAAACAATAATCGCAGCCGAAGTCGCAGGAAACACCTAGTGCACTGAACAGACCACGCATGCAGGGTCGTTCTTACCGAAAACCCAACCATAGCCCATAGCGCGTTTTACTTTTGCACAGCGCCATCTAGTGATGGTTCACCGAATCAACCGTGATAAAAACATTAAAATGTAATAATTATGAAATTTTTAAAAATATTATATTATAAATAAATAAGAACACAAAAAAAATATATTTATAAACTTACTTACGCAAATCTAGAAACCTGTTAGTTATTAACTTAAAGCAATTACATTACTTTTTCTTTAAATTAATGTAACTTTTTTATTTATGAACCGATTTAAATAAAACAAAGCCTAAATGTTAAGTGAAGCTTAGCACAATATATTGCTGAAAACCGCATCTTAATCGGTCAAACCGTTTCTGAGATTAGCGTGCACAAACTCACAGACAAACAGACAAACAGACAAACAGACAAAAATTCAAAAAATCGTTGATTTGGGTTCTGTTACGATATTAGATACTCCTTATAATAGTTTTTCATATTTATCTTCCATGTACAGACATCACCCACTTACGATTTTATTATATGTATTGATATATTGATTTGTGTAGGTACACGTACATACATTAACTGCATACCAAGTTATCCTGCACGAACCTCATATCACAGTTACACGGGTGAATTTGCTTGGTAAATGTTCTGTTGACTGTACATTACGACCAGTCCATCCGAAAATTTAGCCTGAATAGCCAATTATTTTATGATAAAGAGTATTTTACAAATTGATCCACAAAAAGTTATGTAAATAAAGTGTAAGTTGATTATATCGATAACGTCAGTGCCCATCACTAGGCCCACCGGACGAATGCCCGCCATTCGTTACGTGCGATCCCTCATTTGAATTTGGGATTGTGTCTCAATTTCGCTGTTTCCTTTATTGGGGCAAGTGAAATTTCGATGGTGCTAACGTCAATTTGTGACATTTTCCCCGTCATTTGTTGCTTATTTTTCGGTATTGTATACGAGTACTTTTATTTACCTGTTAATAAATATACGAGAAAGGGACATACAGAAAGAAAGGGTTTGTTTTATTGTTTACTAGCTTTTGCCCGCGGCTTCGCCCGCGTGAATTTCCCACGGGAACCGTGCCTTTTCCCGGGATATAATGTACCCTATGTCCTTCTCCGTACTTCTAACTATGTGTATTCAAAATTTCAGGAAGATTGGTTCAGTAGATAAAGCGTGAAGAGGTAACAAACAAACAAACAAACAAACAAACTCACGTTCACATTTATAATGTTAGTTAGGATTCACATAATAGGTACACGAATTGTATGCTCAATGACCAATATTGTTCCGATATAATAAATACAAATTTCATTAGTATCACACTGGCGTAGCCACAATGGCATTTGTGGTTTATATTTTATTCGAATTAATAGGTTTAATTATCAAAATAATTTATCTTTACAAGAACTTTATGATCTAAATACATCTATTGGCTCGGCTTAGCAGTAATATCGACTTGAATGCCGTGACGGAAAATATCCTGACCGTCGTGTCACAATGCTCAGATGTTTTTTTTATCTGCCGGGTGTCCTGTGAAGGCCATTTTTTTAAATATGTATTTTGCTAGTTTGTACAGCGTGAATATGTTTTTTTGTTAAATTAACGAAGGTATCTATATGTCAGTGCTTTTATAAAGTTATCTAAACTTGTAAAGACCTTTTGTTTCGTCTGCAGTTTGCGTGCGTATTCTATGTCATTACTATTTTGCTTACAGACGTCTAAATTGACGTAAACTAAGTAAACAGCTAAACATCGTATTATTTTAACTCCTTGTTTTCCTGGATTCATAGTAGACTCCTGTTTAATACTTTAAAAATCGTATTTTTAGAGACAATTTAAAGATGTAAATGAGTTAGATTAATTGCTTACAGATACAAAAATATAAGCTATGATCTAGAAAAAAAAAAGGGTAAAATTTGTTTTGCAAATAATTTATTTTTCTTTTTTTTTAGTTTAAATGAAATCACTTTTTAGTTTATAAATAACAAATAGCAATAAACAATAGCAAAGTATTTATTTACCACATGGTTAATTGGAACAAAACTCGTTACAGCCATATTAAACACAACATTAACCACTGCTTATTCATAGCGAGAATTTAAATTAATAAAATACGGTAGCATTTAAAATTACTACCATTTTATAACAGTCGAAATGGAATTTTATCACCGCAAGAATAAACCTTTTTGGATTCCACGTTTAATGAAGACAAATTAAAAAGCATTATATTGTAGATACTATCTACAATGGAATAAAAATGAAAAAGACAGGAAATGTCGGCGAATCTAACACAATTATAGTTATGGAGTATAAAGATCACTCAGGTGTAGGTACTCACATTGATAATTTGATTTACAAAAAAAGTGAGAAAATCCGTGTCATCTGGGATAATGGACTTATGAATTTGAGAATCATCGCCCACTCTTTCATTATGTGAACCGAAAATTGAAGACAATATCGTGAATAGAGAGAATGATTTCGATTGTGAAAATTGTGTGATAATTTTATCCGAGAATTGTTCAGAATTAAATGAATAGCCCCACTTAACCTAATTGGTGGGGCACCTATGTAACAAAATCTGTTACATAAACTTCAATATTTTTTGAAAATACACTTACTCGCTTATTTCTGTTATTATTTGAAGTTTCTTAGATGAGACAGAGATGCAGAAAAATCATTGCTACAGAAGCTTGCTTGATTGTCTAGTATAACATAATTTATTATATACTTAACGGTCGAACAAAAAAAAATAGTGTCACCACAAATTAAAAAAAAAGCAGATGAAAAAATATTTAAGAATGTCATTGATTTTTAGTGGCCAGTAATAACTTCCGATAGCCACTAATCGAATACGGCAGTTCGATAGCTACCATAGATAACAATAATTAGCCATAATGACTCGGGACCCATTTTTTTTGGTGCAGTGGGCGGCAAAGATCACCGGATAGTACGTCCATCAAACTTTATGATAATCGGGTGCGGTTAATTCCATTACGAATAATAAACGCACGTATTAAATTAAGGCTGTCGGATGAGTCGACGGAATGATCGTTCCATCACTCGGATTATGATATGAATAATTTATCAGTGAAAAAATAAACGAACATAGGCTTTATTGTTTAGTGTTCCGACCGTGCTTCGGCCGATGTCCTCGAGATCTTAGATTGTGGAATGAAATAATTGTGATGGGCATTCGTGTGTCAAGTTATGGAGTCGGATTATGTTGCGTGTAGGTACAGAATTAATATATGTACTACGTACAGAAAGGAAACTCCTTGTCTCTCTCGCAATATGCACGCCCCCCGCACTTCCCGCACTTTTCCCCCGTTCTTGTGTGGTTGTGGGACGTTATGCTATGAAAACGCACACATTGACGTGTTACTGACGTGTTCACGGATATACAGTTTCATTTGTAGTAGTAGTAGGTATATTTGACGAGCCGTTTCAAACAATATACCTAAAATTTCTAACGAAGTTATAAGAAGTGTATACTTGTACAAATAATATATTGTGCGAAATTTAGCGTTAACCATGGTTGGTTGCTACTGGTGTAATAAATCCATACTGTCTGTCCGTCTGTTCCGCTTTTGGAACGTGAAACTGATGGCCACGAATATTTCATTTATAGTCATTTGAACGTATGAAATTAATAATAATGAACATGTCCTAAACCGTAGAAAAATATTAGAAATATTTGTCTATCTAATCAAGGACCAACATAAGGAGTTGACGAAAAAAAATTCTAAATACTTTTTTTTATAATAAATTTAATTATGGTCACTCTACTTGCATGCCAGTTATACTGCATATTTTTTTTATTGAGTCAACGTTAATAGGCAAATGTAAATTTTTATTTTTAGAAAAATATTTGGATGGACGATTTTCATCGGAGCTTTTATACAATTTATTTTATCTCGAGGAGCAAACATTTATCATTTTGCTTATCGAGGTAAGCCTTCAAAGCCGAATCGAGATTATCTCAACACATTTTTTATACAGAGGATTTGCAATTTTAAATTTATTGAAAAAAATTACTTAATGCTCCATTTAACTTACACAATTTTAACAACTTCCAATTTTGTGAGAACAAATATACCTATTCAAATTTATGAAGGTACTAATTTCTGATCCTAATGAAAAATGGCATGCCTAAAATACTTTTCTTTCGTATGGCTATAATTATTTCGCCATTACATTAGTAATGCACAACGGGCTCCATACATTTTTGATATTTTTTCGCGTCATTTAGAAATTAAGAATTCAGAAATACATCATTTCTCAACATGCGATTTCAGTCATATTTTAATCTTTGTATAAAAAAAATAAAAATAATTTAGATTCTGACTTTAGAGTTTTAATTCAAATATGTGATAATTACTCTATAACAAACTATATTTGTTATAACAAACTTCGAAGGTTCATTTCACATCACATTAGATCTAAAAACTTGTTACAAGAATTTAAATGTACTTACCTAAGTATTTTATTGAGACTGACTTCAACTTACGTTAAAAACTAAACGTAACTTCCAATTCCCAACAAAGTAGAGTTTTCTAACTCCAAAGTCGAATCGTAAAGCCCTAGGGCTCCCGGCTGTTATTACAGTCTAGACTTGAGTTATTCTAGCTACGTACACACATAAATTACAAAGATTACATTCGGGAGTCACTGTGTAAGGAATGCCTCGCTTTTGGCGAAATTGGAACTCCGACATGTTTTCCTTCGCTCGAAATGTGTAATTGTATTATAACGTTTGTTGACTCTTGTGATGTAATAGACTTATTTCTGTACACGAAAAATATTTCCAAAATGACCCAGCTTATATCTTGCATGAAAGAATAAAAGTTTAGTCTATGTGTCTGCATTATACAAAGGCTACTCGATGTAATTTAGATGCGGTCTTCACATTTAGAATTTTCTCGACGATTAACTTAGAATATGTTATGAATATAATATATATATATGTACCGGAATAATGTTAGTTCCCATATAATGTTATAAACATATCAGAACAGATATTAGACGAACCATTTTTCAGGATGAAACACGTTACAGGTGCAAGGGACGGACGAGTCACCCATTTAGCTGTGGCACTAACCCGATGTCCTAGGTAAACAACAGAACACTGCGCGGTGCGATTGGATGCTGTGCTACAAAGTAATATTACACGCGACAACGCCGACAATATAGGCCAAAAGTTTATATGTACAAACATTTGATATTAACGCATCGCGTCGTACCATGCTGTTGCCTTGGCCCTCACCTAGGATAATGGGTAAAGTAATATATGCGTCACGCAGTGGATGCCAAGCATATTTTCCACTTCAGTATTTCCTCCCCTTATTGCTATCAGTCTCGTAACCATAAAATAACTTTTGCCAATGAACCGACTAAGCGATCATCTCCAGCCGTCAAATGCATAATTTCCGCAACTCACCATGATATGGCTGAAATACAGCGATTTATATAATAGCACGTCAATTTTAATTATTTCGAGATAAAATCTTAAAGTAGGCACTTAAGCTTGCACATTTTTGTCGCTAGTTTGAGTTCGCTTTAGTAAGCGCTGGATTATCTAAAAGGAAGGACTTAATTAATTATTTGATGATATACTTGTACGTACGTAGAGTACATACTTACATAACTACATAACAATGAGTAATTCCAAAAAATAGATCCGTCAGTGCGGTATACCTATATAGTTAAATCAGTATTATCTTATTAAATGAAGCATTGGGTGCAACCCCTAGTATAATTATAAGTTTATGGGTGCAACATAAGGGCGTTCGGTCCATAGAGTTACTATAGACTGAGTCCATAGAGTTATTATGGACCTAACATCTTCAATTGAATGTTTGTTTGTTACTCCTACGCATAGTCAACTGAACGGGTCTTGATACTTGATTATAATAAAGCCTCAAATCCTTTTACTCCAAAATATCTAAGAGAACAAAGCCCCAAGATGAAGCTAGTAGAAAACAAAATGGTTCTCCAATGCCCAATGGCCTGAACGGAAACGCTCCATTCAACGCAACAGTCAGATCATCAAGTCACCGTGACAGACCGCTGCTTCTAATGAAGTGTTTTTATTAGGCTCGTCAGTGTAATTAATTACACTCCAGATGACTTTTGATTTATATTTTTTAAGATTTTGTAGAACAGTGATCACAATTGCTGTATTTTATGGTCTAAACCGGTTTCTTTAATATTACGACGCGAATTTTGTTACGACGATGTTTCTATTGGTTATTTCATGTCCTTATGTGCGCTGTTTCATCTATACATATAATAAAACAGTAAAAATATTTTGTCTGTACATTTAGTATTTTTGACTAAAATGGATAGAGGGACACTCAAAAAGAACAATAGAAAGCAAAAAAAAATTTTTGGAATTTCTTGTCTGTCTGTCTGTCTGTCTGTCTGTCTGTATGTATGTACGCGTTTCACGCAAAAACTACTGGACGGATTTGAATGAAACTTTTTTTGTTGTATAGCTATTAAGCCTGGGCAACATATAGGCTATAATTGATTTTGAAAACTGGAACACCTGATGAAGAACCATAGCAGAACAGCTAAACTATAAGAAATATGGATATGGTGCCTTAACAAAAGTCGTTCAACCTGATGAGCATTTTCTGCTGATGTATAAAAATTGAAGTTCTGGAACATCTGATGAAGAACTGCAAGAGACCAGCTACACTATAACATATATGGAAATGGCGCCTTAGTAAAAGTCGTTCAACCTGATGAGCATTTTCTGCTAACGTATAAAAATTGAAGATATGGAACATCTGATGAAAAGCTCCAAGAGACCAGCTACACTATAACATATATGGAAATGGCGCCTTAGCAAAACTTGATTAATCTGATGAACATTTTCTGTAGACATATAAAAATCTAAAATCCGAAACATCTGAAACAGTTTAGAACACAAAAAGATTTTTCATCTAAGCGAAACTCACGCGGGCGAAGCCGCGGGCGACAGCTAGTATTACATAATGATAGATAGATAGATGAACACTTTATTGCACCATTTACAGAAAAGAACATGCAAAGTAATGACAAAAGTAGATACATAAATTAACGCAAAGGCGGCAAAGGCAAATGTTGTCAGTACTCATTGTTGTTTTTTAGCTTACCTACCCTATAGATGTTGGATCCTACTCTGGGTAAAGGCTTCTTCCTTTTTCCTGTGCTCAGAAGCATTGCCAGTTCTTGCCATTTTGTACGTTGCCATCTCTATCTGGCTCTACCTCATTTTCTGCGACCGTGTCCTGAAAAAATTTAGATATTTTTTTACCTGCACACCGAGCGCCTCTCTCGACTCTCGACTCGTCAAAATTGCGCCAGTTTCGGAACATAAATTTTAAATTCCCATGGGATAAGACAAAACCAAATTTTAAATACTAGACTTCAAATCAATGAAGACATAGAATGACTTTAAAAAATGAAGTGACCTATCGGTTGATTAGGCAACCGCTGACTCATCATGATGCCAGCATCTGACGAAGTATTTTTATCAGGGCATGTCAGTTTTAATTACGAAGTCTCTAATAAGTTGTTATTGTTTGTCTATTAAGGCTAATTGGTGGTTAAGTGAATCGATTGTGTTGTGTTGTAGTTCCTGTGACATGTTTTGTGTTGATCCGTGAGAAAAAAAAATGCGATGCTTCTTTAAAAATATATTGAGATAATTAAATTTCGTCTACATATAGATATAGGGCTAAGAGTATTGGCCCTGTTAGTACTCCACTTTGAAGGCAATGGTTAACTTACGTAAAGTTATAAGCAAAATGATAATAATTTATGTCAATACGTTATATACTATACTATCGATAGGAGAATATAAACTTGAAACTTCACTCAGATTTAAACTTTTCTCCGACTTCGTCAGTAGGTGGTCAGTAGGTCAAGCCGAGTGCAAGAGGACACAGGGAGCAAGACGATAGGCATCTAAGTGATTCATTCTTTGAATCGGCTGGTCTACCAGCTGATTCAAAGACTGACATTATGGTGCTCCCACACTGGTGCAGTTATAAAATATAACATCTGTTGTCTCTGTAACACTTAAGTAACAAGTTACAGAAAAAGAGACAGCAAATGTTATATAACATTTTATAACTATACTATACATTATTATATTGACGACCTCCGTGGGCTAACGGTTATCACGCCAGACTACCACACCGGAGGTCCCCGAGTTCGATCCCCGGTCAGGTCAAGATGGAAAATGATCTTTTCAGATTGGCCTGGGTCTTGTAGGTTTATCTATATCGCTTAGTGCAGGGTCCACAGTCAAACTGAACTTCTTAAAAAAATGTGCTTTTACTTAATTCTAATGTAAACTTTTGTAATTGTACTTATTGGTTAATAAAGATATATTATTATTATTATTATATTATTATATATTTATCATGAAATATAGTATCGTTGAGTTAGTATCCCATAACACAAGACCCGAACTTACTTTGGGGCTAAATCAATCTGCGTGATTTGTCCGTATATATTTATTTATTTATAACTGCCACCATTCGACACGCTTTCAGTGTAGAAAGCTAATATAGTAGCTAATATAGTAGCTAGTATAGTAAAATTTATCTAAAATTGAAAGACTTAAGTTCTAGGTCATGAATAGATGCTCTGTTATTCGAAAATAAGAAAATCCCAGTAGGTACCTATTTATTTTGGGTATCGACAGAAGACAAAATTTTTAAACTTATTACTTTTTGAATTTTTGTGCACTGAAGATGCAGTAAGTACTAATTAGTACTCTTATTTATTTTTCATATCTAATGTCTATAGGTATTAAGATTTTTTTTCTGCATGAATTTGTTTTGTCACACTATATTAAGATTTTATTAACTAATTATTTAATTTATTTCTTCATTATTTAATTATATTCTTTCCAGATAGGTCTGGACTTCAACAAAGATGAAAAAAGAAATACAGCTTCATCAAAAAGGAAACAAGAAAACTTTTTGCCAACTTAACAAAACATCGCGCGTATACCCAAAATATACGTCATTACCTTGTCATTACGTAACAAAGTCAACACAAGTCCTGACATTAAAAAGTTGCCAGTCAGGGTGCTTTGCAAAAATTTCGGCAACAGATGTCACCAATCCGAGAGCGGTGCCTCCCTTGCACACTTTCCGAGTTATTAATGAACTGACAATTTTGTTTTTTTTTTTGTCAGATATAGAAGGTGAATTTTCGTATTTATTTAAATCTAGAATCCTGTAATTTTTAGCTCATAATCCTATCTCTAGACTAGAATTTGATAGATAAGTTGCGCTACCGACCCGTGGACCAACGGCTATGTCCAACGAGTTGTACCACGGGTAAGTAAAACTATCCATGGTAGACCCAGTTGGACCACGGGTAAACTAGCTTCCCCGTGGTACAACCGGTTGGACCATGGAGAATTAAATTTATCAATAGTCCAACAACAAAATGTTTGTTTACCCGTGGTCCAACTAATGAAAAGGCAAAAAGTTTTATATTGTTTTGAACTGCAATTAGATTGGAACCTCCTTAGATTTTTCAAACGATGAGTAGAAATTGAAAACACAGTCAAATGGTTTTTTTCTCCGTGGTCTAAAAGTCGCTATGAAACCTAACTTATTTATCAAATCTTAATCAGTCCCATCTTATTAGGATAAACAAAGTTTATTTACTTAGTAGACAACTGTAAGACCTAAATCGGTCCACAGCGATAAATTTAAGGGGCATCTGTTTTAATCAAGTCAAATTTGAATGGCCATGACTTCTTTTATTGTTAACTACATGGATATAGGTAGGAACTAAACACAATAAAATTTATGGAAGCTCTCCCTTAGGTAAGTATAATAAATATTTGTCAAAAGTAGTCACAAAAATTAACATTTTTGTGGCTCATTTGGCTCATTTTAAAATACACTCGCGTATAGGATAACTAATGTCAGTTATTTGTCATACTTTCCGATGTTTGATATCACTAATGGCAAAACGGCAGGTGACGTCAGGTGGGACCGATAAGTCTTGACACTATCTGTTCTGAATTATTATTTCTTTTTTGCAATAGACATCTGCTTTTCGGCATTTTATCACTGTCCTTGATAAATTTTCTATATTTTTATGGCAAAAAAGGTTTAATAACTGTCATGTCAACTCAGGTTATATATATGGTTATATATATAGTCCTTCTCATCGATTTCGATGACGGCGACCCTTGACAATAATATTATATTTAAGGTGTATTTCTATTACGTGCCCTTATATGGCTGGCCAAGCCAAATTTAGTTTTAAATATTCTATTACACGAATGGCAGAATAGTTAGCGCGCTGTGTTATAAGTAGGTATATATATCTAGGAGGTCTTGGGTTTTTCTAAGGTTACCTATATAAGTAGGTAGAAGGAACGTAACATTGACTATCTGTGTTTCTGTATTCTTATTCTGGTAGTAAGTATGATGTGAGCCCATCTTCTCCGTACTCCGTACTATGTCCTTCTCCGTATTTCCAGCTATTTGTATGCGAAATTTCAGAAAGATTGGTCAGTACATAAAGCGTGAAGAGGTAACAAACAAACAAACCAACAAACAAACTCACTTTCGCATTTATAATATTAGTTAGGAAGTTAGGATTAGGATAGGATGTTTAAAAAAAATACATTAGTAAGAATAATTATCAGCTTTTTTACGGATTTCTTTAAATGTTTAATGATGCTATATTAGGAATAACTTTTTCAAAAAACCTACAAATACAATTACTTATAAATTACAACAACATAAAAAATACAATTTAATATCTTTAACGTTTGTTAAGTGCCATTAAATCCAAATTATTTGTAAGCTGAACTTCCCAATAAATTACATTGTATTGTGCTTAATTACATTGGCTTTATTCAATAAACACATCAGATAATCCAAAAACACGTTGCCATCCAGTGATCACATGCGAAATTCACTCACGAACTTCAGAAGCAATATCTTCGGAGCGATAACAAAACGTACAAGGGCGTAATTAGGGCACAAATGGTTGTCCTTTGTGAACAAAACGCAGAGGTACTGGCCACTGGCGAGCCTTGTTGTATTTACATTTGTCAAGCTGGATTAGTTTGACCAATTTAGTGTGAAATACGATATTGTTTGAATTTATAGTGTTTTGTTTATGTGTCTTTGTGTGTTTGTTTTAAATAAAACACCACACATGCAGTAATTATATACGCAAGCATATAATTCACTTATAAACATTACAATGAAGTACTTCTAATCATATGTAATTATTGTATTATCTATAAAAAATCTAAATGTATTGCTAAGCGCCATATACGACAAGAGCTAGGCTAAAGAAGATTTTTCAAGGAAAGATTGGGGGATTTTAAACGATAAATATCCATTTTTTTATAGGTAAGTATATAAAGTATTCGATTTTTTGCTCCAGTTATTTATTGAAGTCTAAAAAACGTCAATAAGATACAATATTTATTGAGATGTAACTCGACTCTCCTAATCTGATCAACCAATGTGAATGGGCCAAAAGTCGGGACTTAATTTATAGCCAATTAACTCGGTGTTAAAACTGACATTATGGTAGTACTGCAAAATGCAGTCGGCGTTAAGCAGTGATTTAAGAGTACTGTTTGTTCTACGTAATTATTGTTGTGGGTTGCTTTTAAATTAACCATAGAGATGAGATTTTGTTTGCATTTTAATTTATAGTAATCAATAAGCCTGCAAGGTGTTTAGAGAGGAGATTTTCTGCTAACTACTAGAAAATTATGACTGGTCCTACCCCATCATATTCTGTGTGGATAAATTGGACTATAAACTCATAATACGTAAGACTAAATTTAGATTGACTTCGTTTTCTGGTACGAAACCACGTCTAGGTTAGAAGTAGCAACTTCAGAGTACATCTACTGTTGAGTTTACAGTTATGAATCGATTTTGAATAGATAACTATCAATCTATTATATTAAAGACTAGCTGTGCTTTGCGGCTTGGCTCCTATAGCAATCTCGGAATTCTTGACAACCTATATAGGTTTTCAAGAATGTAGTTTTCCAACTCTGGTAACAATAAATGAACTTGCTATAATATAATAAAAATTTAATTGAATATTTCAAGCATTATTCCTCAAGCAACAGAAGAAAGTATGAAAACTGCTCACTGGATATGCAGACTTTTACCTAGAAAAACCAGAATTATATCGCATGATAACAAAATCTCGTTAACTTCAATTTATCTATATACATACCTATAATAATAAATGTAATATGCATTATAATATACCTATGTATATATGTGAAGCGAGTGGTGGCACCCGCCTGTGGCTGCAAAGTTCCCAGGTTCGAATCCTCCCCGTGCTACATGAGTTTGTATACCAATCTGACTCATGTACCTATGTTAGTTTTCATCGACCACCACTTGCTTTCGGTGAAGGAAAACATCGTGAGGAAACCTGCACTCTGTTTGATGATTATCAGCTAGTGTGTGAAATGGAGAAGGCAATGGCAAACCACTCCATTAACATTGCCAAGAGAGTCGTTGTGTGTGTTTCATTCCATATAATATTCACGACCCTCAGTCATGAGGAAATACGACTAAAGAGAGAGATACCTATGTAATATGCATTATAATTTTTATTATGATAAACCTTCAAAGCTTTGATAATCACGTCGTGTAAAACGACAAAAAAATCATCCACATAGTTAAACCCAATCGCTCTCACGCGTATCCGACAAAAAGTCCACTTATCCCCAGATAACGATAAGCGTCATACGCCTGTTTTGCTTGTAACATAGTGTTACCAATCTCGGTTTCAAATCTAGATGCTGCGAGATCGCTCGGATAACGTCCATCAGCGGGCAGATTAGCTGGGAATTAATTAATTCTGTATGGAACTGTAACACCTAGTACCTTTAGAAAGTTGTCCCACGGATGGTAAGGCTCGGGTTTGTTTGACACGGATGCAGGAATATATTATTGTGAAATTTAGTATTTAGCTTAAGTAGTTTGATATCTATACATATAATAAAACAGTAAAAATATTTTGTCTGTACATTTAATATTTTTGACTGAAATGGATAGAGGGAGACCTAAAAAGAACAATAGAAAGCAAAAAAATTTTTTGGAATTTCTTGTCTGTCTGTCTGTCTGTCTGTCTGTCTGTCTGTCTGTCTGTCTGTCTGTCTGTCTGTATGTATGTACGCGTTTCACGCAAAAACTACTGGACGGATTTGAATGAAACTTTTTTTGTTGTATAGCTATTAAGCCTGGGCAACATATAGGCTATAATTCATTTTGAAAACTGGAACACCTGATGAAGAACCATAACGGAACAGCTAAACTATAAGTAATATGGAAATGGTGCCTTAACAAAATCGTTCAACCTGATGAGCATTTTCTGACGACGTATAAAAATTTAAGATCTGGAACATCTGATGAAAAGCTCCAAGAGACCAGCTACACTATAACATATATGGAAATGGCGCCTTAGCAAAAATCGTTCAACCTGATGAGCATTATCTGCTGACGTATAAAAATTGAAGATCTGGAACATCTGATGAAAAGCTCCAAGAGAGATTTTTCATCTAAGCGAAACTCACGCGGGCGAAGCCGCGGGCGACAGCTAGTTGTATATAATTTATTTAAATTTTATTAAATTCTAGCTTTTCGGGATAGATTTGTGTTCTAACGTAGGAATATGTCTGTAAAAATGTACCTACACCACGTGCAATTATATCCGAGTATAATTTTTATTCAAATTAACAAATATATCCTACATTCAAAATGGTAGTAGGGCTCAAAGTTAAAATCTACACATAATTCAAAATTTTGATAAAAAATCGGTATAAGGAATAATAAATATAATAACATATGCTTACGACATGTTTGTAGATGTTGTTGGCAAAGAAAATATTCTATTGTTTATTATTTGGACTAATTTAAATAAATGTAATATAAATCTTTGTTGCATACTAGCCGCGCCCCAGGGCTTCACTCCCGTGAGAACTTCGGGTTAAAAGTACCTCATGAGCTATTACCGGAATTTTTCTACCCGTATACCAAATTTCATTAAAATCCGTTCAGTAGATTTTGGGTGATTGAGTAACAAAAATCCTCACAATCTCACAAATTCACAAAGTCACAAACACACATCCAAACTTTCGCATTTATAATATTAGTAGGAATAAGATTGCAATAAACATGCTCCTTCATAAAAGAAGCGCTTATTCGGTTAAGGACAAATTCTAGTTTGGGCAAATTCTTGTTAAAAATGTCTTGTTTCTTTTTTCTCTGAAGATATGCTTTCTCTGAATAGGAAAACAGCCTATCGCTTTCTCAAAAAGTCGGCAACGCATCAGTGACCGTTTTAGGGTCGTTGGTGTCTATGGACTGCGGTGATTGCTTACTATCAGGCAACCCGCATGCTCGTTTGCCTACTATTCTATAAAAAAAGGTATATCAAATATCAATATTCCAAAATCCGTTGTACGCTAAAAGCTTCCGGCTCAGCCGGCGCTTTACTTGGGATAACTGGTGCGTTATTTAGCCAGTCTCTGTATTTAGATAGAGTCCCTCGATTTGATCTAAGATTTAATTCATTCGAGCCTCATCGAGTTAATTAAGGTTATTTACTTGAAGTGCCTCAACTGGCTTCGAACGAGCATTTCTATTGTTCAATTTGTTAAATATTGATTGAATAATTGGCCATCGCGATTCGGCTCAATTGATTTACTATAGTGTTATTTTTACACAGCCTTTCTAATAATACCGAAATAATCTACTATAATTATTTTTCCCGTAGCCAATTAGATTCAAAAAAATATTAGTAATTAGATTAAATCATTTCAAATCTTATATATTTTGAAAAACCAGCGTCAAAATTTGATTTAGTATCTTAAAAAAAATATCATTTTATACTTTATAAAATATTTCACAGAGTAAGTACGTATACGTAGTAATTTAATAAATTATTTTTAACAGTTAAACCAGTTCTTAGTGAGATAAATCAGGAATATATCTAATACTTACTCATAAATAAAACTAAAGGATTTATTACAACAAAATGGCAATAAAATGACAGCACCATACATTTAAATTTTAATTAATTCTACCACATAAATCATTTCTTGGACTCATTCAAAGTTAAATATTTAAAAGCTCAACATTATATTAGTAGACTAAGCTTTATAAGAAAAAAAGATACAGACAGAGGTAATATGAACTTGTAATAAGTCCTGTTCACAATCAGCGTTTCAAACGCTATTATCATCTTTCAAATACTTTATAATATGAATATATACTATATCTACAGTTTCATGTATATTATGAATATCATTATCAATAAGAGAAAAAAATATTCGATTTTTAGTTGTTATAACATTATTATGTAAACTTTATTTTGTCATTGTTATTTTACTTTTATCATTTATCGTCGTAACTAGTTGTAGGGACACATTGATTCTGATGAGCTTGTATGACGTATGATAGGTGTTTAGCGGGGCTGCGTCCCTGCATAAGTTCATTCATAAGTTCATTTTACAATATCTCTGGACGCACGTATTTCATTTTTTCAACTCTCACTCTCTCACTTTGATGAAATTGACAAAAACTTATTACTTATAAAATATTCGTCAATAGTGTGAGCAAGCCCTTACCGCGGCAGAAATAAAAGATATTCTGATTAAACTGACCCCGGGCTAAACAAAGCCTGATTATTCCGATATGATTTATATTGTTTGCTTTTAATAGTCGGCGTAATCGTTTTCTTTATTAAGATTAACACGAAGATGTGTTAGGCTTTGGAAATAAGATAATATTAAAAGTAACAATATTCTGTTAAACCCATAGACATAGAAAAAAATCAATCAATAAAATTAAAAAAAATTTGCTAGCTCTATGGTTAAACCAATAGAATTTTTATACCTTATGGTTTCTAGAAAAAATGAAAATCAGGATGACCGACTTTATTTATTTTATTTTCTGATATTCCCTGGTTTTGCAATATTCCTAGGATTTTTACAAAATATTTGTTTTTCAACAATTCCATACATATTTACATGTATGGAATTGTCAACAAAATTCTCTACGGTCCTGTTGGTATATCTTCCAAAACCTAAACATCTTTTTCCCAAAGCATTTTTAATGGAAACAATGTTATATCCCGAATTTAAGTCAATTCTTTCAAAATAAATCTAAAGGCTTAAAGGGGTAAGGTTCAAATAATCCCAAAATTAGAAAGGAAAGATGAAAAGGGAGTAATTAAAAAAGCAATTTGCGTACATGAGAGTGGTATAATGCGAAAGAAACTCCTTGTTGCATTTTGCGTTTGATCCTTTCGCTAGGTGTCGCCTGCGGCGTTCTCTGTTAGATGATAACAAAGGGTATTATGCAGATAAAGAGTTTTATTTTGATCGTATTTAATTTGAATAAGAGATTCAGTACTTTATTACCTATTTTTATAATTATAAAAGTCCATTAAATTTCTTGGAAAGAGGATAACATGTTTTGTTTATATTTTGGACAATTCAGTAAAGCGTGTGATTGGATTTAATAATTAGATTTTATTTTCAATTTGCTCTCATAATAAGTACTTATATCGATATTTTTGTAAAGACCTACATTGACTTCATAACTGCTAGATACCTCATCTGCTTAATTTAAATGATTACACGCTCAGTTGAAATTGAAAATAAATTTGAATTCTGAACGGTTTCAAACTCGTTCAATAGAAAAATAAATATTATTATGAACTTTCAATATTTTCAAGTTCATAAAGCCGTTAATCCATAGGCACTCTAGGTATTTTTATATATCCACGCTATGCTTTATACGAATTGTGTTATAAAAAATGATTTTTTCCATCGTTCTAATGGAAATTTCAGATAAAAAATCCGTATCTGGTGCCAAATCTTAACGAAATTTTGTCAAATTTCAGTTTTCGTCGCTGTTAGTAGGTAAAAAATAAATTAATAAAGGGTAATAAATAATTAGGTAGGTACAAATTTTATTGAACCTCTGATTATAGAATTGGGTCTCAAAGCGATGGACTAGCTCTTTATTGACGTTGGACTCTTGTGAGATTTTCAATATATTTTCAAAGGCGTCATTATTCAGTCCAATTTAATATCTAAGCATACTATTACATTATCTGTGCTCAAAGTAAATTGCATTTATATTGTTAAAAAAATTATTCAAGTTACATTTTAGATTTTTTTTATAGAAAACTTCTCTTTATCATTAGGTCTCCCATTGTCTTGTATGTGATGGCATGAAAATACCCTTTCAAATTATTAATTAACTAGCGCCCCTTCCCGGCTTCGCTTGGGAAGTACATACATAAATTGTAGCCTGTGTCACCCAGGTATAATGTAGCTTTCTATTGGTGAAATAATTTTTAAAATCGGATCAGTAGTTCCGGAGATTACCATACAAACAAACTCACAAACATACAAACACTTCATCTTAATAATATGTATTAGTGTGATTTCAAACATTTCTTAATTTGAGTATAAGGTGAGATGAGGTTCCTGTAATAAAAACAATTAAATACACATTAAAATTAATTTAATCAAAAATAGTTCATAGTTATTTATTCACAAACAATGGATATTGTGTTGGAAATACATAAAATTAAATAATACATAATTAACAATTTGATAATACATAATTAACAATTTGATATTTAATTTAAAAATAATTAGAAGAATAAAATCAATTTAATATTTAAATTAGATTGCATAAAAATACCCTGATACAAAGGTACCCATTACACTGGCAGAGTTTCCTCTCTGGATAGCTAGGGATATCCTTTAATATGTATCTACAGCTGTATATACAACAATGTAGTGAGGATTTCTGTTTATTTCCTTTGGGTTCAGAAGCAAGATTACGTACGTATTGTCATGCAACATTGCTTGTAGGAATATTATTGGAGAAAATAAGTTAAAATCCCCCAGTAGACTTACTACTGAAGGATTTTATGATTTCCTAAAATAGGTAGGTATCTATTAGAAAAATGATGCAATTAAACGAAGGTCGATAATTATTTTTATTCCTAACACTGCCTAGTCCTTACCTAACTCCTCGGAAAAAAGGCGTGATAATACGTATATTATGTAGATAGATATATAGATCAACACTTGCACCATTTACAGAAAAGAACATACAAAGAAGTGACATAAATTACATATTATTACATTTTTTCATTAATAAAAGCAATTTATTTTCTACATAGCTACACTTGATGTTGGTTTTTCATAGATCCATTGTGGGGATGTGGTATCTATTTATCTTGTAATTTTAACTCATTTTGTTGCTTAGGTACTTGGTATTGTAAAAAAATATTTATCAGGGATGTGTAGTTAGATGGTACTCAAGATGAAAGTGTTAAGAAAGCTGTCGACTAATTTTCACTGACAAATGGCTGTTTCACCCGGTAGCTTAGAATAACTTTCTTATGTGTGAAACAATGCTGGTACAAACTGTCGTTGAGTAATTACGATAGAGCGGCGGGACGTCCATACTATTATGGACAATGGTTTCTAAACTGTAGCCGTAAAGGTTACTAGGTCCAGATCCGAATAGAAAGAATATTTTTAGGTTAAATTTGATCATAAAATAAACTAGTCTTACTAATATTGTGTCAGCCGTATGGGAATGGAAAGATGGACAAAAATAGTTACATCTTGGGTCCCGGCTGATGGAGCGAGAGGCAAGCCGAAAATGAGGTGGTCTGACGAATTGTCGGCCTTTGATAGGCGGTGGCAGCAGCTAGCGAGCGATAGAGATAGTTGGAGAGATAAAGGGGAGGCTTTTGCCCAGCAGTGGGACCAATCAGCTAAATAAAAAAAAAACTAATACTATTAATGTAAAAGTTTAGATGTGAGTTTTTGAGTATGTTTGTTACAAAATTTGGTACACAGGTTGAAAATACTAAGGGTTATTAGATTACAACAATGCATTATAATGAATGGAGTCATAGTTTTTTTAATTAGGTACTAACGATTTTTCACTATATATTTTTTTGTTTACTTTAAGATATTTCATAACATAAATCTTAAAATTTTACCACCATAAGTACAGATAAATGTTGGCAACTTTACCATCAAGTTACGCGCCAACAATAGTAACAAGCAGAATCATAAATCATTTATTACATCCTCCATATCATAAATAGTCATAAATATGGATAACTTGCGCTATTGTCCATAAATGAATCACAATGAGACTCATGATTATAGTGGCAGTAAAAAAGTTGTAAAAACTTTTGCAACTAAGTTGTAATTAAATTGAAAGAGCAGATGATAAAGGCTACATACAATTTAAAAGGTTTTGACATTCATTTAGTATGAGGTCATCATAGTACGTCTCAACGTACTACGTACGATGTCAACGAGGACACCAATAGGGCAATTATGTGGCCAAATATTAGTAAAAAAAATATTTTGTCATTTTGACTTGAGTTGATGATGAAGATCATCATTTTAACAATAATGTTGCTGCCACTACTACTTCTGTGGCATTTATCGGTGGATAACAAGTTTCCTCCTAAAAAAATGTATTATTTTTCATTAAATTGTGTGCATGATATTATATCTATTAATAGTTGTAAAAAAAACTTAAAAGTGACAAAATGTATGTTATTACGAGGAGATTATGGTAATGTTTTTACTAGTACCTACTGCTATTTTACTATTTTTTAAATTTTAATTGCGACAGAATCTAAAACATAAATCAAAATAAATTATCAAAAAATGCTGCATCTGTATATGAAATTAATCACGATACCTAACAATATATATCAAGCGACACTGCGAGAAAACAAGCTTACACATGTTTTGGAAACACTGGGCCTGTTCTTCACGCAGCGGGGCGCCACTTCTAAGACACACGGACAAATTGACAAAAATATATCTATAGATTTATGAGTACGCTCCCATTTTGCCGTTATTATATATGCAAACAGCCACAGCAGTGGGCCGATATATTTTGGCTACCTGCGGCTTCAGTGTGAATTAAGATCTAGTTTAAAATAAATTAACCAAAGTAGGATGTAAAGAGTTATATGGTAATAACAATAAAAGTTTATGAACAAAAGGAGTGTATAAATTTATTTGAACAGATGAATAAAGATAATGCTTTGCTTATTTATTGTGAATGTCATATTGAGTTTCGCTTATAGAATCACGTAATAAAATATTACATACAAGCCTGTTGCCCGCGGTTTCACCTACGGCACCAAAGTACCTTGTGTTTTGTGTACTAGTCCCGGTATTTGTCTACATAATTATAAAATTTCATCTAAATATGTGGATGATATTGTAGTTTGAAATTAACTTTCTATATAAATTTCAGATTTCGCCACATCGCTTTTTAAAAAAAGTCGTTTGGCTGTTCCGAACTGCATATTTTGTTTTTATGTCACGTTGAATTTTGCGTCGAAAAATGTTTTCAAATTGTAAATAGAATGTTGGGATTTGTTAAAGCAATATTTTTATATGAACAACTAGGCGCATTCATTTTGGTCAGTCAGAATAAAATGGAATTTGTGTTTATTTTGCCTGCACTGCCATACCATACCCACCCGGTCGTTATAGCAAATACTATATAAACTCCAGATTGGTTATTATATAGTCAACAACACTGTATTGATTAGGGTTCCGTAGCCCGACAAGGAACCCTTATAAGATCGTTCAGTCCGTCCGTCCTAGTCTGTCACAGCAGAATATCTTCTACGTTTATGGACTAATTTGCATGTAACTTGGTTCGAGGATACTTCACATACAGATCTCATTTTTAAAAATACAAAAGATTAAAATTGCCCCTTTTTAAGGGTACCTCCCCATACATGTAAATGGGGGAGGGTGAATTTTTTTTTTTATTGATATTGTTTTTTTTATTTAACATGTAATATGGTTCCGGCTAACAAGACGCGTGAGTATCCGTATAAAAATCATTATAACGTGTGATATGCTTCATTACTTAATTAGGTACTAAAACCATTATATCTTATTTTCTATTAATATTTTAAATGTAAAAACCATCTGACATCAGTTTTAGTTCACACTCGATAAGAAAGAAAATTTAGATAGATAGATGAACTCTTTTTTGCACCATTTATAGATTTTTCTGACTTGTTTAATTCATCCTCAAATAGATTTAATCGAAGGAAGGATTTATTTATTTAGTACTGAAATTAAATAAATGAAATAAGTACATAAGCAAAGTAAACCAGAATTAGCACATATTATTTGTATCCAATCTTGTAACCCATTAATTAAATAAGAAAGCAGCAAAAATGCTACAAGCAAAACAAACGTACCAATACCTTTATCCCCAAATCCGACAATCGCGCACCGATAGAATTTATTGCATCTTCACGATCAGCTTATGTCCTTTGTATTTCTATTCGATCACTCCCAAAAGTTACTTTAAATTATCGTCCCTATACATTTCTTTTCGAGTCCCCGAGCCATCCCTAATACCGACGAAACCAATTTGAATTCAATTTAGCTTTTTTCGAACAAGCTTTTGTTGCCTCTCAGTTGTGTTTACCTTATTCGATTTCTGTAATTTCATTCATAACAAACTGGATTTGGGGTTGGACCCATTGGGGATGACGGGAGCGTTTGAAATAATATTCTCTTTTGATAAGAGCCGGTCTTTTAAGTGGATGCAGTCAAGCTAACCGATTTTATTTTTTTTTTATTGGAAAAATAAATTAAAATCAACTTCAGATATTCAATATAAATATTGCTTTGATTGATGAATATTTCGAATGAAATACAATTTTGATAATGTTTAAAAAATAAAAATATCAGGTCCTTATCATGCCCAAAGATCCCTGTTTTGCTTTTTTCTTTATTTACGTAATAAGTTTAGTGAAATAAATAAAAAGAAGGCAAAAATTAAAATAGATTTTACAGATTGTTTCTACCATGAAACTAAATATTTCACTCAAGCAAAGCCAGTTCATGAAGCTAGTCTACTTCCTAGATGGCATCCCCTTAAGTGATGGGGTCCCATCCGAATACCGGCTCATGGACCTTGAATAGGATTTGTCAATGTGAAGTGACGAAAACTAATTATGGTGCACAATGTGTTGAGCTATCGTACTGGCCACTCAAGTCAGAGCCATTCATATTTCACGAGCTATTTAATTAAGGAATTGATTTAACTTACAAAAAACATTGTTTATCAATTACAATGATTATAGTATTAGTAGGATTTGTCAATGTGAAGTGATAAATTTATGGTGTACAATGTGTTGAGCTGTCGTGCCGGCCAATAAAGTCAGAGCCTCACATTCATAGCTCACGAGCTATTTAATTATAAAATCAATTAAACTTATGTGTTGTTTAAGGCCAATGTCATACATTGAACAACGAACTTACAACGAACTGAATCAATATTCAGTTCTTTAAAAAGTCGCCTATGTATCGATTATTATTATTAATATTGAATCCTCTTTAGTCCAAAGCCATGAACTGAGTCAAAATATGTTAAACTATCATGACGTAGGTATACTATTTTAACAGATTGGCTAACAGCAATAATATGAATCTAAATAATTATAATTATGTTAAGTTTTCTATTATCCGTTATTGACATAAAATTTTATAGCCTCCGGCGTCTTGAAAACGTAAATTGTAATATTTCAATATCAACTATTGTTTTATCGAAGTTGTCCAATAAAAAGAACTAATCATTTAATTGAACGGCAATTTCAAAGCGAAGACTGCGACATTTATTTCAACAACATTTTTTCAACTATAGACAATAATTTAGAAAACAATGGACGTTTAAATCATTTGAAGTACAAAAGAGTAAAATAACTCAAAAGTCCTACGTTGGTTGCAAACGCTGCGGTTAACCGCTCAAAACGATTCTACTTTTCCATTCTTATTTTATAACGGTTAGGAAATTGAATTTTGCGGTTATTTATTTAAGAGAATGTTCAAAAATATATTATTAAAAGGCACATACATATTTGTCCCATTCGCAGTTGAAGTTAGCGGAGCATGGGGCGGAAGCCAAAATTTTTGTGCGGCAGTTAGGTAGGCGTCTAAAAAATAATGGTATTGACCGCCGCGCCGAGTCGTATCTGACGCAACGCATATCCCTCGCGATACAGCGGGGGAATGCAGCAAGCGTTATGGGCACCTTTGCGTCAGGTACGATTCGGGGTGGCCTTTTTGACTAAGTTTGTATGACTGTAATAATTTGACTGTGTATTCTATGATATAGTAAGATCTATACATTTAATAATAGATAAATAAAATGATTATTAAATATATTTTAAGCCTAGGCTTCTTGTCAGAAATCGGAATAAAAAGACAACTCAAAATGCCAAATGATGTCATTTGGCATTTTGAGTTGAGTTTCATATAGATGAAAGACATTATAGCATAGCATAGCATACTGTATCACTGCTTATTTTATGTCATTAGACTATTTTATTTTGTGGTGCGAATCATTTATAGGGCGAAATGGCCGAATAAATAAGGGAAACCAACATAAATATCAATTAAAAAAAAAACATAATTTAAAATATTTATAAAAAGATAATGGAGCTCGGCTTTGTGCGTATGACATTATTGGCTTCCGAATGATTAGCCTAATGGAACCCAGGTTTTAACGACCTCACTCTCTTCAAATTGGCCATAAAGGAGATATGTCTAATTTATGGACGTTAGCGTAAGGTGTGGTCACATCTGCTGATAAAATTGTCAAAGGATTCCTTGTTTTTTAATGGAGAGATGTTTTTATAATGCGAGTAGATGTGTACTAATGAGACAAAGCGGTGTAAACGTTTTCATATCTTTAAGATAATTATATCGTATAACTTATTATTACTTGATGACACTATATTTTTCAATATCCATTAGGATATGATTCGAGGTAGAAGATTTCTTCGGTTTTCATCTTTAAATCAGCAATATTTTACAGCATTTAATTAAATATTATCCCAATTAAAGTAAAGTACTTTTATATTTTTAATGCGAAGAAATTTCTCTCTCTTTATTATCGTCACAAGCCTGTGCCCGCAAACTTCGTCCGCGTGTTATTTACTATTGTTAATATCTCAGGTTCTACGCAAAGTATCAAGATAAAACCTACACCAGATTTTAAGTTACCTAGACCTTCAACAATACAATGTGAAAACCGCATCAAATTTAGGTCAGTATTTTTGCGTGGTGCGCGTACAAACATCTGTGTGTATGTGTCTGTCTGTACAGACAGTCAGACAAAAATTGTAATAAAAATCGTTTTGGCTTGTATTGGTCAGGTCATATAAAGACCTCTAATATTTTTTTATATATCTTATATACGTCTATCTCTCAAGTACAGACACAGACCAGTTATACAGTTTTATTATATATATTAATTGATGAGTGTAGAGGAAGCAAGAGAGATCTGTAAAGATCGTAGCAAGTGGAAATCGCTAGTCTCTGCCTAATAATGGCGTGATAATATGTATGTATGTATATATTAATTGATAAATTTCCCTTATAAACTAAAACTATACATTTATTTCATTACCATCAGCATCAGCCATTTTAATATCCCCACTGCTGGGGCAATAGCCAACCATAAGATTAGATAAGGACCCGGGCACATTGCGGATTTATTCATTTAAATTTAAGAACATTGTTCTTGTCGGTGGAATTTTTTCCATATCCTAAGCCATTCAATGCGGATTGGTACATACAAAACGTGAAACAGCAAAAAAGAAAACATTATGCACAACGCTTTATGCCCACAACCTCCTGCGAATTGTAACGGACTACTTGTAAGATCAAAATGGTCGCATGAATGTAAACTTTTATGCTACCAATAAAGATACTGCTCGAGTGATTTGTTGGCAGTGAGATAACGCTCTTTGATGTTGTATTAGTTTGAATTGAGTCTTTTGTGGCGAAGAACCAATCTGGTTTACGTTGAGGGGTATTATATGGTGATAGTACCATTAAACCTATGTGGTAAACTTTTATTTTAAACTAGTTTTCGTGCGTCATCTTTCGGCGTTTCTTCTCAGCAGTGGTCGTTATGAAATGCTAGTAGTTTGTAGCAGCGATTTATAATACAATACAATTCCGTAATTTCTTTTTGATGTGAAAAAAGCCGGTAAAAGCCAAGTTTCAATAAATTTTTTGCATTGTTTTTGATACCTATGACTTCTTCAGCGCTGAATTTACTAATGTATGTTCTAAGCGGCGGCGGCGTTTCAAGATTAAACTATAAAATGTTGTCCTACATTTGTTATAATCTTAGTTTTGCTTAATTTATGATAGTATATTTACATATAATATACTTATAATGAAGTATTTTTTAATTGATTTAGATATGATGTATTTGGCCCTAAATTTACTGGTTCTAACCGGCGTTTCAAGACAAAAACTTAAAATGTTTTCTTATATTGATATTGTCTTAGTTTTTCTTAATTTAATTTCTTTACGATATCATACGATAGTACATTTACTGTGAAAAAATTGGTGATCTGCTTTTTGGAAGACGTGAGAAGAAAAGACCGCCACATTAATATTGCCAATAAAGCCGTGTATCATTTTACATTATGCCTAACTAGCGATGTGCCGCCTAGAAATATCCTGTTCCCGAAAATTTCTTTCCTGAAAAATTTCCGAAAATTCTCAGAATTTTCAATAAATTTTCAAGAAACTTTCCGCTGTTTCTTTGAAAATTTCGGAAACGGCACATCACTATGCCTAATGCAGGGTACAGATTTTGGTCGAAAAAAATATAGTTTTATAGCAATTAAATAAGTTCATACGACGAAGCAGAAGATTCTGCAAATATATCGCTAAGTTATGACCATTTTTACTTGCTGCAGCTCGCTAATGGTTTTACTTAAGGGTCTGCTGTTTTTCTACATACATACACAGAATATGTTTTTCACATACATAGAATCACGTTTTTATCCCTTACGGGGTAGTCAGAGCCAAGAGTCAAGAGACTCGAAGGTCACGCTTAGCTCAATAGGGGGCTTTCTTATGGAATGGAGATTCAGATATAGTGACAGGTTGCTAACCCATCGTCTATGAGTGGAGGAATCCCCAGTTTAAAGCCCTGTTTTTCTGTATTTTGATTTGTGTGCCTGTATCAGTCAAATAAACGTTTTATCGATCTATCTACATAATGGCCATTACAAGAAGTTCCCTTAAAATGTTGCCAAGTTTGAAGCAGATTTGTATATTTCATCAAAAGAGGTCAAGACATAATGGCAACACCAACTTGGTAATGTCATCGGCCCACCTAAGAACATCGACCCGTCGCAAAACGAACATTTTAAATGATCCAATATCGTTACGACATTAAATTATACAGCTTAGCAATAGCATAAACTTTTATGTTGGCCATTAAGGATCTGGACCACTTCGACTTGATTTGTACGTTTGCTGATAAAGCGAGATCCTTTCTTGAAATAACTGGTTCGATTTTAATTTATATCATTGACCTTAGCGGGTGGGTGTGATAGGGAACTTGAAGTATTAAGAAAAAATCCAAATAAAAGATAATCCTATTTTTAATTTAAAACATCTATAGGCACGGCTTGGCAGTATACTCGACTCGAATGCCGTGACGGAAAATGGCATGATGCGTCGTGCCACGATGCTCATTTATTTTAGATCTGCCGGGCGTCCCATGACGGGTAACATTTTTTTCCTTGTTCGCAGTTGATTTTATAATCTAAAGAAAACCCTTTCCTATCTTCATGAATGTCATACTTGTATCTTACTATTAACGGCCATTATTTCAATACATCTAAGTCAATTCATTATTGTTAAATCTTATTGTAATATAACAAAAGCAATTTAACAATATAGGCCTATTAACTCTGTAATTAGACGCTTTATAGTGATCATCGAAATAATTAATTTTTACGATGACATGTATTTTCTAACCTAATGTTTTTTTTAATGGTGAGAATATTTGTTATATGTTTGTAACTAGCTTTTGTCCGTGGCTTCGCCCGCGGGAATAGTGCTTTTTCCAGGGATGAAAGGTACCCTATGTCCTTCTCCGTACTTCTAACTATGTGTATGCAAAATTTCAGAAAGATTGTTTTAGTAGATGAAGCGTGAAGAGGTAACAAATAAACAAATAAACAAACTCACTTTTTCATTTATAATATACGCAGACAAATTGATATTAGTACTTACGGAAAGTTTTTGGTAGTAATTATTTACCGGATGTGTTTTATGACTATTTTAGTATCGTCTACATCACATGAAACTACTCAAATACATTCTGAATTTACCATTATTTCCACCACATAGAGTTTCATGTAGAATAACTTAATGTAGTTGACTGTACGTGATTCTTACTCGTATGTTAATCCTTATCTTGTATTCGCTTTTTTTTGTATACCGGATATTTTTACTATTGTGAATGTCATGAAACTGATATTTTAAAATTACATACATATTGACCAACTAGCTGGCGCCCACGCCTTCGCTCGCGTTAATCCTTTCTTAGCGGATGCCTACATCATAACATCTACCTGCATGCCAAATTTCAGCCCGATCCGTCCAGTGGTTTGGGCTGTGCGTTGATAGATCACTATGTCAGACAGTCACCTTTGAGTTATATATGATGTCACTGTTACCTACAGAACTTTGAATTTTATTCAAAGTAACATAGGGTTCGAATCTGCAACTTTTATTCCAGTGGACACATTTTTGGGGTATCTACCGACTCAAATAGCCATTTAATAACCACCGTATTGCACATATTTTTATTGATATATTATATAAAAAGGCATTTGATAGTACGTTTAATTCGTATGTACTTATTTTTTATTCTTTTAATTGTAAAGCATATATATTAATTAATGAACCTAATTAATTAGCAACAACTTTAATAGGTATAAGCACTTTCAAATTAATTACTGTGACGTATTAAAATGCAATAAAAAGTTTATATTCAATTACTCGACCACTAAATATTTTAAATGAGGCCATTAGAAGCCTTCGTTGATAATAGATGATAAGATATGATTTTGAAGATTTTAATCAGGAAATAATTAAGCAACAATTTTACTGACACTAATGAACGTAGAAGTATTATTTTGTTACTCTTTCACGTAAAAACTACTAGACGGATTTGCTATGAACTTTATGACACGGGTAGAATAAAATCTGTAATAAGACATAGAGTACTTTTCATCTTGAAATTCTCATGAGCGAGCAACCCCAGGGAGCAATAAAAATACGATCTAGCTAGATTTTTGTATGATTAAAATTTGTTAAATAAAAAAAAGAATGGATGGGACAGACAGCGCCTCAAGGCCAGTCTAAGGGTCACATTTAACGTGTAAGGCTTAAGTTTGTAAAATAAATTCTTAAAAAAAGACAGATTGTAAATCTGTAGGATATTTAGAAAAGAATCAGATGAAAACAGAAACTGATAAATCCCAACTATACTAACTATATCCTAACTAATATTATAAATGCGAAAGTGAGTTTGTTTGTTTGTTTGTAACCTCTTCATGCTTTGTCTACTGCACCAACCTTTCTGAAATTTCGCATACACATACATAGTTAGAAGTACGGAAAAGGACATTGGGTACCTTTCATCCTGGAAAAAAGCACTGTTCCCGTAGGAAGTTCACGCGAGCGAAGCCTCAAGCAAAAGCTAGTAAATAATAAACAGAAAACAGTATGGACAAAATTCAAAACGTAACAAAATTCTGAAATCATTACCATTCTTATTCATGTAGATTAAAAAGGTCCTTTGTATACAAAGTTGTGTTCTAGGAAGAGAGGCGATTGTTTTGAACTCGGACCGAAGTCATTTGAATTTCAGAATTTCAATTGAGGCCGACTATCTGCTCCAAACAATACCAGATTTACTTTTCAATATTCTTGGTCAACTTTAGATGTAATGCTAATTTGTTTCACACCAACTGAATAATGGCTTTCTGGATTGTCTCTTGTTTTATCTACTGATATTTTTATACGAAGCTTCACTCCCGTGTTTATAATAGGATAAAAAGTCCTATGCTATTCAAGGTTTCATGATATCCTTGCACTAAATTTCACCAAAAATTTTCGCGCAGCTATACTGCGCCAAACCCGTGACACTTCCTGTACGTGAGAGTTTGACCAAAGAGGAAAAAAATACTCCTTGAGCCGGATTTTCAACACTAGGGTTGATGAGTTATAAACAATAGCTAAATTTTGGCTTAACTCTAAACTCTAAAGTATTTGACAATAGCGCCCACCGGTCATGACATGATTGACATGATTGATAGACCGCGTCATTTCTAGCAGCCCTGAGGAAAGACATAATAATATAAACATCTGATGGAGGTTGGTTCTCCGTCCCGTGCGCCTTTCAATGCCCCCGCCATCATCCAGTCACTCACACAAAGCCAGAAGCTATTTTATGGCACACATGCTTAAGTGTCGCTTCTTTTCGCGTTAGTGTATTTTTTATTTGACTGCGCTGTATCTACTAAAATGTGGAATAAACTTCTCCGGTGTTCCCGAATCAACATTCATATCAACATTAGGTTCGGTTAGAATAGGTTCAAAATTGGGACCTTCAAGAGAAGAGCCTATTCTCTTTCTCAAAAAGTCGGCAACGCATTAGTGACCTTTTTAGGGTCGTTGGTGTCTATGGACTGCGGTAATTGCTTACCATCAGGCAACCCGCATGCTCGTTTGCCTACTCTCTCTCTGCGTGATCAAATCAGAAATGAGGAGATCCATAGGAGAACTAAAGTAACCGACATAGCCCGCAGAATCGCGAAACTTAAGTGGCAGTGGTGGGGCACATAGCTCGTAGAACAGATAGCCGTTGGGGCAGAAAAGTACTCGAGTGGCGACCACGAACCGGAAAACGTAGTGTTGGCAGGCCTCTCACTCGATGGACCGACGACCTGGTGAAAGTCGCGGGATGCGCATGGATGCGGGCAGCGCAGGACCGGTCGTTGTGGAAATCTTTGGGGGAGGCCTTTGTCCAGCAATGGACGTCTTTCGGTTTGCCTACTATTCTATAAAAAATTCGGCTTAATGGCTCAAGAGTGATTAACAAAATATACTCTCTCACACTTAGTGGATAGGTACTTACTTACTTCCAGTGGCGCTACAACCCTTTGTGGGTCTTGGTCTCTTTAACGAGTTTCCTCCACCTATCACGCTCCTTTGCCACGTTCCTCCAGTTTTTCCTTTATTCCTTGTAAAGGTCATCGTGTTTTAATCGGTCCGGTTTCTTTCCTCGTTTTAGACTTCGTAACCTTCTGGGTTTTTACCATGTGGGGGGTCAGCCCTACGATGAACCCTCCTTCTTTGTCCGGGCTTGGGACCGGCAGCACTATGTTGCAGCACTGGCGGAGTTGCATTGCAGTGCAGCACCGATAATTAACACATATCAAAGTTTCACATTTATAATATTAGAAGGACAGGATACCATCAAATCTACAATAACCCATTATTGCGCCTATTTCCCGCAGATAATATAACAACTTTTTTAACTTTGTTGTACCATGTAAATAAAATAAATATTTGTTATTCTTTACACATACCAAGTAGGTAACTGATATCTTTGTACGGTGTTGCTAATAAACACTTGGTAGGTACATCAATCATACGAAAATTAAACTATACTTAGGTAACAATTTCATAGTTGACATGTTGCGTGCTTGGCGGGACCTCGCTCAATTTACATCAAATTACATCAAGCATCATTAGTGGACTTGACAAAAGTGGACACCTAAGGACAATGCGAAATAAAACCTTAAGATGATAGATGTAAAGTTGAAAATAAGTAAGCAGATGCTGTAAAGACCGTGGAGACATCAGAGCCGGTGTGAACTAAAAACTGCAGCAAAAAGGTAGCCCCACGAAATGACGCCGAAGACACAGATGACAGTCTGGTGAGTTTAATGACATTTTAATAGCGTCCTCCTGTCCTATAATCTCGAGATAGGACGGAGTTTTTGTCACACAACAAATTGCGATTACAGAGAAATCGTTATTTCTCAAAGCAATTTTGTACAAAGATCGGGGTGAAATATCGAACGTACAGAGAGATACCTATTTCATTACTCTTTGAAAAAAATTGCTTACGCTAAATATAGGTACAGTCAACAACACATCAACCTACTCAAATTCATTGCAAATTCGACTCTGCGGCCATGGCATAAGAGAACATGCAGGGTAACTTGAGGTGCGGTCGACTGTACATAGTTAAAAATAATGCAATAAAAAATATTTAAGTAGGTACACAAGTCTATCACACATATTTGACTCTTCGTCAGTCAGTCAATTAATAATATTTATACATACATCACATCGCGTTGCACTTAATCGCACCACCTTACTCTGTTTGGTCTAATGGTCGACTGGTAGAAATTGCCATATGGCGTTAAGTCCACCATTTGTACAATTTTTTTAAATTTTGTGCAATAAAGTTTTAAATAATAATAATAATCACACAACACAGCAGGTTTAATAGAGCCATATCTGTTAGCTTCTTTTATTTGTGTCGACGTTATTAGAAATATCGGGGAAACAATCTTGTGTTTATAATTCGTGACTAATGTTGGTTTGCCGGAGGCTCTTTGTTTGTACGTAATGGATTTTTTGTTAAAACCTAATTGGACATGATCCTTTTTAGTTTTGTTTCCTTTGTCATATTTTTTGAGTTTATAGACATCTGCGAGTCCTTTTTAAAGGTACATATATATATTAGCACAGAAATATTCATACATTTTGGAAAAAATATTATAGACTGTAATCATTAGCTATTGAAGGCTCTCCTAAGGTTTGCCAATTGTTGTCAGTTTTGGGTTTTACACATACAATCGTTCCCTTTTTGCAATCTTTCACAGGTCATCGCGCCATCTAGCCACACAACTATAATGTTATTTTTTAAAACTAAGCAAATTACAGTTTAAGTTTTACTTATACATAGTTTTATAAAACATGATATTACGAAATCACTCCCACAGATTGCTGGAAGACGAAAAAAAGATCATACACATCAAAAGATAGAATGGAATCCGAAACTGAACCCATTTTTAGACATATCATACATATGCATATCATATATCAGACATATGGTCGTTCCGAAATGCTAGTAGTTTGTAGCTTTGAGACATAATATATTATGATTAAATAATTAGTTATCGACGTGAAAAAGAGCCTTCTTTTAAGGCAAAGTTTCAATAAAAAAAATTGACTTTGACTTTGGTAAACAACATATCTTCTCCTAAAAACAATAGTAAGTACCTAATAAAGTAAAGAAAATAGTAATAAAATACACTAACATAATAATAAACCTACGTTAATTCTCGCTGCTGCCTTCGACGGTTCAGTAACAAGCCAACTGATTTGTGATGTGCTGCATACGGGAGCGGTGACGGTCTAAGGATCCGCCTACACTGGCAAAACATCGTAAATTTCGAGGAATACTGCAATTTTCAACTCCTTTTTAGATGTTTTTTATCATGCATACGTTATATGTAAATGTGTTGTCTCTTTTATTTAAAGAAAGCAGGCGTGAAATGTGTGATTGTGTGTACTAGGTGCGCCCCGGAGCTTCACTCGTCAGCAAACATTTTTAGTCGAAAATATCATAAAATTAGGCAATAATTGATAGGTATCAAGAATAGGTAATTTTATGGTAATTTCGACCAAAAATATTTTCTGGGTCCTTTCTTGCTTTAGGGCAAATTTCGGTATAAAAAGACCGTATTTCCGGTATTTTCCTACGCGTGTAATAAATTTCATCAAAATCCATCTTGTAGATTTTACGTAACTGCATAACAGACCTCACAAACTCGCATTCAAACTTTCGCATAAATCACATATATTATACGAATAAGTAGGAAAGTAGGTATTAGAGTTGTATTTTTGCATCACAGACTAAATAGAGCTTCAGGATCGCGGATTTTAGCGTGAACTTTTTAAGTGCGTATAAAACTAATCAAATCCTAATCTAGAAGACTACTCGATGTTACTATTTTTTCACTCCATCATTGATCAAGCATTATTTTCAGTGTGAACTAATCTTTAGAACATAATGTAATAACAAATTTATTTCATACACGTAACAAGGGAGCTGCCAAGTGGTAATAATGCAACTCAGACATAGTCTATTTAATATTTATAATATTTTGCACTAACAAATGATTGTCGTATCTTTCACAAGACATAAAAAGACGGAAATATAAAGAAAATGTTGTTTTTTCACATCGAAATACAACTTGTTGATACATATTATTTGTGTTCTAAAGAATTTGATGTGTTGATCGAAGTAGGTACTTACCTTCATAACACATTTTGAATTATTTAATTTTAAAATACCTAGTTCACGGACTTTTACAAAAGTTTTGGAGAATTATGTTTGCAACTATTCTATTGCAACTATTCTATTTTATATTTTTTGATTTGCTGATTATTGAAGTGTTATTTTATTTAAATATTATTATGATTTGTGATTAATTAATTTAAGACTAGCTTTTAAACATCTTATCGCTATAAATCGTTATTTAATGTAGGGCACTACACCAGGGTCCATAGGGTTCTTCTATTTTATGTATTGTATGACCTATGTACTTAACCACGGAAGCATTAATAAATGAATTGAATTGCTAATATGATTATTCATATTATTGTACTGTACTGTAAGTGTAATTTTTTCACTATTTTGAACGAAACAACGAACGTGAGCTTAAAAAAAACAATAATTTCAAATAGATGAAAATACGAGAACGACCAATACACTGAAATGCTGCCAGGCAGACAGACGGACATTGACCATGACACATGACGTAGCCCGGCAGCGGCAGTCAGAAGCAGATGGAAGGCTTCAGAGCAATAACTATGAAATGCAAATATATTTCTGGCTGGTATTGTAGTAATAGTGCGTAACACTTAAATACTGATATAATGTACCTGTTTTCTTATTGTTAACTGATCCTTCTAATGTTTTTTTATTACCCTGTTGGTAGGTTTCCCATTTTTCTTCCATATATACTAATGTCATAAGTGATATCATATCTAACTCATATTATAAATGTAAAAGTATATTTGTTTGTTACCTCTTCACGCTTTATCTACTGACAAACAATCTTCCTGAAATTTCGCATACACATAGTTGGAAATACTGAGAAGGACATGAAAGAGTTACTTTTTATCTCGGGAAAAGGTACTGGGGAAATCCGCGAAAATGCTAGTATATTTGTTATTTGTTGCTATCTCTAGATCAATATTATACGGTGTAATTTCGTCATTACAAAAAAAAAATACACGCTTTAAATTCTTCGAAACTGTTCAATATTTAAAGGAAGTGTTAATAAGCGACAAAGCATCACAAACGGGTTGGTCAGCCTGTGTAGCTAATTGTATGCCATAAAATAGGTAATAAAATTCGGAAAATTAGCAGACCATAATTTTGAGCACAAACTTGCATTATCTGCGCCATAACGCAGTAACAATTATGCAAAGCCCCGGGCCACATACCACTTATTGAGATATCGCGGTCACATTGACCATTAACGCGCGGTTCCATTGCTTCACGTCACATCATGCCTGTGAAATAATCGGGATATTATAGACTACACGTGGCTGACCACTACTCTCGCCCTCACTTTTCCTACTACATACATACTATCACACCTTTTTCCCGTGGGTTGCTACTATCCTTACAGATCTCTCTTGCTTTCTCTATACTCATCACTCTTTTCATACCTGCTCTCCGGTTATGGGTGCTCCGGGTGCTCCTAATACCTTCCTTTTTCTGGTCGAAGTGCGTTTTCCGAAGTCGACCCAAACCAACTCTTCCATTCACCTCTACTTTATAAATACCTTTCGTTAATCCTACTACATGTGGAGACGGTCAGAGACGTGGTCGCTTTCTATGGGCCTCATAAGAAGACTCAAGGTCACCCAAAGGGCGATGGAGCGCGCTATGCTCGGAGTTTCCCTGCGTGATCGAATCAGAAATGAGGAGATCCGTAGGAGAACTAAAGTAACCGACATAGTCCGCAGAATCGCCAAACTTAAGTAGCAGTGGGCGGGGCACATAGCTCGTAGAACAGATAGCCGTTGGGGCAGAAAAGTTCTCGAGTGGCGACCACGAACCGGAAAACGTGGTGTTGGCAGGCCTCCCACTCGGTGAACCGACGACCTGGTAGGTCGCGGGTTGCGCATGGATGCGGGCAGCGCAGGACCGGTCATTGTGGAAATACTTGGGGGAGGCCCTTGTCCAGCAGTGGACGTCTTTTAACTAAGAGAGAATCCTACTACAACGGTAGGAAAAGTGATGGCGATAGTCGTGGTCCGCTCTTATTCTTAAAATTATAGATTCCACACAAATTTTGTGATACCTCTGGTATTTCAGTTGTCCATGCATGGACAGCGGTGATCGCTTACCATTAGATGACCCGCTTGATCGTTTGCCGCCCAATGTTGTAAAAGAAAACGCATACCATCTATACATCGTTGTTTTTTACACTTCTGTTGGAATATCATGATAAAAAGTAAGAAATTTCATCGAAATCCGTCAAGTAGATTGAGAAGCTTGATTGAGTAAAAAAGACAAAACATCACGGTACACAAACGCGATTATAATTTAAAGTAGGATGTTTGAAAATGTTCCAATTGGACCAATTTGAAAATATTCCGCATAACAGCGACTTTTCTTTTAAATAGTTAATGTACTTACTAAAGGTACCTAGTCATTATAATAAAAAATGCTTATAACATTTATGAAGTTAAAACCTTTCTATGATTAACGCAGTACCCTACCCTGAACCTACGTGTACGTATAAAACTCAAATTAAAACCACATTGAGATACGAAATTAAAAGGATAAAATATTACGTTACACTGCACTGCAAGTGCACTGCACGCAAAGGTATATTCTAACACAGGTTTATTCTAAACCTGACGTTCTTAAGAACTATAGTATGGACCTACCTTTATTAATAACATGATCGTTAAATTACCGTGACACTCCTCAATAAAATTTTACCGTTCGCTGTTTCAGGAACAAGATCTTTGATAGCAGACTGATGGTCCGAAGATAAATTACGATGTCCGTATATAGGGAGCCTTAATGCGCATAAAGTATAACAGGTATTGTGATTAAAAATAACAGTTACAGATTAATCCAATTATAAATGTTGTCATAAATTTTGTAAGAGCCTGTTACTTGTGGAGATATTAAGTTGTTTCTTATAAGATGAAATGGAATAATAAAACGACGATTTTAAGAGGAAATCTACACATGAATCATGAATAATTTGTTAAATTTGTTAATTTAAGTACAGACCTATCAAAAATAAAATCTTGTAAAACTCTATATCCTTTGGCAGATTTTGTATATCTTATTTTGACATCAAGTCAACGGGTTTCTATGAAATTTTGTAATCCTACTAATATTAAATGCGAAAGTTTTCGATGTGACTTTGTGAGTTTGTGAGGATGTTTGTTACTCAGAAATCACGCAAAATGTACTGGACGGATTTTTGATGAAATTTGGTAATACAGTTAAGAAAAAATACCGGGAATAAGCACATAGAGTACTTTTTATTCAGAAATTGCCCACGGAAGCGAAGCCCCAGGGCGCGGCCCGGATAGTGTCTATGCATATACGCCAATGTATGTATATATCATAAACCTGTTCATTTTTTATCATAATAGCATTTATATGATACAATTTCTTCAAGGAGGCCTCATCATTCTAACTTAGTCGAGTTATAGTGTAAAAATTACTATGCACAATATATCTACCCTACTAAAAGTCTGTAAAGTAAAATCTTATCTGAATGCAGGCAGCGAGTCAGTGCCCGCCCGCATCGGTTTACCGCACCCGCCTAACTTTCTTTCAATAACATTGGTATGCCCTGGCGGTATATATTAAAGTTAAAAAGTATTACTACACTGAACACTACCCAACATTGTATTGAATATGAAGTTAATAAAATATTCTTGTCGACACGTAGATGACAGTCACAAAAAGGATTTTAAGATTAAAACAGATGGACAAAGTAATTATATAGTCGGGGCTGTGAATTTTCAATTGTATGGAGGTGGTCACATTAAATCCTACGATGGTGATTTTCATAAACTACATAGATTAAGATATTACAACTGCAAATTCAAGTGTAAAAAAAAATCACCACCGCCGTTTTTTTTTAAACGTTATTATAAGACTCATATTGTTATAACTCTCAAACAAAAAATCCTACCAGGAGTGATTTTTTTATTACATGTCTCCCTTGCGAATAATAAAAGCGATTTTAAAAAATCTACCAATAAATAACAATCCGAAATGGATTTTTTTAATGAGTTATAATTGCCCTTTTTAAAAACATCCTGTACAAAAAAACAAAAAATCTCTAGCAATGGTGACTTTTTTATATATTATTCGTATAATGACTAGCAATGAACCATATCCTCAATTTTTATAAAATTTGGCAATAACAGTTTTTATTTATTAACTTTTATTTTTTTTTTATTACTACAGTGACGAAAATTGTATATTCGTACGGATTGTGAATTATTCGAAAATCTTAATTTAAAAAAAAACGACTCAGATGGAACCCAATTTCCTGTAATTAAATAAAAACCATATTGACATTTATAAATGTTAAAAATACATTTTATGACTAGAAAGCCTTATTATAAACCGGCAAACTTACTATTTACAGAGTAAATGAGAAGTCTTATTAATTAATTGTGAACAGTAATCTCTACTTGTAAACTTTTTTGTTTTACGAAGCAATTCAGTATAGTTTATTTACCCCTCATTTCATATCGGATCATCAAAATTCTTTTTTTTTTTATATAAGGATGTCTAAAAACATCAAAACAATGTTAAGTATAAGAATCATAGTTGTAGGAATTTGTCGTTAAAAAAAATTTAAATGCTTGCTAATACTATAATTTGTAATTGGGATACTCAACTCATTTATTCATATCCATGTTATACGTCAATACAGAGAAAATAATAATACTAGGTAATAATTATATTTTTACATGGTAAATATACAAGTATCTAAATCGATACACATAATACAGTAGTTATAATAATATTATATAAGAAATTATATTAAAATTAGTGTAGTTGCAATTGCAATAGACAACAGTCAAACAAACAATAATACAACCATTAATTTGAGTTCTTGATTCCTCGACACTGTAAATGTATTGTCAATCAGCCACCGTTTCAGTCTATTATTTAAATAATGGTAGGGTTAGCGCATCAATGATATCGCGAGGAAGTCTGTTGTAAACATACCGGGCCACATTATGTGAGTCAGTTTGTCCGACTTTGCTAGTTTACGCGGTAGCGTTGTTGTTAGCGTTACGCGTGTTGTACTTATGCACGTCGCTATTTTTGAAACTTATTCAAATGCGTTCGGACAAAGGCTGCTATTGGTAAATAACAATCGACAGCAAGTAGTATCCTTAGCGTCATTTGACACAACGGTTTGTGCAGAGTCCAATTGTGATGGTACCTGTGCTAAGGCTCTTTACGGGCGTTTCTGCATGCGGAATGCCCTCTCCCAGTCGGCTGCTCTGGGATTCTGCATTATTATATTATTTTGTAACCTTTTGAGGATCTAAACCATAAAAGTAGAGAAAGTTTAAAAATACTGGCTTACAGCAAGTCATATATATTATTCAATCCTTATCCTAACTAATATTAATAAATGCAAAAGTGAGTTTGTTTGTTTGTTTGTTAATTTGTTTGTTTATTTATTTATTGGTTTACCTCTTCACGCTTTATCTACTAAACCAATCTTCCCGAAATTTAGACAGGATTTTTTCATCCCGGGAAAAAGCACTGTTCCCGTGGGAAATTCAAACGTGCGAAGCCGCGGGCAAAAGCTAGTACTCCATAAAATAAACACGTTATACTAAACATATGGTAAAATCACTCAGATAAATGTAAAAACATCATATTGACACATATGTGTAGCCAGTCCTAAAACATTATCTGCCCTAAACTTGACACTCCTTATCTCCACTGATAAGCCTCCCAATTCCGACTAGAACTCAATTCCTCTCTGTTATCTCAACATCCAAATTAGCGCCTACAAAATCAACAATAAAACACCTTTCCGTGAATAGGCCATCTGACACCATTCAAACAAAAGAGGGTGTTATCAAATGTATCCGTTTATTTAGTCATTTCCATGGTAAATTATCTACGTGAGCAGACTTATCTGCCGTTATTGCTGGAACATGGTGCGTGAGTTAGGGGTACTGGAAGAAACAAAACTTTACTTTAATTATCTTTATTTTTATTTACTAGATCTCATCTTTGCTTCCCATCAGGCAAGATAGAGGTCAAACGCACTCAGATTTTTAATAAAAAAAAAAAAAAAAATTAAATGTAATAAATAACAATAAAAACGTACGATCCGTAACATGCTTTGTTAATGTAATAATTTGTTGTACTATAAATTTCTAATTTTATATTACGATAAAAATGCATCAGAAGTCTTTGTCAGGCAATTATATGCATGTTTAAAATATACCATACACTGCATATGCTGCCGTTTAATTATGTATTTTTGTTAGATCTAAATGATTGATTTCCATGTATGTTTTTAGTTTAAGTAAGGATTCAAGAGTAATATAATAAAATTACAGCTTTTTTATATGTCAAATTGAAAAGTGCAACCATGGAAATAGTTGCACAAACCGAAATTCACATTTCAATGGTAGCACCTCTGTTTTCGCGAGGATATTAAAAAACCATATTGTTTGTTGGCAAAAATTTACTATCGATAGAGAATTATGAAAGAGAAAAGGAGGCTTTTGCCCAGACAAGACAAGACAAGAATACTTTATTAGCACACAAGATTACATTTTTACACGACTGACCAAAAAAGGAGTGTTATGTTTTCAGAGTTCATGTAGGTATGTATGTAAGTATGTATGTATATAATTATGTAAGTATGTATGTATGTATATATGTAAGTTTATTCCACCATAATTCCTGAACGGCTTAACAGATGTGAGAGAGTGTGAGAGGTATTTTTAGATTCCTCCGAGTGACATAGGCTATATGAAGTCATGATAAAAACAAAATGGCGGATAATATATACGATAAATAGTAGACCAAAAAAATAAAATTTGATCAATCTTATCGAGTGGGGTATTAAATTGAAGGGCTTTAAAAGTCGATTTCAAAAATGTATATAACTTATATGTTTATATGTACTTTTTGAGTAAAAACTTTTCAGTCGTGTTTTTTATTTTTAATAATTAGCTTGTCAGATACATAAAGTAACTTATAACTAAAAAAGAAAGGAAGATGCGCAAAAGGCGGCCTTATCGCAGAAAGCAATTTCTTCCAGGCAACCAGTTGTGACACATTACTTTTTTATTTACTATATGGGGACGAAATATGTATTGTGACACATACTACCAGGAGCTAATAAAATCCACTTCATGCAACCGGATATATATCAATGCCTTATTACATAGACAACTAGAATACATCACTTCCATTCCTCATACATCTTGTCCTAACAACAAAGCGCAACATGGTGTGCCTATTACTATTATCATTTGCTTTACAATGGCCGTCCAACCGTCCCATTTGGGCAATAGCATTAGACATAAAGGAACAGCGGGGTGTATCAGTGTCACCCCTTTATAGACCTTTATGAGTAATTTCGAATAAATCTCTACCAATTGGACGCATTTTATCTATGGTCGTGTGCCGATTTCGATAAAAAATTGTGGCTGTTTATTTTTATGATATGGTGGATATATTAGCTTTTTTTTCTTGTAATGCTTAGAGACTTAAAGTAAGGCAACATCTTTGGGAATGTTAAAAATATCAAAGTTCTATTGCTCTTCTCTACAGATACTTTTAATTTGTCTGACGATTCTTCAAGAGTGTTTTGAATCCATTCGAGAATGTAAGACCAGAATTTTTCACATGTAGGTACTCGTTGATCAATATCCAAATTTACTGTAATTAAACTATGGCGTGTTAGATAGATAGATAAAAAACTTTATAACATAGTTGCTCGTAAAGTATCACTTATTTCACCAATTTCAATATTGTATTGTATCTCATTACGCACTTGTGCGTTATTGTAAAGTAAAACGCACGCTCCGTCTAAAAACGAACGATACTTTTTTTAAATCTTAGCAAAGAGTTTTTATGTCAGAAAAGTGGTCAACATTTTATAAATAAAATTAACTTAAAGAGATAAAATAAATAAAAATTTAATTCTTTAAATTAATTTTGACAATAAATTACAACCATTTATCTGTAACAAAACACAAAAATATTAATTTACTTTATTAGTAATACTGGCTGTTTTTAGTGCATTTGCCTTAAAAAAAAAATGCGCGCGCATCGCTAATTTGTACATACATACATAGAATCACGTCTTTATCCCGGGGTAGACAGAGCCAAGCTAATTTGTGAACAAGTAAAATTTATGCCGCGCGCTTTTTCTTTGGTATTGTCGTTTTTCGAGTTTTATTTAAATATTTCCTCGCAAATATGTTATAAAACGTCGTATGACATACGTGCGCTTTGAAAATTACAGCCTCTGCCTTTTTTGTAGCCCTCGCCTACGGCTCGGGCTATAATATCGCCTCTGCTGTAATTTTCAACTTACCACTTATATCACAATGTACTATTATTTGACTAACATATGTAATATATAACGCAACAACACATACAATGTCATGCAACAAATTAAAATTTTAAAATTTGCCTGTTGCCAAGTAAAACAAAATTTATATATTAAAAAAAATATCTTCTGTTTCTACCTAACAAAATTTAAAATATATCGCGTACATGACTCGAAAATAGAAATCACAACAAAACAAAGTATGGTAGCAATTGAAAACAGTTGTAATAACTGCATTACAGCACCTACGGCTACCGCGCACAAACTGTTATTACGAACGGTTAGTTTGTATATTTATCTAGATGCCTAGGCTGAGTACTCACTGGATTCACGAAGAAAATATTTTAAAAATAGTGATGTCTTTCGATATGTTGATAAGAGACTTACAAGATAGGGAAGGATGGCATAAAAGAAGCTGCCTATACGTTGTTACAACAGGTAAATATTCCTCAAGGGATTGAAAACTAATTCCAATATTTACCTTATTAATTGTATTAAGTTATGTAAACTCTATATTTCGAAAATGATCCTACAACAAAAAAGGCCTCGAGAAAGACCAAGAAAGCGTTGGGATGAAAGTAAACCATAAGAAGATAGGTAACAAAACACTCGGCGCCGGGTAGCCAAAGACAGAGCGAAATAGAAGAAGACAGAAAAGTAGTCCAAATAGGTTAAACGGCCACTTTGTAGAATAAAAATATTATCAATTTCAAATTTTTTCAATATTTAAAAATGAAATTTATTTTCACAATTTAAGGTTCATCTATACATATAATAAAACAGTAAAAATATTTTGTCTGTACATTTAGTATTTTTGACTAAAATGGATAGGGACACTTAAAAAGAACAATATAAAAGCAAAAAAATTTTTTTGGAAGTTCTTGTCTGTCTGTCTGTCTGTCTGTCTGTCTGTCTGTATGTATGTACGCGTTTCACGCAAAAACTACTGGACGGATTTGAATGAAACTTTTTTTGTTGTATAGCTATTAAGCCTGGGCAACATATAGGCTATAATTCATTTTGAAAACTAGAACACCTGATGAAGAACCATAACAGAATAGCTAAACTATAAGAAATATGGAAATGGTGCCTTAACAAAAGTCGTTCAACCTGATGAGCATTTTCTGCTGACGTATAAAAATTGAAGATCTGGAACATCTGATGAAAAGCTCCAAGAGACCAGCTACACTATAACATATTATACGGAAATGGCGCCGGATAGCCAAAAACTTGGTTAATCTGATGAGCATTTTCTGTAGACGTATAAAAATCGAAGATTGGAACACAGGAAACAGTTTGGAACACAAAAAGACTTTTCATCTAAGCCAAAGACACGCGGGCGAAGCCGCGGGCAACAGCTAGTTTTTAAATATTAGGAAATTAGAAATAGATCATATTTAGATTCATCAAAGTGGCCGTTTTAATCCACCAGGATCCACAAAGGGTTGTAGCGCACCAGGAAGTAAAGTAAGTAAGTAATGAATATAAATTCAACATAATTTTTCAAAGATGATTAGGTACATAATTTTGTACAGAACAGGTATTCAGTTTGTGCAAAGTGCGCACATATCTTTAGATGATAATAAGCTGTATTTAAACCAAGAAACCGACTTAGCTTAGTAATTGAATGTAATTATAAATGGACCCAAGAAACCCATAAATTGTAAACTGGCAATTATCTTCGCCGTCCTTTACTTAGGTATTATTTTATGTTATTTAACAAAATCTAGGTAAACAGTGAATGGACACTGGACTGGACATTATAAGGTAACAGCGCAGAAACACTATTTTTACTTTTACACAACAACCCAAAAAAAGGAGTGCTATATTTTCAGGGCTAATGTGTATGTGAGCTTCTTTTCTTAATGAACTGTAATTTCTAAATGCTTTGATAAGTATAGCAGATTCCATATATTATCCCGAGTAACATAGGTTATGTATACATGAGAATGTATAGTAAGTCGTGTTTTTTATTTTTATAAAATTAGTAATTGAAATGACTTCATTAAAAACTAGTGAGACCATAGAAATAGAGGTAAGTAATAGAAATGATATAGTTCGATACTGAAAAATTTACCTTTGAGATAGGTAATAAACTACTCGTTTTTGTATATTTAAGCGACAACGAAAAATGCACATTTGAGATAAGTAATAAACTAGTTTATGTATAATTAGGTAAATTTTGAAAATATAACCCCAAAATCCAATCATATTACAGAGTAACCAAACCAAAAACTAGAGAAACACAACGAGGATACGATGCAGACATTCAATTTCGTTATCTCAACTTTATTATTCCATAAAGTACCCAGGTTAACAAAACACAGGTTTCAGCGGCTACCTGAACCAATTTAGTGAATGCTCTAAGATTGCTACCATTATGCGACAGATAGCCCCAGTGGGTATGGATCGCATAGCTATTCGTATAATGCATGTATTTGTTGTGCCATTACGATCCCGCTAGACAATATGAATTGAAATTATTGGGAATTTACTACCAAGTACGATAAGTTGATCGTAACCCAAATGACTACCGTGTTTGTCTTCGATATTTCTTATCTAACTTATGTACAAAAATTTCTCGTTACTAATACAAAAAGAATCTTCCTTACGTATGAAGTCCCCCGCCGTGACTGTCTTGCGATAAACTCAAAAACTACTGAACAATTTTCATGCGGTTTTCACCAATTGATAGGGTGGGTCATGAGGAAGGTTTTGGTGTGTAATTTACGCGAGCGAAGCCGCGGGTAAAAGCTAGTAAGTGATAAAAATCCATTTCACAAAACTAAGTAAACAACCTTTTATAAAGACCACACTTATCTTTTGTTTACACTAAATAGCCTCTCATTAGCTGGCTATAATTCTGCAAGCTGTTTACTAAGAATGCAATAAATCTCACACAAATGCACTGCAACAACTGCAGTCTGCACTATTTTCTGCATTACATTACCTGCAGAAATCTGCGAGTTACTCGCTCAAATTTACGTAGAAGTTGATGTTTTTTATACTACTAAGGTTTGGTTGTACCGTCACAACCTTAAAACCGTACCGGTTAGGTAAAATATGACTTGCACAAGATGTCAAATAGTATGGCAAAATTTAACGTAAACGTAACTATAACTTTGACACTAACCTTAAAAACTTCAATTTAGATGCAACTAAGCCTAAGGAGGTAAACAGGCAGTGCTGGCCTGATAGAAAGCGGTCACCGCTGCCCATGGACGCCTGCAACACCAGGGGTATGACGCACACATTATCGACCTCTATATGTGCTGTGAATTATTAGGAGTGGAAGCTTCTAGTATCGGAGGCCAAGATCCTCTTTGAGTCGTCGAGCCATCGAAGTAAGTAAGTAAGTATATGTGCTGTATTTAATATATGGTTTTATTATGTGCTGTATTTGAAAGGCCCAGATTAAAATCCTATTCGTGCAAACATATTGTATGATGATGATGATAGTGTATTAGACAACTGCCGCTAAATGGCGGTAGCTTTCAAGTCATATCTATCTTTTAGGAGATTTGACGAGAAAAATTTGACACTAGTGTCAGATTTTTATAACACTAGTGTTATTGACCAACCTCGTAAAAAGGAAGATCGTACTCGTGCAAGCCAGGGGCGGGTTGCGTTTCGAGTAAAAAATAAGACTAAAAATTATTCCACCCCAGAAATACCCCAGCGAAAAATTCCCACCTCTAATTTCTATCTCAGGATCATTTGATATAAATCTCACGTACTCTACCTAAAGAGTCTGACTCCTTCATCTAAAAATGATAGGTACCCGTTTTATATTCTCGCGGGGTACTTATTACCATGCGCGGTGTCTCCTTAGTATGCGGGAACTTTCCCGACACTTATTAGTCTCAAAAATTCAAAGAATTTGTCCTCGCAAACTCCCTTTTACGAGACTTAAAAGAAAATGCTATGGTCTTTCCGAAAACTCAAGAAAAGTGTTATTATAGGAGCTATCCTGTGTTATAAAATTATACTTTTTATTTCTGTAAGTACTTTATGAATAACATTATTGTTAATTATTTATTAATTTATAGTTCCGCATGAAGTCGAAACTGAAAGGCCGGCAACACTCTTGTGATACCCCTGGTGTCCATGGGCAGCGGTGATCGCTTACCATCAGGTTTTATAAAAAATCTAGTCGTCGGAACTAATATAAAACATTATGACTATTTCTCACGTTAGTTTTAATAAAATTATTGTTATATGTATTATCTTTTATTTTTCATATTCTATTCTCTATAACCATCTCAGAATTTAGGTCCAATTTGAAAAATTTATTGTTGTGTATTAAAGCCACATTCTATAGGAAAGCTATAGGCTGTAACATAATTCTAAAACTCCCACAGGCGCGATGCCGCAGAGCACAGCTTGTATGTCGATAAAATTTATATCCATTAGTTTATCCTACGATTGTTTTCTTAGATTGAGTTCGTAATAGTTTGATCATATTATTCTTGTATAATCTTTGTCACTATTTTCCTCAGGTAACATTTTAAGTAGGATGCCTTATGTTTAATACATAGACGATATTGCTTTTGATAAAACGGTTAAATCGAATCTAAAATTTAAAGTGAGATCGAATTCTAATGTAGGTTTTGTTTTATCCAGAATTTCAGATCATAAATATTTATATTAGTCCAATTCTGTACAGGATATTCTTCCTATTAGAAAAACAAATCGAATACCTACCTCATTTTATTTATAAACATATTTTTTTTAAATCTTGGTTTTGACCTTAAATATAAATTCAAAATTAATATTATTAACCTCTGTGGATAGAATAGATAAAAATAAAATGATAATCTAGTTTTTTTTTTCACACACAATGACCACAATTTAGTTACTGTGCTATCACTAACGTGGATAGAATAGATAGAATAAACATTATATTCTAATCATTTTTCACACACTATCACCATAATTTAATTACTGTGCTTTCACTAACTCAGCAACAAAAATAATACCTTTAAGTACAAAAATCTATTAACATAAAACATTGGAACTTCGCGGATAAACGGGGTACCTACGTTAAAACCGTTTGATTTTAACGTAGGTAGGTACCATAGACTTATAATATACTCACGTAGGTACCTACCCAGCTACACTTTTTCAATTACATGCTCTTGCCATCAAAAGTATTCATAACAAAAAAAAAAGTTTTCTTATTTCACTCCTCAAATCCTTTCAATACACACTGTGTATGTGTATTCGAAAACAAAATGAAATTAAATCAAAACCCAAACATCGACAGAGAGTCATTGTTCTCCAATGACCTACATGTTTTCGACGTGTCTGTACCATTGAAATAAATGACAGGAACTCTCAATTCACATAAATCAAACTCGTAGACACATTAATAACTAGGACCACAGTGTGATTTTAACACCCGCATTCAAGAATTTTGCTATTTGTCTTCAACTTCACACATTAATGCCATATGATGGGAGAAAAATGTTATTTGTCGTTGTTTTACGATTATAATCTATTAGAAAAAAATGAGGGTTATCGTATTTACGCTCACTAGTTGGCGCTACTGGCGAGTATGTTCATGTCAATGGTACAATACTGTTAATTTGACACATTGACATTGACAGCGTTATACCATCTGACAGATGTCTGTCCTATCGTAGGTACTGACTTCTAGTGGAATATTTGAACGCGATTTTTTTATTTTTATTAACATAATTAATCAATTCTTTAAAAAAAAAAATATTAAAAATCTACATCATTTAAACATAATTCAAATAATAGGTCATACCTTGCCTTTGAAACAAAATTAGAGTGGAGATAAAAAAATATTTTTCCGAGATCTACAGATTACAATTTATATCTGAAATCTTTTTTATTTTTCATGTTGTCATCTCTAGGGAATTTTGTTATAACTCAATGTAAAAGAGTTCTAGAAAGGCCAAGAGAATGTTAATTCAATCTTGTCATATTATTGTCCAAACATAATAAAGTCAAGTGTTGCTGGCATGATGCTGTGTTAGGCCGAAGACATTTGGTTAACATTATGGACATGACTTATTTAAATGTGGATAAAGCAGACACGTTCTATGGTAATAATATGTCAAAGATATTGTCTAACTAAAGGGCATTGTCAATACTTTTACAAATTAAATAAAAACAAAACACATTCTGATAGGCTTTTTTGAACGCACAACTCCCGTTGTCATGGTGCACAAGTCAATGTCTTGCTTTAAACATGGAGGTCATAAGTAAATATTTCCATGGAATAAGCGATTTTTCTGACATTTATTTAAGAAAAAAAATCTGTATAAAAAAGTCTCAAAAGATAGCGTTTTTGAAAGCCAAGTCGTCATAATGGCTGTACCTATAATGTGCGCTTTTTATTGTCAGCCAGAGGCAGAAAAAAAAATTACATAACAGTTTGACAGGTGCACAAATCACGATATTGATACTTTTTAGATGTTTTTTTATTAGGTTTTTTTTAATGCCAATACCGTTCATTTTTGCTTTTTGAATGGTCTCGCCTTTTACTAGCGCCACCTATGAATTCATCTGAAACTATTTTTTACACGACTGACCAAAAAAGGAGTGTTATGTTTTCAGGGTTCATGTATGTATGTATGTATGTAAGTTTCTTTAATCCACCATAAATCCTGAACGGCTTAACCGATTTTGATGTGAGAGGTATTTTTAGATACCTTGCATTCCTCCGAGTGACATAGGCTATATGACGTCACCATAAAAACAAAATGGCGGATTATATATGCGATAAATAGCAGACCAAAAAAATAAAATTTGGTCAATCTTATCGAGTGGGGTGTCAAATTGATGGGCTTTAAAAACCGATTTAAAAAATTTATATAACTTATTTGTTTGTATGTACTTTTTGAGTAAAAACTCGTCAGTCGTGTTTTTTATTTTTGATAATTAGCTTGTTTGTAAATTTGGGTCACGGAAAATCCCTCATTAAAAATTACTTATACGTAAGTACTTATCAATTCCATGGGTATTTAATCTTACGATTTTATTATTTCCATGACTTGTCATTGTCGATGTAAAAAAGGCTATGTAGGTACTCACTATGCCAGTGTTGCCCTCTGGGGTGATAACATTCTAGTAATTTCTGGTATTCCAATCGGTTAAACAGGCATAACTTCACACTCTAATAAACACACACCTTTTCGTTCCTGGTTCAATATACGTTTACAGAAAACATTTAAACCGGAAGAGGTGTGTAATGCAAATAAACACATTTATTCGCGTGGAAAGTAGACGATAATAATGTATTATCTCAAATGCGATATTTGTTCACAATATAGATATCTATGTAAACGAACTGCATTCAAGAACACTGTATATTTGTTTATTCCCTCGTTCGCTGGAAACTTTGTTAGAAATCCCGGTGCTCGTTAAGGCGACCCATTCGCGCAGAAATATATTTTGTGATGCTAAATCTACAAGCCGGCATTTTAAGCGGCACTGTTTGTAGGGCTGTCAGTAAATAAAATACATAATATATATTTTGTAAAAACATTATCCTACTTTTATGCAAGGCTGGCACAGTATGTCCTTCATTTCACTTTATCGGTTCTAATCTCATTCGATACCTACACCCTTCCTACGCATATCCAAAAAAAATCATATTTTTCAAGTCCATTCCAGTTCATATTTAGGGCCCTTCTTGTGATATTCTTTTTTTCCCTTTTAAGACAATTTTAAGATAAACTGGACATCCAGTAGGATCAATTTTTTTCTGTGTTTTTTCTAATATAATTAATACCTACAAGAGAGTCTTACAGCATGATGTATCTGACTTTTCACAGTAATAATAAGCCATCGAGCACGCTCATTGATCAAATGCAAATAGCGTGAGCTTCCCCTTACAAAACCGCTTCCACTGATTATATAAAAATGTTAACATAGATGTTTGTTACACATAAAAAAAATTACGATTTGCAATATTCCAAAAATTACACGTGAACCCTGGCGCTAATACCCAGCTGATTGTTTCTAGACCGCGACTGTACGCTTATAATTTAGCGATAATGCGAAAAATACGTGCCCCTTCGCGTTTGTATACGTGAGTGGGGAGTACAGATCAATAAATAGCATAGTAGCTTTCTGCTAAGTAATGTATTGTGAAAAGTAATGCAAGTAGATGTGAAAACTGGCGAAGTATGTATTAAAATATCATAATTGTGATGATGGATGGTTCATAAGACAGACCGCCGATAGAAAGATGTAGAAAGCTCTCGGGATTGAAAATTTCTATGTGATTTGAAATATCTCTTTGAATACATTTTTCTATATTATTATTTGCTGTGATAACGGCCATAGTGAAAACATTACGTAATTTGATTTCAGGTGTATATTTGAGTTGCGCCCAGGGGTTTTGCTCCAGTGGGAATTTTGGGAAAAAGTTTCCTTTGTCCTTCTCAGTACTCCTTACTACGTGTATGCGAATTTTCGGGAAGATCGGTTTAGTAGATAAAGTGTGAAGACGTAATAAACAAACAAGCTCACTTTCGCAGGTTAGAGATTATAGACAGAGTTAGAGATTAGAGATAATTTTCATGTGATAGCCCTAAAAGAAATAACTATTCCGTTAACATCTGCTTATAATTTAGCGGTAATGCGAAAAATACGAGCCGCTTTACATTTTCTTTACGTGTCAGCACAGTAGTTATGTAAAAATAATCCCACTATTAAAGCCATTATGTTCATTAAATGGGCCTCGGTACTAGATACATACCTGTTTCTAAATGTCCAGATGTTTCTGGTTTAAAGTAGCCTTCTTGCATTCCTGTATTATACCCAATCTTTATAAATAGATTATAAATAATGTAAAAAACTTTTAAGGAAAACTTTTTCCTTATAAAAATACTTAAGGAAGCAAATAAAGCTTAACTCTTTCAGGCACAAAAAAAAAAAATACTATAAAAAAGGTGGTTGGTTTGCTAACCACCAAACCTGAAAGAGTTAAAGCAAGTCTGATACTTTATCCAAGACAAGCTTTTGCCCGCGACTTCGCTCACGTTAATCCTTTCTTAGCGGATGCCTACATCTTAACATCTACCTGCATGCAAAATTTCAGCCCGATCCGTCCAGTGGTTTGGGCTGATTGATAGATCACTTTGTCAGTCAGTCAGTCACCTTTGAGTTATATAATATAGATTAAAAATGATATAAAAAAGTTTTAAGGAAAACTTTTTCCTTATAAAAATACTCACGGAAGCAAATAAGGCTTAAAACAAGTCTAATACGTACTTTATCCAAGATGACAACAGTTTATATCAAAAGTGTAGTTTATCGTATTTTTTATTAAGGAAGTAATTTTAATCTATCAATTTGCGTTCACTAGAGTCTCAGAAGTCAACGCTTGGAAGTTTCCTGACGTCAGATAAGTTATTTTGAAGTCAAGAAAAGCTACTTCATTGATTGCTGCCTCCATTGAAAAACTTGTCTCAATTGAAATGCCAGTTATAATCGTGGCAGTTGGTCAAGGTTCACACTTGTCAAGTAATCGAGTAACAGTTAAATACGCACCAAATGTTTTTTCTATAGAAATACTTATCCATACTCATGTATGATATAATACATACATAGAATCACGTCTTTATCCCTTACGGGGTAGACAGAGCCAAGAGTCGTGAGACTCGAAGGCCACGCTTAGCTGAATAGTAGGCTCTTTGATGGAATGGAGATTCAAGTATAGTGACAGGTTGCTAGCCTATCGCCTATGAGTGGAGGAATCTCCAGTTTAAAGCCCTTTCGCTCGACTGACTTTAACAATCTGTGCGGGAAGAGAAGCTGGCACATTCTATGTTTTTTCTTCGCTATTTATGATAAAATGTTATACATAAATATACTTTTCATTGTCTACTCTCTATATTTCCTATTTTATTAATTTTAAACTTTTAATTGTATTGTATTTACGTCTGCCGTGAACATTTTAATGATTTCTGAACAAGACAATGCAATAATTACTTTTGTGAAGGTATTAAAAATAGTTTCCAAACATTTTCACAAAATGTATATATGTGTTGATATTACTTCTATTTCTGTTTTGTAATTTGATGATATACACTTCAAAAAAGTTTGTACCCTTCTGACAATTATGAATTAAAGCCTAATTTTCATCTGCTCGACTCGCCTACCTACTCGACCAATGTAGAAATCGTCAATGGTTGGTAGCTGGGTGGTCGCAATTACATAATTACTTGCACGACCAAACAAACCATGGGAAACGCTAAAGGCTACTTAATGGTTCAATCAGCAAAGAAGCGCTTACTGAAATTATGCATATTATATTTAACTAATGCCAGATACCGCTTCTTCAGAGACCTGAAAGCCATGCAAAAAGTCCAAAGGCAAACACATGGTTTACATGGTGGAAAGTGGTCACCGCAGCAGACACCTGCAATACTAGGGGTGAAACGCACGCATTTCCTACCTTGTATTGTCCTTTTTGAAGAACTACTTACATGTTGTAATCTCTAAGAAAAAATTATAAAGCTCATCTTTGAGTACGTGGGAAAAAAAATATTTCTTTGTACGCAATTGAAGCGCATTGTACGCGATATTTAAGAAAAAGTATCACAGAACAGGAAAGAATGGAAGATTCTAGTGTCAGAAGCCAAGATCCTCTATGAACTACCGTAGTAAGTAATGCCAACACTATATAAAATGAAAAGACGGTTGTCGACTTATAATGACATGATATAACTTATTTAAAAATATACTAAACAGAAAAGCAAAGGAAAGAAGAGGTGCAAGAAGACTGAGGAAGAGTTACATCAATCCACTTAAAGCTCTCCTGATTGGAGTCGTATCGCATCAAGACCTTAAATATAAAGCGAAGAATAGAGAGACATAGCCAAAATTCCACCGACGAGAGAGCTCAGATTAAGAAAAAGCGACCCTCAGAGTAGAAATATATTGAAATTTTACACAAGAAATTCAATTAAATTACACTTCCTTGCAAAAGGAAGTTGTCACGTGAACAAAACGTTGAAATTAATAACCAATCGAAAAGATGCTATCTCCCAACGCGCAATTCAAAGCAGTGAATATTAAAATAATTGTGCGCTTCCTCAAACCGGTCGCGATAGAAAATAGAGTTGGTTTTGATAATCATGATGTATGGCAGTAGCTAGCCTTTTGTTGCGGCCAGAATCATTTATCATTGATCGATATCGTAGAGAAATCAATATAGCGTTTGTTATGATTCGAGCATTCGATTTTATTCTTATGGGAAAGTTGCAGTTATTTCCGCGTATGTGATTAGTAATAGTTGTTCTTGGTATTTTACGTAGGTACATTTTTTTTCTACATTCCAATTGCGAAGAAGTGCCGTTTCTTTATGTATTTTGTTAAACAATATAATACTTCAAACTAATATATCTGCTGAAAATAGATGTTAATAAATAAGTCTAGCTTAAAACTGCTACTAGTTTCCTTAATACCTACCTATTTGTATAGAAATAATGATTAACTTACTATTAGGTGCTTTCTTTTAGATATCGCTATTTCTATATAACATACTTACTATAGTATTTTTGCCGGCATATAATATCTTTTTTATAATGCATTTACTAGAAAAATAGTATTTTGTAATTTGTCAGTCTTTGATGTCATAGTTAATTAACTAAATAAAATTACCATTATTTATTTTATTAAAATGAGTAGAATCTTCAAAGAAAATCATTTGTATGTCATCGTAGTAGAATAATCAAAATATTTATATCCCAAATCCTTCTGATCTTTGTTAAATATAGATATATTAGTATTTACAAGATAAAAGAGAAAGGTTGCTGCGACGAATCAAATAAAGTATCAAATCGGCTTATAAATATAAGTTATAATTATAAGGAACTGGTTCAGTGACTTATTCAAATAATATATCATGTTAATAAACAATTTATTAACTTGTTAGGTATAATTTTTGAATTAAGCACGATTTAAATAAAGGAATTATCGGTTAGGTATTAGATATTTTGAGTTTTTCGCTGGAGAATGTGCAGTGCAGTGCAACTCAGGCGTGCGCGGGAGTTGGCACCTTCTGATTTTGCCAATATTTTTCTGTCATCAACTCGCTTGTATGCGAGCAAAAGAATAGTAAATTTTATTTTATAAGGTCGCTGGAAGACGCTGGAAGTTTTCTTATCTTAGTATCCATCCGCAACTTCTCTGCCCTTATCAGACTTTTTTTTTGTATTCAGGCAACAGGCAACAACAGATTTCTGAGGAAATCAGTGAGGAAGACATTTGACTTGCAGTAGGGGTCTGGGTCTGTATTGATGACTGTAAAATTATTGTTTGTGCAACAAAAGTTATCCTGTCTTAGCTAATAGATTAAATAGCTTTTAAGTTTTCTGATACTTTTTTTTCGGTGAGAACCTTACCTTTATCGCACCATCATATTACTCTCTGTATGGTCTACCTAATGGTTGACTGGTAGAGAATGCCATATGGCGTTAAGTCCACCTTTTGTACATATTTTTAATAATTTGTGTAACAAAGTTTTAAATAAATAAATAAATAATAAACCTTCTTTTAAAAAAAGTTTCACGCCCGGCAGATGTAAAATAAATGAGTATCATTTTCCATCGTGACATTCGGGTCGATTATACTGCCAAGCCACGCCAATACATGTTGTAATTGTTCATCAAAAAGATGAATGGAATCGGTAAAGTCGTACTCAAGTTATGGCATAAACAAAAGAAATACCTATGTATTCTATTCATTTTCATATACGAGTAAATAGAGGTATGTAGGTACATACATACAATATAGATGGAAATTTAGTTATAACTTCTTAACATTTAATGAATGTAAAGCTTAATAGCTACATAAAATAATATAATCCCTTTTCAATTGAAGTGTAACATTACTTAGAATACCAACTAATAGTACTTATGTATAACTTAAAATAAATTCTTCGACAGGTTGCTAAACCTTCAAAACTAATTGAAATCAAACCAGTTTCGAAATCATAAAGGCCGTACCGGATAAATGTCAATGCAAAATATGCCCCGGATTGTTGCAAAATATAGATAATCCAGAACTATATAATATTCTATGTGCCCTGTTTAAGTAACATAATCTATATATTATATAGATTTATTTATGTAGGTACTGTGATACAAGCTCTGCTAAGTTTAGACACCAGTCTCTAACAATCTTAAAATAGCATTTGTACTTACCTTCTTTGTCTGTATTATAATGTAGATTGCGGAGAAGAATAAAGATTTTTTCTTATTTATATTACTTATAGAGTAGGTAATATAAATAATAATACTGCTTACCTATATTTTTATGTAGGTTAGGAGCATTAACTTAATAATTGTATAGATTCATGGAGAAATATAAGACACTAGCGACCTATTTTCGCTTTGCACTTTATAAATTGAAATTTGAAGAAATTATCTAAATGACAGTGAAAACTTTACGTACTTTAAAAGATACAGAAAGATGCGTACAGACTCGAGAAGCTACATTTTTATACTACTTTGTAGATTTGACTATGTTCTCATTACATCATAATATGATTCAACATTAATTCCTAGAGAAAGGATTTAAATTCTGTCTGTTTTGTATTTTGTAGTACTGGCATTATGAGTACAACAACTTGTGCCAAGCAAATGCATAAAATATGAGTTCGAATTTGTCGTATCAAATGATATGATAACTATGAATAGGTGTGGTGACCATACATTTTATATTAAGTGGGATAATAGTTAGAAGTACTTTAAAGGTTGTTCTTTAAAAAATATGAATGAGAATACTTACTTATGCCGACATTTTTATTAAATTAGGATTACCTAGGCGATTAGGCCGCTCTTTGTGCCTTTGGTTAAATGTGTTACTCTTAATGATATAAGTACTTTAAGTGTGGGTGTTATAGTGTAACTATTTTTGTATTATTATTTACTTCTATCTAACAAAGTTATGTCCTAGGTACAGATCAATAAATATTATCATTTTTCAAATTAAATTATCTACTTCTTAGTAATCTCTCTCAGCCGAAAGACGTTCACTGCTAGAAAAAGGCCTCCCCCAAGGATTTCCATAACGACCGGTCTTGCGCTGCCCGCATCCATGCGCATCCCGCGACCTTCACCAGGTCGTCGGTCCACCGAGTGGGAGGCCTGCCAACACTACGTTTTCCGGTTCGTGGTCGCCACTCGAGAACTTTTCTGCCCCAACGGCTATCTGTTCTACGAGCTATGTGCCCCGCCCACTGCCACTTAAGTTTCGCGATTCTGCGGGCTATGTCGGTAACTACTTGGTAATAAAATATTAAAATAAAGTAAATCGTGACGATATTTTTTATGCAAAAGAAAAATTAAAGTACTTAATTTCGTAGTCTTAACACATATATCTATGTATCTAACAATACCTCAGTATCTTCTCAGTAGTTTTAAACGACCTTTATGAAATTTGAATTTTTTATGAGATGAAAAGTGTCACTTATAAAAATATGAGAATTTCTCTTCTTGCATTGTCACTTTAGTTAGTCACACCCACCGAACTGCACAGACGTGACGTCTCATCGCTTGTGACGCGGGTTCGAGGACCGATCGCAATAATATCCAATAATAACTATCGTGATAATACTTCTCAAGTATCAAGACTTTTGCGAGTGACTGTATTGCGTGAATTTTAATTAAAACACTAGCTGCTCGCGGCTTTGCTCGCGTTAATCCTTTCTTAGCGGATGCCTACGTCATAACATCTACCTGCATGCCAAATTTCAGCCCGATCCGTCCAGTGGTTTGGGCTGTGCGTTGATCACTATGTCAGTCAGTCAGTCACCTTTAAGTTATATATTTATATATAGATTATAAGTTTAGTATCTCTGCATATCTGTCACAAATTATATTTATACAATTTTATTTACCAATACAATGTATGTAATATGATTTTATTGGGATTTAGCACGAATCTTTATTTTATTTATAGCGACTTTAACGTTTCGGGAGCTTTGCAGCCTCCCGTGGTCGCAGCCAGACTGAAGTATGACTGATCTATCAACGCACAACAAAAACCCATAGGCTTAGAAACATAAAATTTTGCACAAAGGTCCCTCATGTGACGTAAGTGAGCACTAAGAAAGGAATTTTGGAAATTCCACCCCTAAGTGGGTAAATGGGTGAAAAATGAAATTCACTCTATTGGACCACGGAACTCTCAAAAGGTGCTGTGGTCCAACTATTTTTAAAATTGGACAACTATCTCTAGTAAAGACCCATGGTCCAACTAGTTGGACGCAGAGCAGTTGGACTACTGCCCCGGAATGGGCGAGAGTTATGTAGGATTCTTTGTAATAGTAGGGTGACCGACCCGAGGTAGAAAGTTTATGATGTACCACACGAGAGTCAGCTTGTCCTGACTATCCTACCGACTGCGCCAGATACGTCGTGGAACACGAGGGGAGTGTTTTTTAAAAAACGTGTTGAGAGGGAGATAGTAGGAGCACCCATAACCGGAGAGCATGTATGAAGAGAGTGATGAGCGTAGAGGAAGCAAGAGAGATCTGTAAGGATCGTAGCAGGTGGAAATCGCTAGTCTCTAGGAAAAAGGCGTGATAATATGTATGTAATGTGTTGAGAGTACAGATGCTTTAATCGAACTAAATATACATGGGATTCTTACGGCTAAGTAACCTAATCTTAAACAACTAAAGGCGTCGGATTTCTTTCCGTTTGTACGCCTACGGCCTACATAACTCGGGCGAAAAACTATTTAATTTATACTATAACCTAAAAAATGTAATTAAAAGTTGTTGTTGTTGTAATAACTTTATTTCATAAATTACATACCTAAATAAATAAACCTTATAAATTAACATGAAAGCAAGGTTTTTTTATATGTAGGTATAGGTATGTAATAAAATGAGTGATGCTTTTGACTATTATTTACATTTGTTTTTACCATTTCAAAGTTCACAACGAAGGTGGGACGGGATGCATTTAAAATAAAATACATCGTATTTCTTAGCGAGAACAAGATACTACATTGTAAAAGCCGTGCCGTTGGAATTTCCAGTCCACATGCCAAAGAAAAGCTATATCGTTTTTAATTTACTTTTTTCCCGAAATTGCGCCACCTGCTTCGTAATATCTTTTTAGGGTTCCGTACCTCAAATGGTGAAAACAGAACCCTTATAAGATCACTTTGTTGTCCGTCTGTCAGTCAAACCTTTTTTTCTCAGGAACGCTTAAAGGTATCATGTTGAAATTAATATCGAATAGGTACTCCGATCGACGGTCTCTTTCAGAAAAAAAAATTATCAAAATTATACTTAAACACGATCAAGAGATTATAACCTTAAAGTTGCGAATTTTTGCGTATTTTGCGATTTCAGACAACAATCAATACCAATGGGGTACTTCCCGTTAACCTAAAATTTTGAAATTTGGCAAAAAGCAAGGTCTAACAGTATTTGTACAGGAATAAATCTAAAAGTTGTAAATATGTTGTTGGAAATCTTAAAAAAAGTGTAACAAACTTATGTTCGCGCTCGTTGCAGTATGAATCCTGGGGATCAAACTGCAAAGTTTGTTTTTGAAACTAGAAGGTATTTCAGTTAGTAATGAGAGATGTTTTGCGTGTACGGAACCCTCGATGCGCGAGTTTGAATCGCACTTGGCCGGCTTTTTTAGAGTGGTGTAACTGGCAAAATCAAACGAAATCGTGTTAGTATAAGAAAGGGCACGTTTTTCATCGTGCGAGTGCACGTGACGCGGCGACAAAAGATCGCCGACAGGTATTCGGCTCGGAATTGGATAGTAATCGATGCGTGAAGCTCTGCTTTGAGACATACTGCTTCTTGAGATGGAAAACATTCTCTCTGTCAGGTTCGCATTTGAAACTTAAAATAAAAATTGTTTTAATTCATTATGGAAGATGCAGATCAATGTTTTTGAAAGTTTTTCAGGATAACTAAAAGCAGGTAAACAAAGATTACAGCAGAGCAATCGCGCTAATTTATAACACTACGGTTCGATTAAGGATCGGTTACGATTCAACGTCGGTCGTGGTAGAATTGCGATCCAATTCAGCAGAATTCGAAATCGCGCTAACTTTGAAACGACAATCGAACTTGAATCGCAACTGGAACATGATCACTCTTGAAACGTTAGAGTTGGACGCTAATATTTGTGAAGTATTTTTGTAAATACCTGTGATTTGAGTATAATCGACAATCGATTATGTTGAACCTTGTTGAACGCACTAGGTATTTTGACATTTTGTCTATCATTTGCTTGTTTTTAAGGTTATATTTACATAATTATGTACCTCAATCAATATTTATTTACGTTACCTATCTTTAGAGGTAGATATCTCTCTCAAAATATTTCTTCATATTTCATCTGTTATCGCTTTTCTTGGAACAATGGTTGTTTATCAACATGAGCAGAGTTAAAGAGGAAACAAAATAATGTGATTTGGGACTAATTTATGGACTCTTCTACGGTTCACATTTCAAGTGGACATAAACAATAGTATTTGTTTGATGAAGGTCGCCCAAGTGAAGGGCTAGGACTTAGGGTTATGAAATTATTTGAGGAAGAGGCAGATTGTTTATATTATAATATCCAACTGGTACGGTTGCTGAAAATGGGTCGTCGGCAAGCCAGTGTCGAACAATTGCAGCTCCCTGTGAACTATCTCGAGCAGTACCAAGACCTCGCTCATTGAAAAGAGTGAGGTCAAAGGAAGCACGTGTAACAGTGGCACGCTTATGGAGAAAATGCAGGGAAAGATTAAATGCTCACTAGAACAAGCAGAATGGGCTAAGGTATGTATCTATGCACTTACTACCTTTAATATTAGCTACTTTTGCCCGCGTTAATTATAAACTAAAACTTTCCTTATGACCCACCCCATTTTTTTGAGAAACAGACAGATGCGGTATGGGATTTTATTTTGTAATAAGTAAGGTACTATGTATAAACTATTACCAATTTCTTTGTACTTTTCATGTATGGGATGATTTAAAGTGCCGGGTTTGGGCCTAATTGATAAATGCTAATCAACAAGCTAATAAAACAATTTATTTGTTTGTTTGTTACCTCTTCACGCTTTATCTACTGAACCAATCTTCCTGAAATTTCACATACACATAGAAGTCTCGGCCCTTATACTTAATGGTATTTATTGCATTGTTTCAGTTCAGTACTCTCGGTCTAGTCATAGTCACCAACAGGAACATCCAGGACCCACAGACAAGCCAGAAAAGCCGGAGTATGGAAATAAATTAAGGGCTGAAAACAGTTCCCTAATTAATAGAGCTACCTATATGTAATTTTAAATTAAAAATAAATGGCTTTAAAATAAATGGTTGTCTTACTTTACATCATTTTCTGTAAATGGTGCAATAAAGTGTTGATCTATTTATCTATGTTCTATTCATATTATTTAAGATCAATTTCCACTTATCAATAATTTTCTTGCTCGCACAATGCAATATTTTCATAGAATGTGGAATACTCAGTTCTTTTTTTTTTAAATTACATTAATCTATTACAATGCAATGATACCTACATATACCTACATATATGATACCTACATATATGTATCCGTTCTACCCACTAATGTATCCGACACTGTTTATCCTCGGGATGGTGGGATACAACTCACTGGAGATAAGACGGAGTATGAGTCTAGCGACGTACTTGTTCGAACTGCTGCGAGGTAGGATCAGCAACCAGGCAGTGTTGCAATGGATGGCGCTGAACGTGCCGAACCGATATGTGTGGAGGCGGCGGCGACCACCTCTGTTCGCTATTCCTCTAGCGCGAACCAAGTTATTAAAGCAAGCGACAATCACCAGGGCGCTAAGAGATATGAACGGGGTCGCAAACAACATAGGTAGATCTATTCAGCTGCACATTGAATGAATTCACAAAGGCAATGCTGTATGAATTATGTTATAATGTAGCAAATAATGAAAAATAATTGTAATTAACTAAGTACCTACTCTATCGAATTGGGTAAAACTGTAATGGTAGGGTAAGAGAATTAATAAATAAATAAAAATAAATAAATATTTGTTTTATTCTTTTGTTCGTTCAGTTGAAAAATTTTGATAATGTTAAGCTCTTATTTGCTTAATTGTATTACCCTAGTAGTATTAGTAATGTTGGATTATGTTGAAGAATGTTCAATAATATGATAGCATTGTTACTTACTATTTGGAAAAATTTTTTGCAAGTTTTCCACAATTAAAAAAATCTAATCTAAAACATAAATTAAAAAAAAATGTTATATTGTGGTAGTGTCACTTGCAAAATAGCTATAAAAATGTTATACAAAAAACTTATCAACTGCATCAAAAGAGGATAAATAAAAGTACTTTTGCAAACAAAGCAGTCTATTTAGCACACACAAACATGCACAGATTTTCCTATTCTAATTACATAGAATTGAATTTTAAATAACATAGAAGAAGGCGAATAGACTCCCAAAAAAAGGACCCGCAGCTATTCATAGGGCCCGCTGCTCGGACTCGGGTTTTTCTATGGAATTGTTTACCTTGTGATTGTCTGGTATCACAAGTTGGCTTGGCTGGGCACACAGTAACTGGCCGGCGTTACACAATTTTAATATGTTCAAGCACACATAAGTAAACACATTGAAGGACTTAACTAGGTAGGTACTTGTATAGATTATTGTTGTAATCAAAATTCACTATTAAATAGCTAAACTAATGTAAAAATGTCTTTAATTGTGCACCGCTCTTGCCCGTATTTGACCACAAACGATTTATGAGAGCATCTTCGTGCGCGTCCTAATTCCAGCTGAAGGACACCTCTGGCCGCCGGCATGCTGCATTGCTGCCACTGGCTCCTTTTGTCCGTTCTCACGAGCAGCTGCAGCTTGTAATGGTTCGAATGGCTTGTGTCTTTATACTATATGAAAGCATTTTGTCTAAATACGATCACTAATATTCTCACTGATTCTCATGTTTTCCTGTGGCCCGAGCTTTTGCCACATCAAATTCATTAGCTATTTCCATGAAAATAATATTGGAAGTGATAGATTTTCCACAAAACACCTCAACGTTTAAGCAACGATCGAAAAAAAGCAGCCTCTTTGGAACTTTTTATTTTGACAACGGTTCGGTTGATCTACGATCTAGCTTCGGCTCAAGCAGCTGTCAAAATATTACCGCGATACGGAAACATCCAAAAAATGGCGTAACGATCGCGGTTCAGTTGCGTTTCGTATGAATTTACTTATGGCGATTGCAGTCCAGATAGACATCGCCTCGAACTTCGATAAAAGAACAGTGTTGTGGTGTGGGGTTTATTAATATACTTATTATGCTTCTTGAAATAGATAGTATTATCCTGAACCAGTCTTATACTGGCTAATAATGAATAAATGTATGTACCACTTTATTTTACCACTGAAATGTTACGATGAAACACTCAATTCACATTTCAAGTTAAAGAAAAGGTGATAGGCATGAGTATAGTACTATAGGTACTTAATTTCTGACTGGACTGAAACCCGTCAATTGCTTTTCGTCGCTGGAGATACGTAATGCGTACCGCAGCCTGATTTGACATAATGTTTAATTCCTTGCAAGCCACAGTTGTAGGAGGTTCTATAGTCCACTTTTGTTCAACAAGGCTTTAGTATTACCATAGATGAGCAGTTTTTGATAATAACAAAGACGAGGCACTACCCGATGGATCTAATGAAATAAGTGATAACCTTGAAGATATTCCAATTGAAGAGAGTTTGTTAGCACAGCAACAAACTCTAATGTGGAATGAAGACATGTATTTAAGAATAGTTGTTGGTGAAAATATACCTATAAGTTTAATATTTGATGAACACGCTGAAGAATTATCATTCCCTTCTATATATCTGGGCCAATTTAGGGAGTTCCGAGAAGGAATGGCTGTGAGTCCCTTCATGATGGCCACCAGCGGATTGAGACGCTCGGACAGACGCGGAGTCACGCCTCAGCACTTATTATATATAGCTATGAAAATTATGAGAATGCGAGTAAGGGATTCTCTTACCGTTGCTTTTAAACACGTAGGAATAACACGTATCACTAACGATGAAATACAATCTGAAGATTATATCCATAATTGCATTGAAAGTAATCTCGCATTTTTACGTTGTATACCTAATTCAACTTGGTATTGGTCCGAAAGAAAGAAGGACTTATTTGCAATGATCAGGCAGTTAGGACAACCGACTGTGTTTTTCACGATTAGTGCTAATGAAGTAGGATGGTTGGATTTGCTGCACTGCAGTTGTTGTACAAACTGAAGACACATGTCGATGTTACAAAAGAGGAAATATCACAATTGCATTACATGGTGAAAAGTATTCTTGTTAAATGTGCTCGAATAGTTTGTCATTCTTTAAGTACGTATGTCAGCAGGTAATAAGAAGCCGTCCAGCGGGAGCGGACTCCAAGCGAAGGTCATTACGATATTCAATTTACCATTGCGCTGATTCACCAATAATTTACTTTTAAATCGACTTACGCTGGTTTATAGCTTAATACTGGCGTTTTATGTAGATTGTCTGCCGGCTAATGCTGTTAATGTTTTTTTTTTGCAATCAAAGCGTTTGAGCTTATGTGTTTGATGTTTATTGCGATGTTTTGCATGTTTATTTTTTTTCGTCTTAGGGCTCAGCAGTAGGGATAGCATTTTACTGATTTAAATCGAAAACATAACAAATTAGTATATCTATCGACTTAGATATATTTTTTGTTTTCTAACTGATAGATAATTCAAATAATGCAACGGCATCTGCCAGTTATTTTGTTGGCTGTTGTTAACATCACGGCTGGTGTAATTTGGCTGGAGTTTAATAAATCACCCTGTATAAACTATCTGTTTACAATACCCCTGCAGACACGCTTAAAAATAAGTGTAAAATAAATATAGTGACATTTTAAACTGTCAACGATTTCCAAAACAAATAGTTCCCAATGTTGAATTAATAAAAATAAATCTGTCAATACCGGGAGCAAATAAAACCACCACTGCCCAAAACTTTCGTCACCTCGGTTTTATATTTAGTTTGTAGACAAACATTGTCTACTCTCTACATCTGGATTCCTATATAGGTATAAATACTCTAGCAACAATAGTTGCTAGAGTATTTAGTAACAATATTACGTACATGTTTTAGTAGAACACATGGTTATTAGTAAACATATTTACTAAGTACATCTCTCTTTAGTCGTATTCCTCATGACTGAGGGTCAAGGACTATCTTGAAAATTTTAATAGAGTGGTGCCATTGCCTTCTTCATTTCACACACTAGCTGATAATCAACCAGAGTGCAGGTTTCCTTACGATATTTTCCTTCATCGGGAGCAAGGTCCATGAAAACTAACACAGGTACATGAATCAGATTGGTATACAAACTCATGTAGCACGGGTAGGATTCGAACCTGGGACCTTTGCGGACACAGACGGGCGCTACCACTCGGACACCACCGCTTCACTAAATACATAAAACTGCTTTACAATCTTCCGTACAGAAGAGTATCATCTCTCTTTGGATGTTAGTTGAAGAAGCTAGCTATACCTACTTGGTATTTCTATAATTAAAACAATATTAATAATAATACGACCAAGTTAGTAAAGAAATAAATTTATGTCCATGCAAAGCCGAAGGAAAGTAATAGTTACTTAAGTATAAACGAATTGACTGTAAAAACAGCTAGTACAGATACTGCCAACTAACAAACAATTTAAAACATAAATCCCCTGATTTTACGACTCGGTTAGCTAATAAACATTTCTTTCGACGTTTGACTAATTTTAATTGCGTTCCTTTATACGCTATATCTTAGATCAGTGGTTTCCAAACTTTTGTATACTTACCTACCTATAAAATTCACAAATGACCGTTTTTATACCTATTTATTTTGATAAACAAAGTTATTTAATAAATATTATTAAATCTAGATGCCTTAAAAAAGGAAAATGTACTAAATAATAATAATTATTATATTTTTTTTCAGAGAGAATTTCATAGTATATCATTACTTCTCTCTCTCAGCCCAAAGACGTCCACTGCTGGACAAAGGCCTCCCCCAAGGATTTTATCCATGCCGTAATCGCCACGCTTGGCAGGCGGGTTGGCGATCGCAGTGTGATGGCATAGTACGCGGAAAGATGCTGCTGCCCATCTTCCGGTGTTTTAAATTCCTTAGTCGCCTCTTACGACACCCACGGAAAGAGATGGGTTGGTGCTATTCTAGGGCCACACCACAGGCCACCCACACCACAGGCCACTTCAGTGTACTTCATCTAAAAGCTTTTTTGTCCATGAAAGAAGAGATCTTTCAGATCCAGCAAGTTAAAATCCTTAAATTATATAGATAAATTAGCCATTATTACTCAATTTTGTCTAAGTAGATATAATTTAGGATTTGCAAAATTATTTTCTATGTAACAGAACATTCACTACAGGCTATGTTGTATCCCGAAATAGCTGGGGAACCACGAATTTGCAAAAATATTTTCTACTAGCTTTTGCCCGCGGCTTCGCCCACATGAATTTCCCACGGGAACAGTGCCTTTTCGCCGGATTATATCCTTCTCTCTACATAGCTCGTAGAACAGATAGCCGTTGGGGCAGAAAAGTTCTCGAGTGGCGACCACGAACCGGAAAACGTAGTGTTGGCAGGCCTCCCACTCGGTGGACCGACGACCTGGTGAAGGTCGCGGGATGCGCATGGATGCGGGCAGCGCAGGACCGGTCGTTATGGAAATCCTTGGGGGAGGCCTTTGTCTAGCAGTGGACGTCTTTCGGCTGAGAGAGAGAGATATCCTTCTCACTATTATGTAAGGTATGTCCTTCTCCGTATATTTTACTAGGGTAAGAAGAACAAAGAAGGACATACCTTTCACACACATACCTTTTGCACATACCTATATATGTATGCGAAATTTTAGGAAAATTGGTTCAGTAGATGAAGCATGAAGAGGTAACAAACAAATAGACAAACTAACTTTCACATTAAAACATAAATTCCCTAATTTTATGACTCGGTTAGGTAATAAACATTTCTTTTGACTAATTTTAATTGCGTACCTTTATACGATCTTAGATCAATGGTTTACAACCAATTAAGGGTTATAATATTAGTTAGGATAGGTACTTTAAACAGAACATTCACTACAGGCTATGTTGCATCCCGAATCTCCAGATTGAGAACCATCGTCTTAGAGAGCAGTACATCACGGTCACGATTTTTATTGATTTTAAATTAATATTCCTCGTTTTTTACAAGGCCAAGCACGGGGGATAAATTAATGTTTTTAATTATTTAAATTCTGCAGTGAATTGTGAGACATTTGCGAAACGATTTTTAAGAGACGTAGAATTAATATTATTCGAGTTTGAATAATAAATTGTCAAGCTTTTGTTCATAACTTTGCTTGTGTGAATTTGACGTTCGGGAATACTTACGTAATTTTTTTTTTAATATTTTTTAATACAATATTAATATAAGTTCCTTATGATAGGTAAGGGGTATAAAAATATTTTAAGTAGCTATGTAAAACTTTAATGTCGTTTAGGTTAGGACCTAAGTATTCATTTAATAAAGTCATTAATTCTTTAAAATTCACGAAATACATCATAAAGCAATGAAGGATTCAAATTGTTGTGTTAGTTTTTAATGTTACCTAGGTACATTAATAATACTTTATGGCCAGTTTACCAAGGACTTTGACCTTTAGTCTATATACATACCTATAATGTTAATAGTATATTTACATTCCTACCAACGTTGTTTTTGTAGAAATAATACGACTTCCATTAAAACAAAGTTAAAGCTTATTTTTACGACGACTTATATTTAATTTATAATACAATGAACAATAAAATGTTTGATACTGGATTACTGATGGCGTATATTTCTAAGGTTTATTGCGCGTATCAAAATATTTATACAAATAGCTATTAAATACAAAACACATAGGCCAAAGAATAATATTAAGCTTGGTAACACCAGTGAAGCAATTGAACGATAAAATTTTATGTCAAATCGTTTTATAAACAAATGTGATTGTTTGAAATGTAATTATATTTTTGTTATATTCGTGATGCCAAACGTGATTTTTATTTTAAGATATATGTGTCATTTCTGAAGACTTTAGGCCATAGTAATATTAGCAGCATTTATTAGCAGCGACAGCAGCTTGCAGGACAGTACACATAGCTAAAAATTCAATGCAAACTGGTAGCTATTACCACCACATAAAGATTTATACAAATTTACTTGGCGTGCACTTGTCTGTACATTTTATTTTTGTTTCAAATCTATGAATGTTACCAATTTCAAGTCCCACGATGATGTCAATGATACGCACGGATGCACCCAGAAATTGTTTAATTTCTTATCCTTAACCTTTAATTACCGTAGTGACGTCTAACAGACGTTGCCATACCTTGTCGCGTTCATATTTTGTCCGGCGCGCGGGTTACACCCCTGCCCCCCACAGTACCTTCAATCGACACCGCACGCTATCACGCAGTGTGGCGCAAGAGCGCATAAGGCATACACGTTTCCCGCTACGCCGCAGCTGACGTCTGACGGACGCAAGGTCGGTACTAATGTTATTTACTCTTTACGTCTGAATGACGCCTGCGCAGTGTTAATGTATTTTCAACTAAACGTCTCGTAGTCGTTACGACGGTATATATGTTATAATGTTTTGGTTATGTTTTCAGATGTCTGAATCTGGGGAATCAACGTCCAAAAAAAGAAAGAATCAACCTGAGAAGAAGCAAAAAGCTATTCCTCTCGAAAATTTAGAATCCTCTATTCTTAATGTGATGCAACAGGAAGACACAGATTCAGATTTTAGCCAGTTTGATGACAGTGATGCAGACCCAAATTATGTATTGGAAGAAGGTGAAGATACGAATTCGGAGCAGTCGGAGTTAGATGCTGAGGATATTGCTGACATGATCACTCTACAGAATCAAAGTAATACTCTCGATAATGACTTATTATTCCCCGAAGCGCACTTGGGATCAGGTATGGATATTGACGCTAATAATTCTCATTATCAAAATACTGAAGACAATTTATCGCTCAGTCAAGAGCCTCAGCCAAATTCTCGGCCTTCTGAGATTACACCACGTAACTATTACGGCCGTAATCGTTATAAATGGTCTTCTGTAGAGCCAATTGCCCGTAATACGCGAACACAACTACACAACATAGTTCACATGTCAAGAAGACTGGCACCATCAACGTTTACTAATTTAACTGAGCTTTGGGAACTTTTTATTACAAATGATATGCTTTCTTTGATAGTTACTTGCACAAACAAAAGAATTGAAGGCTATAGAGCAAAATACAAAGACCAAAATAAGTCCGAATTACGTGCGACTACTGAAGTTGAAATGAGGGCCTTTTTTTGGTTTGCTTTATTATACTGCCGTATTTAAATCCAACAGGGAAAATGCTGACTATATATTTGCTACAGATGGCACCGGCAGAGAAATTTTTCGATGTGTTATGAGTAAGCATCGCTTCTTGGTTTTGTTGCATTGTCTTCGATTTGATGATGCTGATACACGTGCATCTAGATTACTCACAGATAAAATAGCTGCTATTTCAGAAATGTTTCAGAAATTCATACAGAATTGCCAAAATAACTATACGCTTGGAACACATGTCTGTATTGACGAAATGTTGATAGCGTTCAGAGGAAGATGCAAATTTATAATTTACCTACCGAGTAAACCAGCTAAATATGGAATAAAACTGCTTCTATTAGTTGATGCTCGAACTTTTTACATCTACAACGCTTATATTTATTATGGAAAAGGATCGGATGGAGTTGGACTTACAGAATCAGAAAAGAAACTGGGAGTGCCTACTCAATGTTTGTTACATTTGTGCAAGGTCATCGAGGGTACTCACCGAAATGTCACTGCAGATAATTATTTTTCTTCAATTGAAGCTATCGAATGCTTGAAAGAGAGAGGAATAACATACTTAGGGACAATGAAGAAGAATAAAAGGGAAATCCCACCAGAGTTCCAAGCCGCAAAGAGCAGAAAAGTTGGAGAAGTTTTATACGGATTTACAAAAGACTTCACAATGATATCTTATGTTCCGAAACCAAATAGAGTTGTTATAGTCGTTTCATCTATGCACCACAAAAAGGAAACAGATCCGGATACGCAGAAACCTATTATAATCATTGATTATAACCACACAAAAGGAGGCGTTGACGAGGTAGACAAGAAATGTGCGAACTACTCTTGCTCTCGCAGAACGAGACGTTGGCCAATGGCCATCTTTTACCGGATCCTTGACATGAGTGGTGTTAATGCATTTATATTATATAAAGATTGTGAAAATGCAAAACCTATGGACCGGGGAGATTTTCTGCGCAGTTTAGCCCGCGAATTATTACTATCTCAACTCAAGTTGAGAGTTTATAATGACAGAATTCCTAGAGATCTGAGGTTCTCTATTCAAAGAATAATCGGTAAAGCAAATATGCCGCCACCAGCTCCGTCGACATCAAGATCACAAGCCCTTGAAATACGAAAAACATGTGCCATATGCCCAAGTAAAATGAGAAGGCGAACAAAGTATTTTTGTTGTATTTGTGCTATACCAATGTGTCTGAATTGCTGCAATCAGATTTGCAATGACTGCAAATAAGGTGCCTTTTGTTATTTTTTATTAGAGTTCTTTTAAGTTCCTTTAAGTTTTTGTTTCAAGCTTTATTCAATACAACTAGTTTACAATTCATAAGAGACTGATTATACTAATAAATACAAGACTGATTAGAAACAAAGAGTCTAAGTATGAATATACATATTGTTAAAGTATTGTTACAAAATAATGAGACTTTGAGGATTGTGATTTTTTTATAGTATGGTTTAGGCTGGTAGTTATTAGTATATCTTAATGTTTGAAGTTTAAATATTATAAAAAAAAATGTTTAACAAAGTTACTACTTTCTACTTGTGATTTATTGTGATTTTATCTAAGTGCCAATGAAAAATATAAATTTTGATCTCACATAGTGTAATTGTGCTTAAACTTTATGAATAAAAGTTATTCTGATTATTTTTATTTATTTTGTTTACCAATAAAATTACAAATCATAATTACATCAAGAAAAGTCAGGGGAGGGGAGACTTTTTTAGAAATAGCCCTTGGAATATTACGTCTACCAGACACCACCACGGTACTTAATTACCAAATTGATCACTACGGTAGTTAAAGGTTAAGAAATGGAAAACAAAATAGTCTCCCATCCTACCAATAGCTACCTAATAATAAGTGAAAAGTGCAGAACAATAAGTAGGTAGTTGTTTAACGACTGCCAAAAAAACTGAGTTTTATGTTTCAGGAATCGTGTGTATAATTAATATACATATAAATTTTATGTGTGACCTTTAATATACTGCCATATTTCCCAAATGCCTTGACAGATACGGGTAGATGTGTAAGATTTCCTTAGATTACTTACGTGATCCCGAGTAACGTAGATTATCAGAACTGCAGCGGTGTTTTCTAATTTTTATAAAATTTGTTACCTATTTAATAAAAAGTAATCACATATTCAACAAAATGTAACAATCAATTACGAGTATTACCCATGTATCTGATAAATCAGCTTGCTTCACCACTTACACCATAAAATTTAACATGCAATTCAATGCAGAACTCGTATCTGATGAATAATCTATTTGTGAGTGCAACGAGCTCTTAGTTATTATCCGAACTGTCGATAGTAACGATAATGTTAACTACGTCTGCCCCCAGGCTCTGCTCATGTATAACAAGTTTGTCAAAGAAATTGCTGTTAGATTGTAGTTCACTTACAAGTCTTATAACAGTTGTCAATTTTTGAATAACTTAACAACAACGTGGTGGAGCTATTTCTGGTTTTGTGTTTGCGCATCTCGCTTATTATATGTCAAAATAATATTATTTTAATGTCGGGAATATGATCTAATCCTCGATAAAAATAAATATTAACAGAATTATCATAAAAATTACTATGTATATTACTTTGACAAGCAAACCCTATGCATTCCAAAGTGTGCGACAATATGCATTTTAAGTAGAGTTAACTAGATTACTGCATTTGAATTGCTTATGAGTTTGATTGACGCCTGCCGAGGCCCCATACTAAACTAATGCAGTTATTTCATTTTACATAGAAACGTCCTCCTTCATAATTCATGACTGAGAGTCGTGGTCATTATCTATACATATAATAAAACAGTAAAAATATTTTGTCTGTACATTTAGTATTTTTGACTGAAATGGATAGAGGGACACCTAAAAAGAATAATAGAAAGCAAAAATATTTTTTTTGAATTTCTTGTCTGTCTGTCTGTCTGTCTGTCTGTCTGTATGTATGTACGCGTTTCACGCAAAAACTACTGAACGGATTTGAATGAAACTTTTTTTGTTGTATAGCTATTAAGCCTGGGCAACATATAGGCTATAATTGATTTTGAAAACTGGAACACCTGATAAAGAACCATAAGGGAACAGCTAAACTATAATAGATACGGAAATGGTATCTTAACAAAAGTTTATCAATCTGATGAGCATTTTCTGCTGATGTATAGAAATCGAAGATCAGGATCATCTGATGAAGAACTCCAAGAGACCAGCTACACTATTACATATATGGAAATGGCGCCTTAGCAAAAGTCGTTCAACCTGATGAGCATTTTCTACTGACGTATAAATATTGAAGATCTGGAACACCTGTTCCCGTTCATCAACATATATTCCCGCGGGACACGGGATAACCAAATGGCTGAAATTTTGAGTACTGGAGTTACTGCTGTTTGGAACACAAAAAGATTTTTCATTAAGCGTAATTCACGCGGGCGAAGCCGCGGGTAACAGCTAGTAGATAATAAAACACACACAACGACTATCTTGGCAATGTCAATGTAGTAGTTTGCCATTACCTTCTTATTTCACACACTAGCTGATAAATCATCAATCAGAGTGCATGTTTCCTGATGATGTTATCCTTCACCGAAAGCGAGTGGTGGTCGATGAAAACTACCATACATGATTCAGATTGGTATACAAATTCATATAGCCTGTGCAGGATTTCAGCCTGGGACCTTTGCAGACACAGGCTGCGCCCTACCACCCGGCCACCACCGCTTCAACGTATGCCCCCTGAAGTACGATCCACTATGAAAATAGTGTTTATACCTTTCCTATTGAACCCATAAAATGTGGTATACTTTTTCATGTGGCCCACTGTACATAAAGTTGGTAATAGATAGAAATAGAGTGCATTAGATATGTAAATTGTCTTTTGTAACACCTCAAATTGTGTATGAAACAGTTATCATGTTTAACTGGTTGCTTTGCGAGCGGCGTTTATATATGTAAAACATGTTTCAAACATGATGTTTCCTGTGTTTTACCACGTGAAAACTATCGCCAATTACGTCCCAGTGTCTATTATAACCCCGTTTGCGATCGTCGTCCTAATGGTGCGGCTGCAGGAACTGGGTTATTCACCAACTGGACACTAGGAGCCGTGTCAAGTTAAATTCAAAATTTCCGTCCAATTAACAAATTTTGATTTGTTAATAAATAGACGTGTAGGTAATACGTTCATGTATTCACGTCTTTTATACCCTTATATGTAATAGTGTTCACATTTTTTATTGTTTTTGCTAACTGGATACGGGTAGTTCTACTCAGACGGGACGAAAATGAAGTGATTTTCGGCACAACATTTTCTTGGCGCATAAGGTCAGAATAGTAGCTTGACGTCTAGCTTAGGTCGTTCTTTTACTGATGTCAAACGGGCCAGTCAAAAAAATAAAATATACCACATTTATGACCATTTAAAAAAATATGGGCCCAGGAGACTGAGACAATGAACAGGATACTGAGTATTGATAGAAAAAAAATTAAAAACCATTGTTATTATTTAAAAATATGTATGTTTTATTAATAAAAATAGTGTCTTCCACGGAACACTTCTAATGTAAGGCACAAATAATCACAAAATGTCCTTAATTAGTACTTACAAAATTAGTAAAATTGAAAAAAAAAATTAAATCAAATTATTTTTGTATTTATCTATTATTATTATTTACTATATGGGGACGCCAGCGCGAGCACCAGACGGGTGATCAGTCCACTTATGCTGGGACCATTTCACCCAATTCCCCGAGACCCGTGTAGGGTTTTGAGTTACCTGGTAACTCACGTTGGTGGCGACCCACTGAATCTACCTGTTACTTTGCAGAACTTTAACAACTGCCCTATTGTAATGTCGCTCAGATCATCCTCAGATAGGACGTCTGAGCCCAATACTTCTCTCCTTGCAGCGGCAAATGCAGGACATTCTGCTACTAAGTGGAAGCTAGTTTCCTCTTCTTCCAGGCAGCTGGGACAAATGGGATCGTCCATTTGCTTATTCACTGTCAAGTGTCTGTTCAGCTGACAGTGTCCTGTGAGGATTCCTATAATGATTCTAATGTTCTTCCTGCTCAATTTGAGCAGGTGTTTTGATTTCTTTAGGTCTGCTGCTTTGATGAAGATTTTAGATTGTCTTAGACTTCTAGTTCTTCTCCATCTTCTATTGGATTCTGCTCTCATTCTATGCTTGATGACGCCTTTCGTTATCCCATAGGCTATGGGAAGTCTGGGTTCAGGTCCCACGAAAGTTTCATCTGCTCCTTTCCTAGCAAGTTCGTCTGCTCTTTCATTGCCAGTTATGCCTCTATGACCTGGAACCCAGGCCACAGTGACCGCAGTATTGTTGGCCAGCCTGTTCAGAGCATCCTTGCATTCTTTAACTAACGCCGACGTTGTTTCTTCTTTATCTAGTGCTTTTAGCGCTGCTTGACTGTCACTGTATATGATGACTTTTTCCGTATTGTCGAGCCATTCGCTTATAGTGTTCACACACTCCAGGATTGCGTTTATTTCTCCTTGGAACACGCTAGCGTATTTACCCAATTTTACAGTTCTTTCATATTCTGTACCCTCCTGATGTGTGATCAGTATACCGGAGCCAGATAGCTTTGTAGATTCTTTCCTGGAGCCATCAGTGAAACAGGTTGTCGTGACAATGCCCGCCTCATCTGCGACTTTCCAGTCTTCTCTGGTACCTATGTGTATCTTGTACTTTTTGTCAAAGATCCTTGCTTTCATGATGAGATCATTGTTTGCTAGGATCATTGACAGATTACCTATATATTCGCGTTCTATTTCCACATGACCTTTGTCTGTGTGTATCCCTTTCCAGAGTTTATGGCTTTTTAGTCGAAACCATTGCTCTGTTGCCCTTCTTTTTATTTCTATGTCCAATGGATTTAGACCGAGGGCCATTTCTAGGGACGCCGTCGGGGTTGATTTCATCACCCCCGATACCATCAGTCGTATTTTTGTATTTATCTATATAACATTGTCTAATGTTTCAAAATAATCGTTGAAAATTAAATCAACTTACATTTTAATACAAAACCTTTAAGGTTTTTAAGACTGATGCCTTCAATAGTTTTATTATTTTTCCGCTATCCTCTTTTTCTCTAATCTTTCTTCCTTAGTTATATTCTTTGGTTTTGCCATTTTTCTGTAAAATAATATAATGAAATTTATACGGTTTTTACATATTCAAATATACTATACATTCGTGGGGATCCTTGGTGACTCTCAGTCTCCTGATTCATCCTCAGTCTCCTGGCTATTATGTTCCCAGGAGACTGAGGACAGGATACTGAGATTATTTTTAGTTTTTAGCCAATAACTACATCAATGCAACATTTAATATTAAAATTATGCTATTCTGTACTCTAATGTAACGTATTTACGACTTATGAATGCAAAAAAAGTATATATAAAACAATGGATTTTAAATAAATACGTACCAGGATACTGTTAAGTTGACTGGCCGCAGCACAACCTCACTCACACAACTCACCGTAGGGACTAAGCTAACTGCGAACCGAGACGGACGCGAGTGGTAGTAAGCTAACTTCACTTCGATCTTTCACTCGGACCGAACAGCAAGACGCTAGACGCGGTAATTCGAACTGATTTTAGCGTGTTTTGATGTAGCAGGAGACTGAGATAATAACCGAGAGACAAAATATAATGATTTTTTTTTTATTAAGTTTCGCGTTTATGGTAAAATAAGACAAACACATTGAAAATATATATATTATAGATTTCTATTTTAGTGCAGATATTACGTACATACTCAAAATAAAGTTACAATGCAGCCTTTAAGCTTTCATTTCGTCCGAGAGACATGCCAGGAGACTGAGAATTCGGCACTTTAAAGTAAGATTTTTGAAAGATATATATTTAGGAGTGTGCTAATTTTTAGTGTCATAATAGAAATCATTAAGTTGTATAGTTTCGATCGTAAATAAATATAATTTGCCTACAAAAACTATACAAAATAAGGTGAGCCGCGAAAAATTCCCTTGAGAGTAGAACCACCCATACAACAAATGCATTTGCTTAAAATCTTGTAAATTTTAGTGTACCCACAAATTTTAGTATTGAGATTGCAACTGATGTGTTTATGGTGATGACAATTCATGAAAAACTAAATATTTAATAGATGATTATGAAGTTCATGTTAAACAAACTTAACATGCGTTTAACGAAATAAAACTTAAATTTGATTTTAACCAGCTGGACAAACGCATGTCCAGTTTTGCCCAGTTGGTGAATAAACCTGGAACTCTGGCTTCAATTGCCGTCATTGCATCCCGGGACGGCCGCGGCCTATAAATCACGGAGGCCGCAACTGATTCAGATTACTTTGTAGTATACTTTTAAAGTAGACAAGTTATGGTAACTTTCATATTTTTAAAGAAGCTAAAAGAATAATCATTTTCTTTTTCCTCTATTTATAATAAAAAGTTACTTACCTAATAAATACTTACAGTAATACTATAAGTATCTTCTAGCTCATCTCGTGAGGAGTCAGTAATACAATATAAAAAAAAGGTTTTTTGAAGAGGAAATTATAACGACTCTTTAGATGAAAATTATGATTTGGGCATGATAAACATTTCATGGTAACAAGTACATTTTGCGTCATTATTTTATAACCTGTTGAATACTCTTGTTTTAATTGCTATACTGCGGCAGGCGTAGGCATTCGTAGTATGAGATTGATTATACTCGTATAGTTCTAAAAAGTAAAACAAGAGTCAGGCTCATGCCCCAGGCGGCTCGATAGAAAATTATTAAGAAAATTAAATGATCCGCCGTTCTGCCGATACGCCAATTATTGATACGATCAGTGTGTGGGCAGCTTTGGCGTTTTGTAGCCTGTTTGTAATTGTTTTGTAGCTGTGTGTTTAACCTCTGGTACTAGGTGTTATGCAGTATTGTCTATTCTTTTTTTTGCCGGACTGAGTTCAAAAGGTCTTTGACCGGTATTACAAATGTTTTCTATGTTTCCACGTAATAAAGATCTTAAACATATTGCTTCCATGCTGGTAAAGGAGCGAAGCAAAAACATAAAATGTGCCAGTTGTTTCTCTTCCCGCGCAGATTGTAAAAGTCAATCGAGGGAAAGGGCTTTACACTGGCGATTCCTCCACTCATAGGCGATGGGCTAGCAACCTGTCACTATACCTGAATCTCCATTCCATCAGAGAGCCTACTATTCAGATAAGAGTGGCCTTCGAATCTCACGACTCTTGGCTCTGTCTACCCCGTACGGGATAAAAACGTGATTCTATGTATGTAAACATATTGATAAACTAGCTGTTGCCCGCGGCTTCGCCCGCGTGAGTTTCGCTTAGACGAAAAGTCTTTTTGTGTTCCAAACTGTTTCAGATGTTTCGGATCTTCGATTATTATACGTCTACAGAAAATGCTCATCAAATTAATCAAGTTTTGCTAAAGCGCCATTTACATATATGTTATAGTGTAGCTGGTCTCTTGCAGTTCTTCATCAGATGTTCCAGATCTTCAATTTTTATACGTCAGCAGAAAATGCTCATCAGGTTGAACGACTTTTGTTAAGGCACCATATCCATATTTCTTATAGTTTAGCTGTCCTGCTATGGTTCTTCATCAGGTGTTCCAGTTTTCAAAATCAATTATAGCCTATATGTTGCCCAGGCTTAATAGCTATAGGTACAACAAAAAAGTTTTACGCGTACATACATACAGACAGACAGACAGACAGACAAGAAATTCCAAATAATTTTTTTCTATCCATTTTAGTCAAAAATACTTAATGTACAGACAAAATATTTTTACTGTTTTATTATATGTATAGATTATATGTATAGATTGTGTGTTGGTGTTATTGGGTATCCTAACGAATTAGAAATGCGAAAATGCATGTGTTTGTTTGTTTGTTACCTCTTCACGCTTTGTCTACTGGACCAATCTTCCTGAAATTGCATGCTTATAATTCAAATTACTGAGAAGGACATAGGGTACTTTTCATCCTGAGAAAAACAAACTGTGGGAAATTCATGCGGGCGAAGTCGCGGGCAAAAGCTAGTATTATAATCAAACACAACATGAACTTTTTGGGAGTTACTATCAAATGAAAAATTAATTTCTATTATTTCGTTAATTACGCTCTATCATCGCTATTCCCTTCCACAAGCCAAATAAAAGCCATCATAACATGTATCAACAAATAAAGCGACATGAATTTAGACTCAGTAAGTATATTGCTACCAAATATGGTCCAACCTTTTACTAAATCTCCTCATTACTAAACCAGTCACATAAATAATGCACCTCGATACTGATCTTCCAAATTCACCAACACCTGGACTCAGCGGCGGCCTTACCTATTGTGAGGCTCCGGGCGGCAGATCTTCGCGAGGCCCTTTGTCCTTCGCGAAAAATATGTGAGGCGAAAGTAGATCGGGTTGTTTTGTTTAGGTATTTGTCATTTTTGGGAGCGAAGCCGCGGGCGAAAGCTAGTTATACATAAAACCAAATATGCTCTCAACCTCAAACCTAGGATGGCAGCTTGCGCGCACATTGCTGACAATGACATAAAAATAGTTTATTAGTACTTTAAATACTATAATTTACACTTTTTCAGCTCACTTAATACTTTAAATACTGTACGAACGTAATATTCAATAAAATTGAAAGATATCAATCGCGTTCAACCAAGCATTAATATTTCAATGACAGAGTCCTTTGCGAGCAAAAATCTATGTAGACACATCCCTATTCAAATTCATTAACAGACTTCCAATAGATAACTAAGTAGCATCTGTACAACATCTGTTTGCTAAAAGAACTATAAACCCAAACATAAAACAAAGGACTGAGAGTGCAATTGCAGTTACGCAAAGATCTAGTCATATGAAAAAAAAGGTTGATTTTTTGTTGCTTTGTAACAGTTGGGACTTTCTCATTCAAAACAATTTGTGCCAACTTGTTAGTGAAATTTAGGTGAAATTCCAAAGCAAGAACTAACAAATTTCTATGATTGTATAATAAGCGACAAAATCTATATTTTAAAAATTATCTTGGGTTGTTGCGCGAGGCCCCTGCAAGAGCGAGGCCCCGGGCGATTGCCCCGTTCGCCACCCCCTAAGGCCGCCGCTGCCTGGACTCCTGGCTGACGGGCACATCAAAGCACATGTAGATAAAAAGTGAAACGAGAGATGAAACTTAATTAAGTAACCAATGTTGGCGTGCACAATTGTGCACGCCAACATTGGTTTCAACAAGCTTAGGGGTTTGTTGGAACAAATGTTGGCTACATTTTACCGGTGGCCAATATTGGAGCTGCATAAGTATACAGCAAAAGTTTGTAAAAACATAATGGCATACTTTTTGATTCTTTCGGATACGATATTAAAAATAAAGTATTTAACTAGAGTAATATAATTTATTTTTAAGTTCAAAGTAAGTTATTAAGCTTTAATCTATCATTTTTACTTTGGAAACATATTTGTCCATATATTCATATAATTAAATATATTCAGTCATATTTGTGAAGCTCACGAAAAACTTAACAGTTTATCGTGAGCTTCAACCCAATCTTATTAATCATGTTTTAAGTTTTTTATTTATTTATTTGATGTAGTTTTAATTAGCTTGTAGTTACATATTTTTTAATTTTATTTTTATTTCAGATCAGAATAAGTAGTAGGTCATTTAAATGAATTTATGTCGCTTGTAGTATTTTATTTAAAAAAATCTCAATAAATCTATTAAACAAATAATTTGGTAACATTGGCCAAACACTACCAACATGACAGTCACGCTTCGTATTCACGAGCGACGCACGCGCACCGCAAGCTAAGTGCTGTTTTACTAAATTGTACGTTGATTCTGCGTGATACGACCACTCATTGTTTCTTTTGTGGCCTGCATGAATACAAATGGCCTGATGGTTAGAATGTAAAGATGTAATTTCATATTGCGTGTCTCATAAACTTTTTGTTTTTAACTCATTTCTGACTGAAGTTGCCTGCGTGGGCGCCTTTCTCTTACTATTTCTGTAACTTTAACGAAAAAACCACAGACGTACAATTATTGTGACAGACTGAGCCCAAGGATGAATATGCCACAATTTTTAGTATAAAAGAATTTGTATACTTACCATATGGACAAATTTTTATGCCCATATGCCATTATGGACAAATTTGTTTTGCCCATATGAGGCCATAAGGATTCATATATGAGTAGAAAATACAGTGTCATCTATAAAAAACTTTTTTTTTTTATTTAAAAGCAAAATCGCTAAAGTTTATTCAATTTCCTTTTTACACGACTGACCAAAAAAGGAGTGTTATGTTTTCAGGGTTCATGTATGTAAGTATGTATGAACGGCATAACAGATTTTGATGTGAGAGGTATTGTTAGATTCCTTGCATTCCTCTGAGTGACAAAGGCTATGTAACTAGTCAGTCGTGTTTTTTTATTTTTAAATAATTAGCTTGTTTCTATTGCTAAGGCCACATACAATCAGTCCAATAAAAAAATATTTTACCATTATTTAGAAAAAAATGACCAAAAATATGATATTTTTAGAAATATGTTTAAACTCGCTTCATTTTCCATTAAGAAACAAATTCTTGTTTTGTCATCGCTTGCCAACTGCCGACCACGCCCAGGCGCCGCCTCCACTAATTATAACCGGCTTCTCATTAACGACTAGCGCCACCTGTTGGCCAAACTAGTGAACGACGATTATACGACTAATTCCAGTAAAATTAGCTATTAATTACATTTAAGGCACTTTCCTTTCGTATATTATTAGCCAAAACAGATGGTTGCCTTTTCTTTTTGAGACCGCATGTAGGTAAAACTAGTAAAGTTGTTAATTATGTACATAATTATTTAATTATGTAAGTTGTTAATTATGTATATAATTGTATTGAGTAGGTTGATGTGCTCTTGACTGTACAGTCAAGAGCACATCAACCTACTCAAATTCATTGCAAATTCGACTCTGCGGCCGCGGCATAAGAGATCATGCAGGGTAGGTAACTTGAGGTGCGGTCGACTGTACATACCATAAACTTCGTAAGCGTAAATTGATGAAAATAAATATTTTGTTCGGCTTAGAAACCAAGTTTGGTCATTTAATTAACTGTTCAATGTACTTCATAATCAATCAATCAATCAATCATTTATTAATTGTTGTTATTTAGGTATGTTGTTTATATATATGTTATTTAGAATCACTATGTTTTGCCTCCATTTAGGCGTACAAATACAAGTTTACATTACAAAAAAAAAATGAATAAAATATTACTATAAATTGTATAAAATGGCCTAATAATATATCAAAACTTACATAACACAGATAAAACCGTTAAATCAAACTAGTTCTAGACACCGATGTAAAGAACAGTCACCTAGTGCGTTTGCGGCACAGAAATCGGAATCAGAACAACTAGAAATGCCATCTCCTTTATTTATTATACTAGCTGTTGCCCGCGGCTTCGCCCGCGTGATTTTGGCTTAGATAAAAAATCTTTTTGTGTTTCAAACTGTAGTAACCTAAACTCCAGTACTCAAAATTTCAGCCATTTGGTTATCCCGTGTCCCGCGGGAAAATATTAGGTACTCGTAGTCACGGTACGTCGTCGGTAGGTAGGTCGTCACGGTGTTAAAATAAATCAAAAGTGATAATTTCATTCAAAAGTGTCCTTCTTCTATCCATTTCAGTCAAAAATACTAAATTTACTGACAAAATATTTTTACTGTTTTATTATATGTATAGATGACAATGACTGTCGTTTTGATGCTCATTAAAAATAAGTGAACGAAAATAATAAAATACATACCTACTTAATTGGAAATTAAAGGATTAGAAGTTCATTTAGATTATTTAGTTTCTCAATTGGTTGCCTGGAAGAAATTGCTTTCAACGATAAGGCCGCCTTTTGCGCATCTTCCTTTCTTTTCTTTAGTTTTAAGTTACTTTATGTATCTATAAATGTAATTTCTTTTTAGCTAATAAATTATTCTTGTTATTATAGTTAGATTGAGTGTGTATAGTGAACTCAGGCTATTAGCTAAACGTATTATGTATTCGTATATTGACTAATTGACTAAAATTTTAACTATGAACCAAAATATTCACCAAACATCATCAGAAAAAGAACAAGACTTTTTGACGACCTCCGTGACCTAACGGTTATCACGCCAGACTGCCACACCGGAGGTCCCGGGTTCGATCTCCGGTCAGGTAGATGGAAAATGATCTTTTTCAGATTGGCCTGGGTCTTGGATATTTATCTATATATGTATTTGTCATAAAATATAGTATCGTTGAGTTAGTATCCCATAACACAATTCCCGATCTTACTTTGGGGCTAACTCAATCTGTGTGATTTGTCCGTATATATTTATTATTATTTATTTATAAGACTGAGCGTCTTGTTCCATTTCTATCTATTAGTCTGTTTAAAAACAAAATATAATAAAAAAACAAATAAAGTCTGTAATCTTTTATGTTATTTCGATTTCTGTGGTCTGCGGACCCCACAATCAAATCACGACTCGGTAGCGATTAAAAAAAAGTAAGTCGTGTCCATGCCGTAATAAAAGGACAATGGATAGACGTTTTGACATTTAAAAAAAGAAGCAAGTGATTCGCGTCGTTTGTTGTTACTTTTTTTTTTTTAATTTCTAGGCAAAACCAAGCAAAAGTGTGCACGTTCGTTCGACCCAATTGATAATTTGATTTTGTTTTGAGAATTGATATCTCTATTAATAATTACTCAATAATGCCTTAATTATGCGCAGCTTGGAATAGTAAATCAATTATGTACATCATGAGTGGTCAATCGTAAAGTAATTCAGTAGTTTGAATAACGAACTAATGCAATTGGAATTACTAATTATTTGTGTAAATTAACAAAATATAATTAAATGAAAATAGGTTATTTCATGGGATTTGAAAAAACAATGTAGGTCTATTACTATTCGTTGAACAACCTTGTCATATAATTTAATTTATTGATTTCGCCCAACACTTGTGTAAATTAGATATTAATACTCTCTTAATAATTCAATGTCTCTTATTATGAAAACGTAACTACTTACTTTGTGCATATGTATCAATAGTGAAAAAAATATTAAATCAAATATAGGCAGGTACTTACGATCCAAAAACTTAAATGATTGGATATCCAAAGAAAATGTTAAAAATAGAATACTTGGCAATTGACCGTTGCAAGGGAAATAAAGACAATTGGACAGAACTAGTCTAACATAGCGGGTGGCCTAAATAGACCCAGATGGTGAAGTTAGGTTACGTAACACATCCCACCTCACCTTTACTGTTAGAGACATCAGATATTGAATAAAGGAAGGATTCGCTTATCAGAAAAATCTTATTGACACGAAGGAAAGTAGTACCACATTGTATCTACATTATATTATAATCTGGATTATGTTCGAAACTTGTACCGTAAAAAAAACATTTCGAAGCTAATTTTAATAATTTTGAGATAAATATTACGCAATTTAATGATCACGTTCAGATTTTATAAAGTCTACCTACTTTTTACTAGGAGCTGCGTGGCTACGCAGCTCTACTTCAGTAGGAATTTCAGGAATCAGCCTATAATTTTATCCTACTTCCTACTAATATTAAAAAGTGCGAAATTTTAGATGTGAGTGAATTTGTGAGTTTGTGAGGATATTTGTTATTCAATCACGCAAAATTTACTGGATGGATTTCAATGAAATTTGGTATACGGGTAAAAAAATACCATGAATACACAATTTTTCATCCCAAAAATTAAACGGGAGCGAAGCACTGGGGCGCAGCTAGTGTAAATATATTGTAGAATAAATGACTAACGATTTATAAGCCTATAGTCATCCCTATGAATGAGGCTATCATCACTACACAGAATAGGTACCCAGTATAGTATATAGATTTGAGTTTATTTAGTAATGCATTCCAGCTTACGCTCCACAAAAATGTATTTGAGAACAAATACAAATCTGAGATAAACATGGCAGAATGTTTTTTAAAGTTGAAAAGAATCTTGCAGATTGCTTTTCGCGACAAAATACTAGACTCGGGCACAACTAAATAAATCACAAACGGATAACTCCAAACTTCTTATCCTACAGTTACTAAATTATAATTATGCGCAAGTTTGGATGTGGGTTTGCGCTTATGTTTGTTCTCAATCACTCAAAATGTATTGGACGGATTTTGAAGAAATTTGTTACACAGGTAGAAATTTGCGTCCAACCTGAGCTGCAAAAAACAAAATTCATATGCGCTTAACCGCACCGTGTGCGCGTTGTAATAAAATAGTTTTTTGCACAACACAATATTCTACTTTCGTTGGCAGGATCGAACAGATTTTGTACCGATTTAGCAACTCTTTCTCAAATATCATTAAAAATATTAGTTTTTAAACAAAAGTGCTCAATTAAGACTTTAATATAGCATTATATATAAACTAATTATATAAAAATATATATATGTTATCGCTGAAAATTTTAAGTTTCATGACTTAAAAGCTGAAATATTTTCTAAATTTTCGGTGCCTTTATGAATTAATTAAGCCGAAAATATGTATTTTTATTAAAAAGTACACGATTGAAACCTTAATAGAGATCATAATCTATATCCTGTAGGTATTATTTTTCCACTTCGTAAATAAACTCTAATTAGGTAAATTTCTTCATGAAAAATTACAATTATTTCGAATGTGGCCTTAAGTATCAATAGTATCAATAGCACAAACTGTGGTAATACTATTAATTAGATGCAATAATATCGATAAAACATCATTATCAATACTACAGACAGCCTATCAATCAAACTCAGTTGGTCAATGGTTGGTAAATGGTCGCTTCTTATTTAAAATTATGAAAATGTACGTGAACGTCCAGGCTCGGATCTCTCGCGAAAAGTCCACTTCTCGGAGGTGGACCCAGCCCTAAATTCTTGTAGTTTACCCACTGGCTGGTCGGCACAGAATAGAACAAAATCTCTTATTATTTAAAATGAATCATCATCATCATCATCATCACATATTTAAGAACTATGTTCTTGTCGGTGGAGCATCCTCCATTTGCATCTATCTTCCGCCATCGATTTAACCTCCCTATACGACACAACCCTTGCCTTTTCTTTTATTTGGTCTATAAATGCCCTTCTTGGCTTTCCTTTTCCTCTCCTAGCTTCGACTTTTCCTTTGATCAGGTATTTCATAAAGTTGTCGTGTCATATAAGGTGGCCAAACATTTAAAATGAAATATATTTTTTATTTTATCAAGCAACGAATGAAGTGTTACAACTGTAGTCTCCCTATTTTATGGACTCGGCTTGGCAATACACCAAAACCTAGCTCCGGTTATGTCATAGGCTTTCAATGAAATTGTGCCCGAACATAATGGCAGATTTTGGAGCAACTACTTATTTTATTTTTACTTTTGAAGTCGCGGATTTATTTTTTAACAAAATCTGATGATACGACTGTTACTTCATAGATTTTAAAATGGAATATTATCATCAAATTAATCTGCCTAGTTCTTTTTAGACAAAGATTTTAAAAACTCGTTTAAATGGATCATCAATTATAATTATAGTATTTTTTTAGAAAGGCCAATAAAAATATATCTCTTTATCTATTCATATTACTTATTGCAACAAAGCCACATGTTCTATATATATAATAAAATATACACAGTGACTTTCTAAACTATATTTCTGAAACTATATTTCTGACTTCATAGAAAAGCGTCTCAATCGTATAATACCTTCACAAAGTTCAGAAACAAGTCTTCTCTCATTTATTTGCTTACATTCAACACGTGGGCTTGAACAAACTACACACTAATCTCTCCGCAGTCTACCATCAGCTCATCAATATCCTGACTCGAGTAAGTAATTACAGCAATTACGACAAAGACAAATATTTACACTTCAGACATGCGCCCACGCAGAAGGGTCTTTGACATACTTTGTAATACTTAGTCTGGAGAAGGATGCATTTATTTTTGTCCATTGTAGATTTCTAGACTTCAAATGGTAAAACAGAACCCTTATAGATTCACCTCGTTGTCCACTTATCTGACTGTCAAGAACATCCTTATTTTCGTTTGCTTGTTAGATCTCCTACAATTTCATGCTGCAGGTTTTCCTGACCAATACCTACAATGTAGTATGTATTCGTACTTATCAGTGAATTACAAAGTAGGCTTTGAATTTGAGATTTCCAGCTATTATTGGATTAGAATATCGTGTATCAATTGTTGCATCTTGGATTGTATACTAGTAATCCACTAGCTTCTATTTTTCGCTTATTCGCTATTTTCTACGTTTTCATTGCATTTGAGTTATCTAACTCGCATTTTTAAATATTGTAACTTAAAAAAAATGAAAGCTTCTTGGCTTTTTAATACTTAGAAATGTAAAAATTGCTAAAGTAAGAAAAGATTATGAATTATTGTAAAAGCTCGGTCTTTTGAACGATAAAATACACCATTAAAATTAAAGACCTAATTCGTAAAAGGAGCCGAAAAAATATCTACATCCAAGGGACTATCGTTACCGAAGGCACATAAGGAATAAGTAATGTGCTCAACTTGCGCAATAAATCTTAAAAGAATGCTTTGGTCGCTCCCAAAAGGATACTCGTGGAAGCGTTCACCTTCTATTTTCCTCTTATTTATGAGCCTATGCTTTATACTAGAACCGCGGGCCAAGAATAAAATGGGTAACTAAAATAAATGGCCGTATGTTACCATAATCATGGATTCCGAAATCTAACAGATTTTTCCCTAACGAATACGAATGGCCCGATATAATGCTAAGGATCTTATAAATAGATTACAAAATAGGACGGAGATTAACAAAGACGAAACAAAAAGCTATATCTTATCTCACAAAGTGAGTTATGGAGACCCATGAATGTAGTTTCAAATGTTGACTCCATTTACACGTAATTTACATTAAGACGCTTCGCATTTGCATCTTAGAATAACCTTTTCATAATCGTCACGTCGACAGTGGCTCCCAACTTAGCGATTAGCTTAATGGATTTCTCAATTTAATGAAACCCAAACTCTGTAATTGGCTTTTTAAAAGATAGGACTGAATTTACGGTACCTTCGAAGAGTTTTTTATCATCGCCGACGCCAGTTTTTTTCTGAGCTTTAATAACAAATTTCGTGGTGCCGTTATTTGAATTGATGGCTCTAAGTATTTAAGTCTGTATGGCTGGGTTGACAACAATGATGAGATCGAAGGGTCTTGGGGACCGACGCATGGATCTTTTTGTTTGATCAGGCGTTTGTTGACAACAAATTCGTTGACGTTAATCCGGAGACAATGGCGTTTTATCCGGGACAAGCCAAATGACAGTATCCTTTTAATGCTAAACCCAGTTAATATTTGTTTAAAAGCTTTTCTTCAAATTATTGCTTTTAGCATGTTTATTCATGTGTCAAAATCATATTTGCCTCGCTGATTTGGGATTTAAATTCTTCCTGAGCTTACAAAAACAAAGTATTACAAAAGACATCGAGAGAAAAAGGAATTGCAGATAAAAGTTGTTATGTATTCATCATTTGATTATTTAGAAAATGTTAAGTGACATAATTATGTTTCATCAAACATTAAAAAAGTGGGCATTGTACGTGACTTTTCTGAGCTGTTATGATACGTGGAGAAATTCAAGCGCGCGCAAAGGTGTTGATTGTTCACCATTCCGATGCCAATCATCATTATATATTATGCAAGCATCTGTGTTTTGCTACGCCGATTCAACGAAGCCGAACAATGGAATACAATATTTCTTTATAGATTCTCCGGAAATGAAAACGCATACTAATTTGGCAGACATATTTATTCATACTCGTTAAACTCCAGCTTCGTTAGCATTAATTTTATTTACATTTCGAGTGAAGGTACAAGATTAATCACAAAAATAAATAAATTTAACCATCCTAACTTATGCTACACGGATTTTGGTTAAACATAATATTCACCATTTACACCTTCAAATCGCTTTTGTCAATGAATTTAAGTTTCTTAAGTACGCCGTTTAAAGCCTAACATCAACTTTAAACAAATTATGCCTACATCATGTTACAAGGAATCAAGTTTAGTCAATTAATCTGATCTATCAGTTGGGTTTTACAATACTGATTTGAAAAAAAATCCTGTTAAAGAATTTATAATACTTTCCACTCGTACTATCTAGAAACATGTCCATTGAAGTTCAAGAAAAATATAATTTCTCTGTTACGTTTATACAATAAATGTATCGAATATTTACAAATACATACATATATTTATTGCTGAAGAAGACATCGTAAAGTTCACTAGAATGAGTGTTCACTCATTGAAACTATCAATAGTAAATTATACCTAATACCTATGTTAACTAAACGATAATAATGGACTAGTTGTAAAAATAGTTCTAGTAATATTTATACTGACAAGTCTATAAAACGTGACTTTATATCGAGATTCACTGAGACGATAAATAAAGTTCCAACATATACGGCGATACACGTAATACAGTCATATATACAAGCAGTATAAATAATTTCCAAGTTTAGAAAATTACAGTTCACTATTTTGCACTTAACGTATTTACATTGCTAAATTTTTCTGGTGTTAATCTTACTGTGTTTCATAAATACATTTATAATAATTCTCAATTTACAATCTCCTAATCTACATACAAAAAATTCACAATAGTATTTAATTTATTACAGCAGCATGTACATCTATATTATTTTTAAAAAGTTTTTAACTGAATAGCACAAACACTTCACTTTAAAATTGGTTTATGTTTAGTCCTGCTGAAAGTCCGTTGTATCACAAAGTTCACTTATGGAAAATAACACCACCTCTTTCACATCAATGTCTGAAGATTTAGGAACTGAAGGTGCGGTCATCTAGAGACAGCATATCAAAGCTATGACGTCACACAACGACATCTCGATTAGCCACCTCATTGCTGGGTGTCTCTGGGGCTATGACTGGTTGGAAGCAATGTGCTGTTGGTGTGAAGTCTTCAACCAACTTTCTTTTTAGGACAGACGATGACCCTACATAAACGTTGGTGCCGGGAAAAGTACCTCGCCGTCTTCGTCTCCAGACAATAGCAACAAGGACTGCAAAACCAAATGCAATCATAGCTGATAAGCATCCCAGGACTAATTCTGAGTCAGGGGTACGCTCAGGCACTCTCTCTCCACGCATGGAGCTCACTAATACTGACATAAGACGGTCACCTTCACTGACTTGTACATCTTGGACGCTCTCTGTAGAAACTCTCTGAGCTCGACTTGTATCAATTGTCATCGTTTCTGACCTTTCATTATCTACTCCGGGAGTGCGTGAAACCAACTCTACTTGTATATGGTAGACTGTATCAGGCCACAAAGATAAGGTAACTCGTGTTGAGTCTGTAAATAGGTTTCCTTTTAAACCGCCACCATCGACTTCCCAAGTGACAAGGTATACTCCCCTTGCTATTCTAGGTTCCCAAGCGATTTCTCCAATAACAAGAACTTTTTGGTGAATGAGGGATATTTCTTTTAATGTCCATTTATGTTCGACGTTTGATGTATTTGTGTCATGTGCGACCCATGTTTCATCAGGACTGTAGATTGTGACGAGACCTTGTGGGTCGACGACAAGTACTCTTAGAAGTGCACCTTCGTTGTTGGAGGGTACTCTTGTGGCTAATGCTTGGGTTTGTATGATCTGTCGCCAGGGCCCTTCAGCGGCGCGTCGCATGACGACGTAGACGAGAGGTGCAGGGCGGGAGGCGGCACGGGGCGCGGGGGGAGGCCAGCGAGCGAGGGCTCCGCTCACTCGCATCACTCCCTCTCCCTTCGTGTGGATCACCGGCTGGGTTTGCGATGCTTTCGCTGCTTCAGTGTGGAATTTGCATGCCACCTTGCAGCCAGGAAACTGCAAAGAATATTTTAATTTAGAAATCATTTCTAACAACTTTATTAAAAGATCCGTTCCTGCATGTTAGCTCTTGATTAAGAATAAATTAAAAGAAACAATTATGAAATATGATTATCATTCTTAAACTTTGATGACAAGTAATACTTACACATATATCCCGTTCTTCACAGACCGCTCCCCACACTTGGAAGTTTGATTGCAGCAGCTCACAGTTTTCCCAGCACTGAAACAAGAGAGACATTATTAAAATCGTATTAAGATGACCACTTCATGTTTGTGATAACCATAACGCGCATTTTGATTTATTATCGTCGGGTCATTAGGCGTAAATGGGCTATACGCCGTCGGAAGAAGTCCAGATCCTTCAAACGTAAAATAATGAGAGTACGGATTCTTAGTTTGTAGTTGTGAAATTTTTAAGTTTGAAAACAGATAATATTCCTAGAAACTTTGGTGAAACGAAAACACTGCACTTCTGTCAATTAAAACTAGCTAGCTATGGGTATAGATAATAAACCCAGCTAAGATGGTGTACATAGAATTAAAAACTGAGCCATCAGCCCCGCTAACAGCTGAGTTGGCTCAGTTGGAGATCTACTAGTTTTAGTAAAATTTTAATTCTTTAAAAAAAAATAATCTGATTTCGGAGGCCAAAATCCTTATTGGGTCGTCGAGCCATCGAAGTAAGTAAGATGAACTACTTATAAAGTGCTCTTTTTGATCTTATGCTTCTAACAACGTGCATGAATGAACATGTCAATATTTAATTTAGGATACCAGGATTATACGTAGTTACAATTCTGTAACTTATATAATTCATTCCTTCTTAAAAAAAATTACAGCTCTCAAGTAACGTAACGAGTTTTTTTCGTCAAATTAGTCAAAGTTATCGGGTGGCCGACGACTTCGTAGATACAATCGTTTGTCATTACTTTTGGAATTGGGTCGCTCGTTAAAGAAATAGAAGGACTGCTAGAAACGACACGGTTATGGAGTTTTAAAAGAAATATTAATTTAGGTTATAATGTTTTGATCCTACATCATATAATAATTTAATATTAATTTTTAAATTGGGTTTCTCGTTATAGACGTAGAAGAACATATTTTTTAAATCTTATTTTCTGTTATTTATTTCGCCGCGATAGCATTGCCCCTTTGCGTATTTAATTCTAAATAATAATATGGTGAGGGAACAAATACTTCATGTTTATTCGATAAGACATTAAAATCGAATATCATAAATGGCTGGTAAATCCCGCTAGACCACAATAGTAACAAAACCAATAAATTTCAAAATGACTGATCAGGGTAACCTAACCGTACCGCAAATTGGGCCTATAAATTTAGCGACAAAACCTAACAAACCAAATTAATTAATATTCCCTTAATTAAGATTTGTGTTGATAAATAGAGGAGTCTATTGAGAAATGTAAAGAGAATCCCCTTTAAAAAATCTTATATTTAAAAAAAAATATTTTACAATCCTAATCCTAACTAATATTATAAATGCGAAAGTGAGTTTATTTGTTTGTTTGTTACTTTACGCTTTATCTACTGAACCAATCTTCCTGAAGTTTTGCATATACATAGTTAGAAGTACTGAGAAGGACATAGGACTTTAATTCACTGCAAAAGCACTGTTCCCGTGGGAAATTCACGCGGGCGAAGCCGTAGGCAGAAGCTAGTAATTTACATTTTTTGTTTTACGTCGTCGTACACAAAGGATTGCGTATATGGATAGAGGAAATTATTTATTGTAGGTACCAAATAAAAAATAAAAAAAATTTCGCGTGTTAATACTTCTTTTTTTTTATTTACTCTTACATTTAGATTGCATTTTAAATTTAATATTATTTGCTTTATCAAATTTGGCTTATGATTTTATATCAATCGCATCTATAATTTCAGAAATCTCAAATACAGCATTTGTCTTCGTGACACTCAGGCGGGCTGACGTTAACGCCGGTCTCAGCTTTAATAATTATAACATTATTAATTATGCTTATTGACAAAATGTTCCGTCGTCTGTCTTTTGAAGTGTTTGTTGCATTTGTTTTTGGATGAAACATAGGTATGCCATCTATTAGGTATAGGTAAAAGCTAGGTAAAGCCAGGTTAGGTATTTTTAGGTTGTTTTTTTTAATACTTCAAGAAATATGTTAATTTTAAAAGTTTCAAATTAGGTAACGTTTGACAGTTTTTGAACGAAAGACTAATGAATATAATGAGTTTGAGTTTGAGAATGAGTATAAACCCTAGCATTTGTGTAAACCTACAAAATTTTCATGGATCGTAATAAGGTGGTAATAATAGTACTAGTGGTTCTGTGAGAACAGTAGACCTCGCGAGCCCTTCCACGAAATAACCGATATTTTACCGTGTCCCTGGCTTAGAAGAGTTTTGAAACCAACCTACCAATGCTGGAAAGAAAGTAAAAAGTTCTTGTGGTTGGTCAATACCACAAAAAATTGACTGAGACCTGCCTTTTCCGCCTCGAAATAATATAAATAATATTAATAAATATATACGGACAAATCACACAGATTGAGTAAGTTCAAGACTTTACGGGATGCTAATTTAACAATACTATATTTTATAACAAATACATATATGTATAGATAAATATCCAAAACCCACGTCAATCTGAAAAAGATTATTTTCCATGTTGACCCGACCGGGGATCGAACCCGGGACCTCTGGTGTGGCCGTCTGGCGTGATGACCGTTAGGCCACGGAGGTCGTCAGTCGTCAGAAATGCATGGTTTGACCTATTGGTTATAGGTATGAATATTTATGTAATTTGCGCAACAAAATTAAAGTTCAAAAAAGAAAGTTCAATTTGAAATCCAATCTATTATATACATATACGTATATATTACTTTTTTTTAATAGGATTCTAATCATACAATGAAGTTTTTTGATATCAGATTTATTTCAAGTGTTCAAGATAATTCCACCAAGCAAAGCAATCCACAATACAATACCATTAACCAAATAAATACTTGAGATTTTTTTTCCATTTTGCGTGTACCACCCTAGATCTCATCTATGCTTCTCATCAGGCAAGATAGAGGTCAAACGCACTCAGTTTAAAAAAAAATACACGCAATTCAAACAATCTCATTTTAATCAATAAATCAAGTCACTCTTAAATGAATTTGCGAGTATTAAAAGCTTTGCTGCGCCATCTATTGATTTTTTTGTGAACTATCGTATAAGAATTTAATATATGGATTTATAGCGGTTTTATTAAATTTCACTATGTTGTTCATACAAAAAAGTTGCGTCTTAATAAGGATAACAAAAATGTCTAATGACATTTTTGAATTTTTTTTTAAATAGCTGAGATATAAGGTTTTTTTTATATATTATCGCCATTTTATAAAATTTCGAAAAACTGGCTCGACTAAAAAATTCTATAAAATTAACGTACCTGCTCACAAAATTTCATAAGAATCGGTTCAGAAATGCGACCTGTAGGCGATAACATCCGGACAGACAAAAGAATTTTCGGCTAGTGGAAACTGAGACGCTTCGCTCGCTGCGCTCGCTCGGTCGATAAGTAGTAGTAAATCTAGTATGTGTAGTATGTTTATCAATGACAAAATCAATCAATTTTATTATTAAGCAAAGTTTCTTCCCGCATCTACCATAAGTACGCATTGCTCTTTAAATGTACCTACATAACTAATTTTGATGCGGTTTTACTACCATTTAGATAATTTCTTATAAATATATTTAAAAGGCACTACACACTCACTCGTGAGATACCAAGGCGGGTCAAACTTTGTTCAAAATGGGCTTAATAAATTTATTGATGATAACGTCTGAAATTATAACAAAACATTTGCCAAGATACATTTCCAATTTCGTGAGCTGTTAATTACCCAAATAGTAAAGTTACTTCACCTTTTATCGCCTTAATTAAAACCGACTTAGCACGGAGAGTTAACCAACGCTTCTTAACCGGCAAATTTCAAATTAAAATTGAAATTTAAAATTGCCATGAATTTTTATATCTCATAATTGCAGAATTCAATTTTATCTTGACAGTTTTAACTAAAATATCACTTTAATAAAACAAAGAACATAAAGCCAGTTCAGACCAATAATTAATTATTTTTTTATTTATTTTTTATTTACAGCCAGTATTTACGCAGGTGATAAATTGTTTTTAAGTATACCTATTTTTGTTTTGGTAAATTTAACAGATCATTAAATTAAAATTAAAAAAAAATTAAAAATTCTTTATTTTTGTACCATTTACATTATCTTATTTGTGATTGGGATCTCCATTTAAGTAAATAATTACCTGTGTTAGGAGATCCCGCTCTTCAATAACAACAGTATGTACATATTAAGGTACTTATATAACTAAAAACTATTGCATTAGCCTATTTTAATTACCTATTTTATGTTTGTGTATGTGTATAGATGAGAGAATGCGTGTTTGTGTGTGTGAGCATAACGTGTGTGTGCTGTGTTGTCAAATAAGTGGGACTATTCACATAAGGTTTCAATTTCATCATAACTTAGGGATTTTAAATATGCAGTAATAATTTTTTTAGATATGTATTTTGTATGAGAATAAAAATTTAATTATCTTTATCAATGTAAACTGCATTTTACGAAACAGAAATAAAACATTAAACTTTTTAACCCCCTATACTTGAAATTCTCTCTTTAAATAGAATGTTTTTATGTTAACGACGAAATTTTTCGCTAGAAATCATTAAACAAAAGTAAATAAAAAGTTAATAATTTTAATTTAATTTTATTTTGTTATAATAATTTTATAGAAAACCCCCTAAGTCCCATCGTCATCAATAGAATTTCTTAATTCCCTCTATTTTTATTTCCTATATCGCGAGGGCAGCTATTTTTCGCGAGAATTCATATCCTTGATAAGTATTCTATTCGCCTATGTGGTATATTCAGAGACACTTACCATAAAGCAGTCTGGGACCTGCAAACACGAAGACTCCCCGCTGGGCCGAGGCGCCGCAAACTGTGGACAAACACAACCGTCTTTTAGATATTTTATTATAATTGTTTACTAATTTACAAGTTTCAATTATACGCGCCGGGACTGAGTCACAGGTATTTTGTACTAGGTACATACCTAGTTACTATGCTGTTCCTATACTAGGTTTTGACAACTTCAAATAAAGTCAGAGTATTTTAAAATAAAATTCATACATAACTTTATAGTATTTCGTATTCTATATTTTACCGTAATGTATACTGTTAATTAATTTAAACTTATTCTGGCTCAGACAATGATGATATTAATGAACAAGTTTATGTTAACGAACAATTCGTTCCAAACAAGAACTTCATATTCAGAAAAAATATCGTTTCTTTCCATATCGATATACTTACAAATTAATTCATGATTTATTACAAAGACTGTCTGAGCCAGCTCTATAAAAGGTGGTACTTTATAAAAGCAGACGATGACTTTTATAGGCAAGACCATGTATAGAAACACATTGTCTCTATTGATAGTACCTAAATTAATTTCTATAAGTGTGACAATATTGTTAATTTTCATATATTTCAATGGTGCCTACATATTATTCAATTAAACCATCCATGACAATGTGGTATTGTCATATTTAAAACAATATAATATACTTAAACTATACTACCTACTTATTCACATATACTTACTTACTCGATTCAAAAAAAGTTTTACAACCTTAATTAGCGCGCAACATCGCACTTTAATCCCAATACAAAATGGTTCCTTAATTACTAAGAAGAACCGATACATTACTTGTTATCTTTAGAGAATAAAAATACGCGTTCCAGTTTAATGTACTCGATAACAGTGACAGCGGCGGGTCACTACCTACATTTACTACTGGCCGTATTAATTGTCAGATATTTAAATGTCGAATGCTTAATGTCAGTCTTTTTAGGTCAAGTGACGTGGATGATGTTTGTTTTTGAAAATGGAATATTGATTTGAATAGCGTCAAATACTATACATAATATGTATAGTATTTGACGCTATTCAAATCAATATTCCATTTTATAATTAAATATCTGTTAACGTTAATATTAAAACATCGAATGAACCGTTTTGTGGAATAGGCAATTTATCATATCATTTGATTATTAAGTTTATATGTTGAACGATTGTATAACTTATTAATCAAACGTCCTGAACACTAATCATGTAAAATTTATATTTTTAACAAAGTACTATAGATTTTTTTTTCTTTCAAAAAAGCATATTATTGGCATATGCATTAACGCTATCAATATATTATATTAAATATGATAAATTGCCTATTCCACAAAACGGTTCATTCGATGTTTTAATATTAACGTTAACAGATATTTAATTAAGTAATTTCCTCGCCGGATATTAGCCTCACGCCGAAAATTGTACAGATTTTGTTTACAGAATTCTGTAATTTTGTTTTGTAAGCAACGTCTATTAATTTTAAGACCAAAACCGTTAATGGAGAGATTATCTCCGATATAACGTCACTTCATTGTTAACTTGAGGAGAGCATAATAGAAATAAAATATGTAATGGAAATATAAAAAGCGTGTGCAAAATGAAATACCTACCTATACATACATATGTACACATGTTATCAATAGGTACTTAAAATATAACTGTAACTGGTCTGTGTCTGCATAAAATATATCAAAGAAAAAACATTACAAGGCTAATAGAAGCCAAACCAATTTTTCTTTGAATTTTGGTCTGTCTATCTTTCTGCCTGTTTGTATGTTTCTCGCAAAAACTACTAAACCAAATTTGATGCGGTTTTCATTGTTTTATTATAGAAGGTCTAACTTAAAATGTGGCGTAGGTTTTATCATGACACACAGCTTAGAACCGGAAAAATAAATAATAATAGGTAAATTACGCGCAGACGAAGTTTGCGGGCCCATAAAGCTAGTGTTAAATTTTGTATATAATAGATAATATCAAATGATAGATTATAGATTTTATTTTAGTCATTTTGTCTTCGAACTCAGTGTTTTCTACATATTTCTTACAAGTAAATCTTTATGTAGATTCCGAGAGTAACGAAGATTAGCGAAGCCGATTACGCAGCCTTCAGTGCCTCAATCTCATTTTTTGTTATCATTAGTTGACTGTCTTCAAAACATGAGTGAGTACTGTCCATATAGAGTTAGCAAAATAATTTGTATTCCTTTTTATTAAATATTTGAAAGATAATTCCTAACAGAATATGTTTAAAAATAGAAGAATAATAACACCGTTTTATTTACTGGAATGCAAACAAATTAGTTATGTATTTCCATTGAAATATACTCGTAAGTATAGTACATAATATCTCGATGTGTATTTCTATTTTTTTTTTTTAATTACGGAAGGAATAATTCCTCTTTATATCTTTAAAATCAGATTACAATCAAAATAGGTACTTATGTGTTCTTAAATAGTAATAAGTTTTCAATATTAATTTAGTGATTTAATAACAAGTAACCGAATTGCAGGGGCTTGCTTCGATCTAAAATTGCACATGCCCTGTGTAGATGTTTCTGAAAGTCCCCTAAACACCCCCTAATATCTCTTCTTAAAATAAATATAGAATATAAAAAAAAAATAAACATTCATAAATTCAATAACATATAAAAAAAACACCCCCTTAAATACATATTTATTTTAGGTATCCTATTCAGGTATATTATGGCTTTGCAAATAAATTGATGTTCTTCTTGGTGTTTATATAAAACTAGCGCCCCGCCCCGGCTTCGCTCAGAAGGTAAGTACATGCATAAATTATAGCCTATGTCACTCAGATACATATAATGTATCTTTCTATTGGTGATAGAATTTTGAAATTGATACAGCAGTTCCGAATATTACCCCCTACGAACAAACTCACAACTTCCTCTTTATAATATTACCATGATAAAATATAACTCTGGTCACTTGTACGTATTCATGTAGCCACGCATCTCTTATAGTGGACGAAAAAAATAAATTGTGTGAAAAATTACGATGATTACGTCTAATAACGTCGGACGGAGGCACTGATGGCCTCCATAGATTGGCGTCATTAGCCTGATAGTGAGAAAGAGACATTTGCTTTCTTTGTACTTCTTTTGTTTCATAAATAAGTTTTTTGCGAGTTCTAAAAATGACTAAAATCTTTGGAACCTTTTTTTTCTAGCTATTTGTGTTCCACTGCTAGGAAAGCCTCCCCCAACTTCCTCCACATATCTCTACCTTTGGTCTTTTCTTTCCATTCTCTGTCAAAACGCTCTCAAGTAAACATTTATACGAAATAAATATTGAAATGTGTATCAAATGATCAGGTATAGCGAAAGCAAATACAGTACATACAGTAATGAGTATGGCTGCAAAAGCGATTCACAGAATATTTTTATTCATTGTCTAGGTTATAATTACAACCATTTATTTAATAAAACACAGAATAACGACCACCACTAATCCGAGATCCCACAAACAGGTAAGAATATTACTTCTACAATAAAGCAAAAAAAAAATTAACGTCAATGAATTTCAAATTAAAAATGCCAGGTGCTCTATAATTTTCAGGATTAATGTCATAGAGTATGAGAAAAATATGACTTTTTAAATTGGTGTCCAATAAAACATTATTTCTGAGAATGATTCATGGGAATTCACATCATCTGAGCCAGTCGCATGAAAAGGTATTTAAGTATACGTATGTACTGGGCCTAAGAAATAACCAATTGATGATTTTTAATGTAAACAAGTTAAAAGATAAAGTAGAGAACGCAACGTTTTGAGGTAGGAGATTCTCTGTGCACATTTCAAAATTCCCAACCATTTTAAAAAATATTTAACCTGTTTAGATGTTGTAACGTTCGATATTATTTAAAAAAAATGGAGATGATGTAATATTTTCTTAACTGTGTCAATCACGACCCTAGACTCAGTTGTGATATATAAATATATAAAGAGTTATATAATATTGCACAATGACAATAAATATACAGAAAGTATGACCAAATGAAAATCAAAAAAGAACATAAAGCAATCGACTTTCCTTTCCAAACAAAGAAGTTTTAACCAATTCAATTATAACAATTGTACCGCACGACTTCTTCGGAGTAAAATATGAAAGTTAAACAGAAACGTTTGAATGTACTACAACGCCAAAAAATATATTTAAACATCACAAAAGTGGACTTTATAACATGGAGATAAGTATCAAGAGATGTAGTGAAGATGAGGAAGTAGATGACGTTACTTCGGCAACTGCAAAGGAATGAGTGAATAATGAATGACGCTGATTGAAAACACAACGTCGAGTACCTCTTATTTGTGGTAGATGCCGCCATAGATTTAGCTTTTGTTAATCAAACAGCGCTTATTGAATATTATTTAATTAATCTTTCGTGTTTAAACTTAAGATGGCAGTGGAGAAAAATGATTGTGAAATAAGTAAGGTGTTGTGTAATATTTTCGATACGGTTAAAGATGAGTTTAGTAGTAGTATAGAGTAGTACATCTAAGCATGACTTTCAAAATATGTTAATATCATTCTAATTAAGCAATTAGGTAACTCCAGCCTACAATATCCTGAACAAACTTTAAAAATAATTACAAACAAAAGAACCTAAGAGTTTTCGTATCTGTAGTTGCAATTGTCAGAAAAAATTTAAGTAGACGATTTTTCTATTCGAATTATAATATTTTAAAAGTCTTCAATTGAGATTTCGAAAAGAAAACAAATGCATGAATAAATAAAAAAACATAACAAAAAGTAGGTACATTAAAAAATAAACTGCTAAACGTTCCTAACACTCCAAAATCGATTACGCTTCGTCCGTTAACCCGAATAGAAAATTAAAGCCCAAAGATGGATTATATTATTCAGGATCTCACATACCAACACTTAAAAAGTTTACAAAATCCATTAAAGATAATCGTCAAGCCCGTGCCTGGGGCATCGACTGGGCAGCAACTATCAATCGGGTTATTCTCCAACTGGACACGAAAAACTGGACAAACGCGTGTCTAGTTAGATAAAATGAAATTATGATTTTTACACTAGTATTATTAAGCATTCCCCGTATGATAAACGTGATTTTTTTACTGTTACATAATTATAACCATCTAGACACAAGTTGTAATTTTTCATAAACATAATATTAGTTCTAAAGTAGCCGTACAAACAAATATTTCAAGTAAACTTCCCTGTTCGTTCGATAACTACTTACAATCAATGTTTTATTTTATGTTTTACCATCTAAATACGTGACATATGTTAACGTACATATGTAGGTGACATAAATTAAATATTAATTATTATTTTGACTTTAAGCAACTGGATGCACACATCTAGTCCCTCATGTCCAGTTACAGAATAACCCAATCAATCGAATGCACACATGGCCATTTACAATCAATCCATCAGAGTGTAACAACTACCGATGATCTTCATTTATCATTATGTTTTGTGGGTAGCTGCACGCTCTTGGGGGTCAACCAGCACGAAATAGGTTACGAAATATGTAAACAGCTTTTTTAACAGTCAATGCGCTTCTGACTTTAATTGCTCGTGTAATCGTTTCTATGCTCTTTCAATATTTGAGAGGTCAAAATGTCATAGTTATTACCTAATACTCTATTAAGTCTTACGTTCTCGTTATTGATTTCAATCATCATTTTGTAGTCATGAATATTTCTTAAACAATTGTCGACGATAAGTGCTTAATGGTTTGCTTCCAGGATTTTCACATCATCAAGTGTAATGTTGGAGTCTCAACAAATTGCAATTTAATCTTGTGTATCAGCGTCGTTATCTCTCGATACAAGTTCTTTTGCAATTTTCCATTGTAAATACAATTACTTCACACAGTCGTTCACACACGCCTTGTACTTGGTGGCATCAATTAACTGGTATCAGAAATTGCGGATCTTATCGTCAACAATAAACAATGGTGGAGTGCGACATTTACATGTTCCAGAGATACAAGCAAAACATTAAACACCTAGAGGGTTCGGAGGAGCAAAAACAGCATGAATTATGATTTCGCATAAAGATAAAATACAATCTAACCTAGCGCCAAATGGCGAAGAAAAAATGTAATTTTCTCGCGAGGGCCACGAATGAGATTTGGGTAATGTGGCAGGCGGATTAAAATGCAAGAACCGGGTTGATAGCGAATTTATTTTTGATGTTGGAGCTTGAAATGTGTTGAGATGGGGTAGCAAAACAGCTTTACATTTAACCTCGAAATATAATGTAAGATACCTATTATTATTTGGAATTAAAAATTTTAAGCTAACCTCATTGCTTAAGTTCACATTGTTTGCTCTTTAAATTAAGATTAGTTTATATGATGCAAAACCAATTTTAATAGAATAAATAATAATATTACAAATGAGTGTGTCAAAAAGTATTATCAAACTTGTGAATCTCCCAACAATTTCAATATCCAGCAGTTGTTCTAACAAGTTGACTGGGAACTGCACTGCAAATATGTTCGGCACAGTTCCTAGTTGTTATTTTATTTGATCTTCTGAAGGTAAACTCTATTACGGGCCCGTTTTTACAAGTACAAATTGAATTCCACCATCCAAGGTTCTTAGTGAACTAGGTTATCGAACGAGCGACAAAAACAAATGTGCAAAACTAGATTTCCGATAGTTTCTTTAATTAAATTTTAGAGAGATTTCGTTTTAAAATTTTCGATGAAATATTGGAACGCATTCTCGGATTTTGCTTTGGATATGGTCATATTTTTCAAATCGCTTTTCTTATTTATATAGTTTACGAAATATACGTTATATTATGTTGTAGTGGGGGCTAACAATTTATCATTCCCTATTTCATAATTATGCACTTTGTAGAAGAAGCAGTTTGAAGTTTAGATACTTTTACTGTGCTTTGAAATGTGCTTTTAATAAACACCTATGTGGACGTGAATTATATGGTAATGCAAAACGAAAAATTTCATGGAAGAATACGACATATTTTACAACCAACATTTTCATACTTACATCGCAAAACTGTAAAATAATACGTACCTATCTGAGCAATGGACGGCCTCCATCATTTTGCAAACAAGAAACAAAGAACCATAACTTCTTTCTATTATAGCGACGTCTTGAATGCAATTTTTTGCTCGACTCGATTACAAACGAACAAAAACCTGTTATGAGCACAGCATCATAATAACGGATTAATGAAAAATGTTCCCTGTTGGCAATAAAAGATGGCACCAACGTCATTAGGTGCCCGCCGCTGTATGAATTTTTCATGAAATATAGCCGCAAGGGCCTTGTATGTGTCCCAGCATATCAGTATTATTCCTATCGTACTTTAATGTTTTTTTGCCTTTCTCTGTTCTATCTTAAGACACACCATTGAGAATTCATTACGTGTGGAAACAATGTGAACTATAATAGATAAAACGTTAGTAAACATAATATACCTAGTATAGAAATAGGATATTAAAAGATCTGAACAAAGTGACGATCCATTTTCTTATTAAGAACGCATCCTGCCAATTTGCTTTATTGATGTTATATTATCCAGTCATTAAGTTTTTATATCGTCTTAAGGGCCGCCCATCATTATTACTATCATGCAATAGTCCTTAAACTATTTTTAAATTATACCATCGACTAAAATCTGCCCCGACGCAAGGATAATGGTTAAGATCACAAAAAAGTGACTACAGAATTGGTCAGAAATAAGTTTGACGTGGATGGTAAATTTAAGAAGGATTTGAGATGTTGGTGCAGTTCAGAAAAGATCGGTCAGAAAGAATAGCGAAGAAGTTGTAATGAGCTAAGGAGAAATTGTGAACTATTTCGAAAAGTTGTAAAAGAGGAAGGTCACGTGATACGATATCACGATGACTCAGGATCAGTAAGATCAAGCCCGTTTCGTTTCAGAAACTAAATGAGTCAGCAAATGAACGAGAAATATAAAAGGGACTACAACAACAAGAGCAGAGATCTTAGATAATGATGAATATGTGTATTTTTATGATCTAAAATAAATGTTGAAAGTACAGCAAATTATGGAATTCAAGAATCCTTAAGAAGGTACGTATAAACTTACACGAAACAGCTCCCAACGTAAGTAAAATTAGCGTTTACAGAAATTATAATCAATGTACCTATCTACACTATATTTATTTTATTAAGCCGGCGTATCTTGATGGACCCGCGACGACGACGTCGTAAGTTAAGCGTTTTAAAATAATTTCGACTTAAAATATGGAAATTGTAGCAATTAGAAGAAATATTTATGGAATAATCACCTTTGGAGATGTCCATGAGAGTTCATTTTTATTTAATATTTCCTTACTCTGCGCAAGAGATATTTATGCATGTTTATACTACGGGCAAGAAGCGATCTCACATAATATAAGGTAGGTAATTACATCGTAATGATAACATTGAAGATATTGATGTTAGCCACCAAATTAACTGTTTCTAATTAGTTAGAACTTGGTACACTGATTTCAAATCAATAGTTACACAATTTCTTTTTAAGTTTTTTGGATAGAAGTAGTAGCTGTTACATATTTTCTTAAACGGACATAACGTTATGCATTAATCTTGTAACCTGAAGCATAAATCAACAGCGCAGCGCACAATAGCAAACACTTTCCAAATTTGATCATGCGGCGAATAAATTAAATGGGAACACAATCAAGGGTTAAATTACGGGTTCATTCTGCGACCCACGCGTTTTCGGAGTGACACGAGGGCGACGTGGTCTGGGAGGCAGTGGACGTTTTGTGCATTTATTTCTATATACTCATGTGCTCGTACTCGTACTATGCTTATGTTTGGTATATTGTGAAACGTTAAAGTTCAACTTTTTTGTGCGTGTACAAGATACGAGCATGGATATGTATCCAATTATAGACTTTATCGCATTGTCTTAAGGACCGAAGTGTTTCCTCATTAATGCTCGTGACTGTACTATGTTTTTGTATAGCTACATATAGAAGTGCGCAGTATTCTACTTTTAATTTAGCGGCATATAAGTTAATCGAAGCGGTGGTGGCCGAGCGGGAGGGCGCCCGCCTGTGGCTGCAAAAGTCCCGGGTTCGAATCCTGCCCGGGCTACATGAGTTTGTATACCAATCTGACTCATGTTAGTTTTCATCGACCACCACTTGCTTCTGGTGAAGGAAAACATCGTGAGGAAACCTGCACTCTAGTTTATTATTAGCTAGTGTGTGAAATAAAGAAGGCAATGGCAAACCACTCCATTAAAATTTCCAAGAGAGTCTTTGTGTGTGTTTCATTCCATAAAATAACTACGACCCTCAGTAATGAAGAAAACGACTAAAGAAAGAAAGAAGGAGCATATAAGTTAAGGCCCGAACAGTATCCGATTCAATAGCTGATTCTATTTTTTGTTTAGAAAACATTGATCAGTGCTCTATATGAAATAGGTAGGTGCTATTAAAATTGGAGCTGTTCAAATCGGTGCTCTGAAAGGAATACCTCAAGGTGCCTTAACACGACGTCGCAGCATTGAAATGCGGGCGCATATAAATGCAAGAGCAAATAAAATGGTGCTATAATTTCAAATCATATGGACAGAGAATGGGTGTGGACGCTCTCATTGTGTGGAAATGATGTAACCGCTATTAAAAGTGTGGGTTGAAACCCTTGAATATTTCTTGCGCCGAAGACAGGTCATATCGGTATTTTATATCAGTGAGACAATAGTCTCGAGGTTGTTGATGCGGTATATGGAGCGGAAGGAATAATGTACTGGCTAAAACATTTGCTTACTATCACAGAATTCGAATAAATTCCGATTTCTCTGCTTCATGTTACTTAAGATGAATTTCATGTTACTAAACATGATATTTTGAATTTCAGTTTCTGATTCTCTCTTTAGTCGTATTTCCTCATGACTGAGGATCGTGGTCATTATATGGAATGAAACACACACAACGACTCTCATGGCAATTTTAATGGAGTGGTTTGCCATTGCCTTCTCCATTTCACACACTAGCTGATAATCATCAACCAGAGTGCAGGTTTCCTCACGATGTTTTCCTTCACCGGAAGCAAGTGGTGGTCGATGAAAACTAACATGAGTCAGATTGGTATACAAACTCATGTAGCCCGGGCAGGATTCGAACCTGGGATTTTGTTTCCACAGGCGGGCGCCCTACCACTCGGCCACCACCGCTTCAACAGTTTCTGATTAGTTATGATAAAAAAGAAAGTTACATTATATATACAAATATGTTATTTGAGTAGCTATTTTGTGCAAAACCTTTTAATTGTTTGCAAACTCCGTTGGAAGTTCAATTAGAAGTCCGAGATTTTTCCCAGTTTTTGATTTATGTGTGACCTATGGGTCTATAAAATCCAGGCCTCTTAATTAAACAAGTATAAACTTATTAAAATTATATTAGAAAGTATCAGAGTCATGGTTGTATACCAATGTTATGATAATGTTAACTAGTAATAAAAAATGTTACAAGATCTTGTTCGATTTGACGGATATCCGCCCACGCACAGCTGAACAACACAAAAATGTCAATATACTGACAACTTGACAAAACGACAATGTTGCCAACAAAAAACTATTTTAATCAACAAAAAATAAAAAGACGTTGACAAATTCTCCGTTAACAATCCAGACATACCTAAAAGACTTGGAAATTTAAACGTGGCACTTTTAGAACAACTTTGTTATTCTAATAAGATAGTAAATAATCAGTGATTTTACAGCGACATCGCACACTGTCACAGTTGAAACAACGTCGATAAATTTAAATAGTTTATGTTAAATAAAACGGCCATTTTTATGGCATAGTAAAACGGTTGGAATTAGTGTTGTCCAAAAACAATATTTTGTCGGTACTCGTATTGGAATGGAAAGTTATACGAGTATGTTATACCAACTATACTAGGTTTTAGTATTCGTAAAACGCTGTGTTTGTACATCAAACATAAATCAACGTACTTTCTGGTATTCTAATGATGAATAATTATTTAACAGATGCGATGCCATATTTGAATTTCACAGGTTACCAACGAGTTTTGGATGTTTGATTGATCATAACGCTGTGTGGTGTGCATATTAAAATTTGTTGGAATTTTCAAGACAAAAAAGATACATGTAGTGTCTTTCATTAACTTCTCTACTTTTTCACACACATATTTGTTTGTAATCTACTGTTAAACTGTTTTGCAATTATGTGCTTTCAAATCAATACTCTTTATCCTATTTCAAGCAATTGGTCAAGGGATTGTTTTAAGGTTCAGGTGTCTGCTTATGTTTATAATAGAAAATTCCACCAATTTATTACTATCAAATATGTTTTAACAAGCTAATTATTAAAAAATAAAAACACGACTGAACTCACATTGCCTATGTCACTAGGAGGAATGCAAGAAATCTAAAAATACCTCTCACATCAAAATCTGTTTAGCCGTTCAGGACTTATGGTGGAATAAAGAAACTTACATATTAGAAGAAAATTACATACTACATACATACTTACATACATGAATCCTGAAAACATAACACTCCATTTTTGGTCAGTCGTGTAAAAAAACAAGAGAACAGTCACTATAAGCGGAACGAGAATTTGTTAAAATTCCAACATAATTCCTGCAATGGAATCCCCTAATTCTTTCAAAGTTAAACGGAATTTTGTTCACAGTCACAATTCTATCTCTAACGGGCAACTGCTAAAGGATTAGAGAACTATTATTGTTCTGGATATTTTTGAACAAACGAGACGGTTCGATTTATACCTACATTTGTTTCATTAAAACTAGTTATTTCCATGGGATTAAAACAGTTTAGCAAATGTTTTTTTTATAAGTTTACCATTTAGAAGCCGTTCTTTACGCTCAGAGATATATTAATCTAAGGAGTTTATAGGTACCTACTTTCGATAGACTTTCATAATCATAACTTTACTGTATCTCGTTCTATAACTAATATATTAAAATGATTATAAATATATTTACAATTTGCCACTTTTAGTAAAATTGCTATAAAGCTCATACCTACCTAATTTCTAAAATCACCTCTTCAATTTTTGATAGTTATCGAGATTTTGTCACACGTCGTCATTTATTATACAAAAAAATAGAACATAAAATGCTACAATCCGCGGAATATGAAACAAAATAACAATAAAAGTTTACCCTGACAATATCGGTTACGACAACTCATGAATTCTGATTAACGCATTTTTTGTTCTCGAAAAATTCGTCGAAATCCATCGGACTTGAATCTGATCCGGGGGATACTGTCGTCTCGTTCTCGCTTGAGGGACTATAATATGGTTGTCTCTGTCTGGCTTAGGCATGACTGTTTTTGTCAGTCTCAGAAGTTACGTGGAGCATGCGACAGATGCGAGCTCGGAACTAACGAAGCAGCTCGGCCCGGATAATCAATCAAATCTTGATTATTTGACCATCGACTGCATTTCTGATTTTAGACATCAAGTCGATATCAAATTTGTTTTTTGAACGCTCTCGCATCTTGATGTTAGATTCGCTCTATAGATTGAAATATTAATCTATAATTCTTATCGAACTGTTTGTATCCATTTGATAGTCGGTGTATCTATTACGATTATAAGCGTTAAAGTGTTTATATCCATTTAATAAATAATTAATAGATATGAACAAACAGTTAATATTTTTATTGACAACAAAATCTTTACATTTTACGATCCGCAAAGTCAAAAATAGACAGAATTGTATCAGTAACAAGCTTCGTCATAAACATATAAACAGTTTAACTGGCAAACGAGGCGTAAAAAGGTAATGCTAAAGAAATTCAATGGCTTTTCTTACTGCAATGGCATTTTAGTCGAACAAAAGCTTTAATTTTCTTAACGGTATTTCTAGATTCAAAAGAAACATGTTTTTTAAGTCTCGTATATTCAATATGATGCTAAGACTAAACTTTATAGTTAGCTATTACTAGACCAATGCAATTCCAAGTAACAGTGAAGACATTCTAAACAATATCGAGGTATTGGTTGGCGCAATGCGAAAATTACGACGCGGGCGGTACTATCACGGCCAGAATACAATGAGCAGATACTTACTGCGTTTCATTTGTGTGTATGCGTGAATGTAGAAATGCCGTTGGAATTTTACCCTTATCTGTACTGAACAGACCTCCTTAACGGGAAACGCTGGCGATTGTGAACTCCACACAAAAAAGTTATTAGTCTGGCAATAGATTTATTTTCCCCTTTAGATATTGGAAAATCAGAAAATAAATTAGTATCTGATTGTGATGCGATGGTGAAGCAAGATGAAAGCAAGTCAAGTTGCCTCTATGAGGCGGTAATAACGATCAATTTTGAATGATTGGGGTTTTATGTGCTTTTGTCTGACTTTACCTTTTGTTTAAAAAGCCATGAACTTCTGTGTTTTTCTACTAAAAATCTTTCAGAAAAGTTTTCAATTACATTTAATTAGTTTTTCGTAATAGAAGCTAATACGATTTAGCTGAAAAAAAAGTAAATTTTCAGGTAACATAAGAGTTATTGTGACTCAAATATTTAGTCCGGGAGGTCGCAGGAAATTTAATATATTTACTCACACTATTCTTGGGTTACAACATATTGTTTGTCATAGATTTTAAGTTACCTACTAAAGTCAATTTTGCTTTATGGTGAAAATGATACGAGCATTATTGTCGCAATGCGATACTGGGTAGGCGGCGAGCGTGGGGTGGTACTGCAGCTACTTTGTATGCATCTGATTGCTATTGTGTTTTGATATTTTTCAATTTATATTCGCTTAATATATTCATAAGGTATAGAGTAAATAATTTAGTTTGCACCTTTTTTGTTGCATGTCTTAACTGCTTCCTTCTACCACAGAAATATCTAGTGCAGTAACTATAATTATAATTTTACAATGTAAATAATGAACTGGTTGTAATGTTTTGTTTCAATCTACAAAAGAAAATATCTATTAACTTCTGTGCAGAGCAACTACGCTCTGCTGCCAGAAAATGTGCGCAGAGCGAATCCGGACAAACGAAGCGGCGGGAAGAATTCTGTACCGGAACTTTACCGGGAAAAAATCTACCGGTAAAATTAAGTACCGGGAAAAAATCTCCACGCGACACCACGCTTGTCCGACTAGAATCTAACTTAAGCTATACGCAGTCTGCTACCACCGTAGCTTATGAAGGGAGCTACAGGGCCCTATATGATAACCTAACCTATAAATTAACTAGAATTGAACACTTACCAAGCTAAATCTTCTTTCTCTTCGGATCCAAACTTGAGTGTCTTCGGGAAGGGGGAATTCCTAATTACCCTACCTAACCCTTGAGATCTCAATTCCCCAGGACAAATAAATAGATTTCTTCCCGTAGTTTCACTCGGGAACAGCCAGATGTGAACAGCCAGCCACGCTTCACCTCTCACAAGAAAAAGTCACCATGACGGGTACACAAACACAAAGTTCAATAGTTATTTAACAAACAGGAAATTCACAAACACAACTCAAGCTAATTAGCAATCAAAGAACGCGGAACCTCTCGCGTATTAAAAATCAAACCGATATCGCATAGGGCAATGCAATGGCGACCGTCCGCGAGCCATCCACGCTAGCAGTGTGAAAACCCCGAACGCCCTCTGGCGGCAGCAATGCGAAACGCCTGCGTTTAGTTTTACCCATTATATTACAAACATCCCCCCGTCCCGGTCTGAGAAGCAGACCGCTAGCTTACTCTACGGGAAGGCGGGCGAGAGAGGTCACACCTCTCCTTAAAATCGAACCGTCGACCAACACCTCAGCCACACGCGGAGTGCCATCTCCGCCAAGAATCAAACGTAATATGCGAGCTCGTCGCCAAAGCAATGAGGGCAAATTTGCCTCTTTTAACAATACTAAATCACCCTCCCTGGGAGGCTCAGTCCTGTCTGTCCACTTCACTCTTTGCTGCAGCAAATGCAAATATTCAAGCGACCAGCGACGCCAAAAGTCCTGGCTCATTTGCTGCAACATTTGAAAACGCGACAACCGATATACGCGTTCATCCTTCCACGGGTATTCGGGCAGGGCATTCAACGGCCCTCCCACCAAAAAATGACCAGGGGTGAGAGCTTCCAAGTCATTTGGATCTGGAGATAGCGGACAGAGAGGACGAGAGTTGAGGACCGCCTCAACTTTACAAAACACTGTGGCCAGCTCTTCAAAAGTTAGAGCCGTTTCTCCGATAATGCGGCGGAGGTGGGTCTTTGCGGATTTCACAGCCGCTTCAAAAATCCCCTCCCCAATGGGGGCAACTTGGGGGACTAAACTTCCAGGTTATTCCCCTTTGGGCAGCAATTTGACTTAAACTAGTACAATTTTTATCAATAAACACAGAAACATCCTTAAGATAATTTACAGTTCCTTTATAGTTTGTGCCATTGTCAGACCTAATAAGGGAAGGTAGACCTCGACGCGAAACAAAGCGATCCAACGCGGCGACGAAGGCCTCCGTAGTCAGAGCTGATACCACCTCCAAATGGACAGCCTTGGTGGCCAAACAAACAAATACACACAAATAGCCCTTCACAATACGGGCATTACGAAAGGGAGAAGCCTTGATCGAAAAGGGGCCGGCAAAATCGGTTCCAACGCCGTCAAACGGCCTCGAAGGTCGGATTCGATCAGCGGGCAAATCACCCATCTGTGGCTGCATCGTGGATGCCTTCAACCTATAACATGCAATGCATCGAAACAGGACACTACGGATTGCTCTTCGGGCAGACAAAATCCAAAATTCGCGTTGCAAAATAGCCAACAAAGCATTGCACCCAGCATGGGCGTTACGAATGTGTCGATCAGACACCAAAAGCTGCACCAAGGGTCCGCCCTTGGGCAACAACAGAGGATGGCGAGTCTCATATGGAAGATCCGCCTTCCGGAGCCTGCCTCCAACCCGAAGAAGCCCATCCGAGTCGATGTACGGGTTCAAACGAGCGACCGCGCCCTTCAACTTAGCGCGTCCGTCGCGCAAAATACGAAGCTCTGACTCAAACCGTCCGGTCTGCACGACACGGACCCAATGCAACAATGCGCTCCGGCGCTCTTCTGCACCTGCAATCGGCTCCAACCGCTTTGCCTGTGGGTTTCTACAATTATGTATGAAACGCTTAATCCAACTGGTAACACCCAGAAGCTTATCCAAGCTGCTATACCGAGCAAGTAGCCAATCCGGCTCCGACGTCGTCTCAGCGACTACAGCATGTACACGGAGCCCAGTCAAACTCAAAGAAGTAACATCTGTCTGACAGACAGGCCAAGAACTTTCTGATCCCATCAGCCACTCTGGACCCCACCAGAGCGGGTGTGACACCAATTCTGGTGCCGTACAACCTCGGGAAGCACAGTCCGCTGGGTTAAGCTCTCCCGGCACATGTCTCCATGTTATATCAATTCCGATATTTTGAATTTGGGAAACCCTGTTTCCAACAAAAACCTCCAAGGTATGTGGGGCCGCGCGCAACCATGCAAGCGCGACCTGGCTATCCGACCAGGCGAAGATGTCTCGTATCTCGACCGTGGCCGCCAGCTCACTGGCAACGTGATGCAACAATTTAGAGAGAAGGTGAGCTCCACTCAACTCAAGCTTGGGAATAGCCAGCCTAGTCCTGATGGGGGCGACCTTGCTCTTCCCTAACAAAAGCGAGACATTGACCCGGCCATCGGCGTCAACTGTCCGCATATAGACTGACGCGGCGTAGCCTCGCTCCGACGCGTCACAAAAGCCATGCAGGCTGGCTCGATATTTCCCGGGTGGCAATATTCGACGAGGCAAGGCAATCCGATTGACTTCCTTAATCGATGAAAACAACTCGAGCCAATCATCCAATGGAGGACCAAACAGCGGCTCGTCCCACGAGACGCCCAAAGTCCAAAGTCTCTGAAGAAGACACTTTGCAGAGAATATCACTGGACTGATCCAACCGCTTGGATCAAACATACGGGCTATTACGGACAACACCGTTCTCTTAGTCCAGACCTTTGGTATTTCCAAGTCCACTTGGAATGTGAAAATATCGGTTAGCGGCTGGTACTGCATGCCCAGCACCGCTATCCTGTTGGGATCATCCACATCCTCAAACAGGTGAGGGTTCTGTTGGTGATCCTCCGGGATCCCTTCTAGAACTCTAGGCTCATTGGACAACCACTTACGTAGCTCGTAGCCACCTGTCTTCAATATTTCAATCAATTCATCCCGCAGTAGGAGGGCCTCCTCAATACTTTGGGCTCCGGTGCACACGTCATCAACATACAAGTCACGTGACAGCACGGAAGCCCCACGGGGAAAGCGGATCCGTTCCCGCTCTGCCAATTCAAGCAATGATCTGATGGCGATATAGGGACTAGATTTCAAACCATACGTGTTTGTGTTGAGTTCATACACCGTCACAGGATCCTCAGGGCGCTCACGCCAGAGTATCAACTGGAATCGCCTGTCCTCAGGATGTATGACTGTCTGGCGGAACATCATCCGGATGTCCGCACCAAAAACCACTTGATGTCTTCTAAAGTTCAAGATGATGTCAATTATGTCCCTATGCAATTTGGGACCCGAATGCAAACACAGATTCAACGAAACTCCGTTCGAAGTGGGTGCGGACCCATCAAAGACAGTCCGCAACTTGCCCGTTGAGGCCTTCACCACCGCGTGGTGGGGCAAAAAATAATGCTCAGTTGAGCTCCAATCAACTCGAGCCGGAGACATGTGACCCAAATCCTCGTACTCGCGCATAAATTCAATATATTTATCGCGAAGTACGTGGTCACGCTGCATACGTCGCTCCATGGACAGCAGTCGTTTCTCCGCAAGCGCCCTACTTTGCCCTAGGCTAGGACGAGAGGCAACAAAGGGTAACCTAGTTACAAACCGACCGGAGGGCAACCTCTCCGTGGTCGATCGAAAAAGGGCTTCGCACTCAGCGTGTTCCGGATCCACCCTGGAACTCATAGGTGGCTCCTCCACCTCCCAAAACCTTTGCATGGTCTTGGCCAAAGACGCAGATGCGACAACCGGTGGCTCCTCCGCGGTGCCATTATCAAACACAGGGCCCATCAGGGCAAAACCAAAAATCGTAGACACTGCCATCAGTGAAGACGAACCCAGAGCCTTCTGTGTACCCAACAAAATCCAACCCAATACGTCCGAGCCCAGGAGCAAGTCCACTGGGCCGGGATGAAAGACAAAGGGGTCGGCCAAATCCAGACCCGAAACCAAAGACAACACACCCGGCGGTATGTCTGTCGAGGGGTGCCAACCCGCAATGGTATCCATTACCATAGCCGAAGTCGTGATCCTCATTGTGGAGGACTTCAGCGAAGAAAAGGTGACAAGTGTCTGGCCCGTCAGACACTTCACTTGTATGCCACCAACTCCAAGAAGTGGCACAGGCGAGTCTTCCACGACTAAACCTAACTGGCGTGCCACTCGAGTGGTAACCAAACTGCTTTGAGCCCCTGAGTCCAACAGAGCTCTCAAATTAATGGCTTCCACCCCACGACCCCATACGCGGACCACCGCGGTAGGGAGCAGAACCGTCCGCGGCTCTGTCCCAGCAAGGGAGCAAGCTAGTTACGGGCTCCCCACTCTCTCCACACCAGGGGCGCGCCACTGACCCGGATAATATGGCGGGCGAGTGCACATCCCCATCTGAGGGGGGGCATAACCCGCGGCCCGGCCATACATATGGTACGGCGGGTGGTACTCCAGCCGTGGGTACTCGTGCAGCGGCGGAGAAAACCGCTGCGGCTGCATGTGTTGGGTATTGGTAACCCGCGTGGAGGGGGGTGTCCCCACTCTCACGTCCGATCTAGGGCCCCCGCCCATGGGGGCCCTATCCGGGGCCTGGCCAGCTACATACTGGCCATGACCTTGGGGCGCGTGGTCCCGGTCCGCCAAGACCCGCGCAGGTACGCGACCCCCTCCCGAGGGGGGTGCGACGAGCGAAGCCGCGTCCTCCGTCCGATGGTGGAGGGCTTCGCGCAGGAGCGCCCCCGCCCATAGGGGACCCCTGCCTCAACAACCGGGGGCCATCCCCGTTCCGGTTCATGCAGAGCATCACGTGGTGCAGCCCACGGCATGCACTGCATGGTATGGCTCTGGGACAGTCACGTGCATAGTGACTGCCCAAACAGTAAAAGCAAAGTTCATGCCGCCTTGCCATGCGGCGCCGATCTTGTACTGGCAGTCTCTGCCAGTCCCTGCATTGCAGCAGGCTGTGGCCCATCCGGCCACATTGCAGGCAGTCCGCGTCCCCCGCGACTGCTGCCGTGTGTGCAACCCGCACACCAGCTCCACGCGGTGGCGGTTGCCGTCCCTGTTGGGGCTTCCTCGCCATGAGGGTTCCAAGGGCCTACGTTCAGGCGCTCTGGATGGCGCTGAGTCCCGTCATGGTATTCTCAGCCGCCCGTGCCTCAAACTCCAAAAACTTCACCAAGTCAGTGAATGTTGGTAGGGTGGTGCTATCCCGCTCCGCATTTTCGCGCTCAAACCGCGAGCGGATGTCATTGGGCAATTTGCCCAATACAATGTGCACCAACAAAAAAGACCATTGGTCCACCGGCAGCCCCAGTGTGCGGAGCGCGTTACAGGCCACTGTAACGGGCGTGAGCAACTGCAGGCGCAACTGTGCCCTGTTGGCCACCTTGGGCAGGGCCATCAACTGTGCGGCGTGCGCATCCGCTAACAAACGTAAGTTTTGGTAGCGGGAGTTCAATAACTCCCAAGCCGTATCGTACTGGTCGTCCTCCACCCGGAGGTGCTGGATGAGCGACCGCGCTTCATCCTCAAGAGTGGAGAGGAGGTAGGCCATCTTCTGGGCCTTCGACAAATCCTGTCGTGCTACGACCAGGGACTCAAACATATTTTTATATGCTACCCACTCCTCCATCCTACCCCCAAAGTGGGACAGCTGAAGGGTGGGGAGCCGACCAGTAACCGCTGGTCCTTCCTGTCTAACAGGTGTGCGAGGGCTGGTCCGCCAGCCTGTCTCGCCCTTATTGCGGTCACCGCCTCCGCGATATCATCGTGCAGACTCAGGATCTGGTCCATGTCCGCCATGTGACCTGCGTAGGCCTCCGGGGTAAGATCGGCTTCGGTAAGCGCCGCCATGGCCGCTTCCGCGCTAATCAATCGTGAGTGGAGGTGATCCGCTCTTAGCAGTATGGCGCCCTCCCTGTCCTTCCGGGACAGGAGTCCTCCGGCAACCGTCACAAACCATCTCAATTCGTTGGCGAGTGTCGCCCTAGCATTGGAGGCCTTCGCCATCGCGTCAAGTCACAAACAAAAAATAACAAAAGGTAAATAAAAAACAACAAAATCAAGCAACTACACGAAGAACCGCGGTAGGTATGAGAATGGCACAAACCCGGAACGCACGGTACAAACCGCAAACAAATACAAAAAAGGTTACAAATATTCTTATACAAACAAACTAAGAAAAATCTAATAATTTTTACAAACAATTAATTATTTTTACAAACGAACAAATAGAGGGTAGATAAACTACGCTCTGCTACCAGAAAATGTGCAGAGCAACTACGCTCTGCTGCCAGAAAATGTGCGCAGAGCGAATCCGGACAAACGAAGCGGCGGGAAGAATTCTGTACCGGAACTTTACCGGGAAAAAATCTACCGGTAAAATTAAGTACCGGGAAAAAATCTCCACGCGACACCACGCTTGTCCGACTAGAATCTAACTTAAGCTATACGCAGTCTGCTACCACCGTAGCTTATGAAGGGAGCTACAGGGCCCTATATGATAACCTAACCTATAAATTAACTAGAATTGAACACTTACCAAGCTAAATCTTCTTTCTCTTCGGATCCAAACTTGAGTGTCTTCGGGAAGGGGGAATTCCTAATTACCCTACCTAACCCTTGAGATCTCAATTCCCCAGGACAAATAAATAGATTTCTTCCCGTAGTTTCACTCGGGAACAGCCAGATGTGAACAGCCAGCCACGCTTCACCTCTCACAAGAAAAAGTCACCATGACGGGTACACAAACACAAAGTTCAATAGTTATTTAACAAACAGGAAATTCACAAACACAACTCAAGCTAATTAGCAATCAAAGAACGCGGAACCTCTCGCGTATTAAAAATCAAACCGATATCGCATAGGGCAATGCAATGGCGACCGTCCGCGAGCCATCCACGCTAGCAGTGTGAAAACCCCGAACGCCCTCTGGCGGCAGCAATGCGAAACGCCTGCGTTTAGTTTTACCCATTATATTACAAACAACTTCTTATAATTTTTTTATAAATAAATCTTAGAAAACTGTATGTTTAGTTGACATAGAGTTATGTACAATTGTACCTAAATCATTTAAAATAACCCTTATACCTATTTATAATTCAATTTTATGAAAAAGCAACATAATCTACCCTGATTTAAGTAACGATGTATGAATGTTATAAAACAATGTGTGTGTTTAACTATCAGCGGTTATACCATAAACCTACCGCGTAGTCTGCGTGTCGCGGATAACAAAATATTGCTTTATGGACAAAATTTACGACAGCTCATAAAAAATATAATCTAAATAATTTTCTTTACTTAGGCGGCCTTTTTTTAATTACGACGATAGTGATTCTATAGGTAGGACTTATGAATTTTGGAAAACATTCTCGAATTTTTAATTTCCAAGCAAACTTAAATAGATAAAATATATAAGTTCATTGACATTTGTTCAACAACCATTTTACCATTTTCATATGTTTTAAAATCATAAGTACCTATTAAATCTCTTCGGATGTAATATTTTCTTTAATTCTGGCAGAGATTCACAAGTTCTTTTAATATTAAATTGTTAATGCGACCACGTAACATCTTTGATCAAGTACCTACCTATGTTCTAAATTCAATATCCAATTGTTAACGCGACCAAGTTGAGATGTCTATGTGGAATTTTAATGAAGCCTTTTTTCCATCGGCTGTACATATCGATCGCACAATAGTGATATCATTAGCAGTACAGTTGCACGGAACACTTAAACTAATGGCATTATCTCGGGCTGGGAACTAGCCGGGGTAACCTACATTCTAATGCTGAATGCTGTTAGTTGCAAACACTTCATAGATTTACGTGAAATGTGAGAAATATGGTTCAACTTAATAACATTTTTTGATTAAATAATTTCCTTTTGGTTTTCTTTTATAGCGAGATAGAGAAACCAAAAAGCCAGCTATGAGGCGATATTATTTTTATTTAATCGATCAATTCGGTGTTTATAATTTATTTGTTATAAGGAACATAAAACTTTTTTTTCATCAAAACACAATTTTCAAGTAGACAGTTGACCATGAGTCTCCACTGTCAATAACCTCAAAATTACTGGGTTCCTGTGGGGTTTACGACAGCGTACTTATCAAAGCCCTGGCTCATAAAAAAGCAATTAAAATCCAAGAAAAGTGGACCGCCAACAAATATTTACAATGGCAAGTAAACAGTAGCTTTAGACGTGCGTTAAATATACTACAAACAAAGTATAACGGGTTTAACCTCGAAGGGGCAAAGACACATTATTTTGCCGCTATTTGACAAGCTACATCATAGAGCATTTCAACGGGAGCGGCCACATCAGGCACATAGACTTAGAAAAAAAAACTCAAGTAAAATTTAAAAAAAAAAATTCTAGCTCTATGTTCAGGCATCCCTCTCATATGATCAAGCTCATACTGTTTGTGATTGTGTGCGTAGTTTTTTATGCTAGTGTGTCGACATTATCTTTATGTGCGCGTTTAAATTACGCCGTCCAAATGAATCCAACAATGCGCATTGCGTTAGTTATCACGTTTTCCCCCTACCGGAAGTGGCGGACTTTTTTGCACAGAAATTTAGGTTCACATCGCCTCCTGTTGGTTCAATCCTCTAAGAGCTACATATAACTCTGACTCGTTCTTTCACTTAAACACACTCTCAATCCAATCGAATTTCCTTTCGAATTTGAATTATCACTAGTTTTGGTGTTTATAAGTACCTGCTATATTTTTAAACGCCGTATTTTTTCCAGATTGCGGACCTCCTTAAAAAGGGAGATATAAGAGCACCCATAACCGGAGAGCATGTATGAAGAGAGTGATGAGTATAGAGGAAGCAAGAGATATCTGTAAAGATCGTAGCAAGTGGAAATCGCTAGTCTCTGCCTACCCCCACGGGAAAAGGCGCGATAAAATGTATGTATGTACTTTTATCTGAGTAAATAGTATGAGACTCCGTCTACTCAATGGAAACTGAAGCCGTGACAAATTCCGTAATTTATATAAAAAGAAGCATGGCTAGCAAATATGCTGCGCGAATGAATCTCGAAGGAAAGTGGGATAAGCCTTGCCATAAAAATTGTTAAGGCGAAGATGTTACGAGGAACGAAGGGGCGTAAAAAAATGGGAAAATATGTGGCAGGGACAATAATGGAATGGGTCGTCCCATCTGACCTCTGATCTCTTTAGTCTCATCATAACTGCGAATATCATCCTTTTAGAATATTGTTTGGTACTGCAAAATTACCTATAAATATTTTGTTAAATTTATATAAAACGTTACATGATTTAATTAATCATCAATGGGAAACTGAAAACTTTTATAAACGTAGGATAGAATATTTTCATATAAGAAACTATATACTTATAAAATATCCATTAATTTGTATATTACAAACAGTCAAAGCAAAGTTGTTTTAATAATAATTTGTAACATTATGCACTTACTTTAAAAGCAAGTTGATGATCCAATTTTATCGTGGAATGTACTTTGTAAAATACAAGCTAATAAGTACAGTCACGATCATTAATATGTAAACATGTCGGTTCTTAATACAATGGAATAAGGTCTAAAATTGTATATTTATCAATGTTCGTTACTCATTAAGCAGTCTAGTTTTTGTATTTTATTAATATCTTGAATATGAGTTCCTGTTGGGAATTACTATCTTGTTATTTTGCTATGACTATATGTATTTTATGATAATGGAACGGCATAAGAAAAATAATTGTCGTGGCATACCGATCTTGGTACACAATACGCTGTTTTTATTCAGTTGCCATAAACACAAAATAACGGCAATACAGAAGGATACTGATAGTTTTATTTTCAAATAAATAGCTACTTGCATGACTGAAGAATAGTGACATTTATTAATTAGGTAACTGAGATCAAACTGATCCAGATAAAAAAGATTCTTTTTTCATATATGGACAAATTAAAATGTTTGTTATCTACGAGTAAGACGATATAACATTTATGTCACGAATTGAAATAAATTTACTTAAAACATAATTCTCTCTATAGTTAATCCGCACCCTGTATTATTTTGGTGATTTATTTTAAGGGGTTATTCTGTATTTTCCTTAATTTTATACCATAATTGAATTTCATTTTAACATCTACATTCAAGACATACACTACGTATGTAAGTGTTAATTGACAATTCATAGCTATTTAAGAACCAGTACCTAGGTACTTATTAATACTTAACTTTTTTTTTCCATAAAATATATTGGGTGCAGCCGTGTACATTATTGACATTTATCTGTGCCTATAAAAATAATACCGAGTGTTTGCGAAAATACAAAAAGCAAGAAGGAAAACTTGAATTATCCGTTTATTTTGTTTTTTTTTTTCGTGTAATTTTTAGTACTTTTATTACCTATTAACTTAATTGACTAATTTAAATAAAATACATATTAATTTAATAGTGAATGGTACGGATTTTAAATTGCCCCACTCTCGCCCAGAGACGTACTTACATCAGTTACATCTTATGTTATTAAAACTGTTACTATAACATAAAGAGCTAACATAGAATACTTAGCTACCCCTTAACAAACCCCAACTAGTGGGCGTCACATACTCAACTCCTACTTTGTTAATTGCTTGCTACATCCACCCATGCATCTACCAACTACCAACTCCCCAGTTCTTTAGATTTTAGAACTAGAACATCAAATTTTCCAAACAAAAATAGAAAGTGATGAAAACATGTTGCGCAAAATAATATATTTATAATATTTTAAATGAGGCATAATAATAGTTTGTGTTATTTTTGACCCGAGCGAGTTGTTATCATAAATACTTATTTACGCGATATTTTTACACTGTAACAGGTTTTTCTAAAATATTTAATTTCAAAACACTCTTCCACAATCTTAACCTTACTACGTTAGTAACAACAAACAAATTAAATCTAGTATTATTGTCGCCTGGGTATATGTTTGTAAAAAACTTTTGCTTATTTTTGTCTTATATCAACGAATGTGTCCGTCAAGGTGGAGAGACCAAGCCTGAGATTTCTACCATACATGATAAATGATTAGTACCATAAATCTACTACTTGCTACCTTTGTTTAAAATTTAGCTGCCTCATCATTTTGGGAAATTCTTTAACAACATAATTTAGCGCTTGCACCTACATTTACGGCAATAACTGAAAATCAGTGTTTCTGTACTAACATGGAGAAAAGATCACTGAGTTATGGCCATTTTGCTTTTGCTGCAGCACACTAATTATTATGTAATTTTTAATTAGTTTTAAGCCTTTGTTTATTTATGTTTGAGTATCTGTGGCATTTCAAATAAACTTATTCTTTTTCATTATAATTTGGTCCCTCAATTTATTTTTAAACTGAGCAATGTATGTCGATTTACTTTAATAGGTCATGCGGTTATAACGAGTTTATTCTATAAATTATTTCTAACATTCTCATAGAAAGTTCATACATATTTATCACCCCGCGTAGAGCGACAGGGGGCAAACGTAACTAACTGATGCGTCCGGCGTCGCTTGAATTAGTTATGGTGAATTTTTGTACTAATCTATGTATGTAGTATGTAGGTATCTCAGTTTATATTATTTTGTCAACTGTAACGGAGTCAATTACGTACGACTCCGCTACGGAATGTCTAAGTACGAAATGTCTATGGTCCATTTATTCATAATTGTCCTATGATGTACACAATCTTCACAGTACTTTTTTTAATTTTGTTCAAAATAAATCAAATATTGGTTCAAACCTAAACATTCTAAAGTAAAACATTTATTAACCACGAAAGTAATTTCCTAAAAAGTCTATTTTAATTTATATTGTTGTAAAATTGTAAAAAGTCATGATAAGATTGTTTACATATAAACGTTAGTTCTAAAGTATCCTAATACGACTTACCTATACTTTTTTGTTGATAAAATTTATTGATTTGATATAAGTATGTACCTAAGACATAAACATATTATGTACTTAGATGAAATGAAATTTATTCACTGTGGTTACTTGGTTACAGTTGATAATGTAAGTATGTCAATAAAATCAAAATCAAATCAAATCAAATCATTTATTTGTTTATTTTTTTTTTTTTTTTAATAATACATACTTAGATAGAATAACAACATAATTATGAATAGGTATTAATATGTATTAGTATAATGTTATCCTTATTCATGATAAAGTCTTTTTATCTGGTAAAAAATGTTATAAAAATACTGATTGTTTTTTTAAAATATCTTTTGACGATACTATTAAAGTACGATGGCCAAAAAATAACAATTGTTCAAATGAATGTCACTTATTTACACGCTCCGTTAGCATATCCTTTAAACTAACCACATATAAGTTCACTATAAACTACAAAACCAAGCAAATAGTTTAACCTGCAATATTTGACAAGCCTTGCTCGCGTAATTCCAAAAACGGCTTTATTCAAATAACTATTACTTATTTAGGCGCACAATGCCGACATAAATTTATATTTTACTCTAACGAGACGAGTAAGCGGATCTGTGGAGAAGTTGCAGCTAATTTATAGCCAATTAAGTTGTGTTAAACCAAACAAACCCACTCTGAGATACAAGGAACCGTAACGCGATTGGAACTTGCAATGTTAGCTAACACTGGGATTATATCTGTGTTACTTAATCCTGATGGCAAGTTATCTTGCATGGATTTAAGTGGTGGCAATAGAGGTGAATTTGCAGTTTTGGGAAAGACATACCTACTGTTGACAGTTAATATCGAGAATTTCTTAGCTGCAAATTATGTTATGTGTGGATGTACAGTGCAACAAGGATCTTTTGGCACGTGAGTGAGGGCGCCACCTTCGTTTAAAATAAGAAATTTTATTAGCTTAAACATTAGTTCGTTTTCTTACCTCGTGCCAAAAGATCCTTGTCGCACTGTAAATTCGCATCAATGTGCTGGGATATCTGTGTTACCTTAATCCTGATGGCAAGTTATCTAACATGGATTTAAGTTGTGGCAATAGAGGTGAATCTGCAGTTTTGGGAAAGTGATACTGTTGACAGTTAATATCGAGAATTTCTTAGCTGCAATTTATGTTATCTGTAGATATTAATGTAAATTCGCATCAATGTGCTAGATTCTATAAGTAAGCAAAGCAACCTTGTTAAAAATTATACCTATGAGTCAAAGAATGACAAAAAATTAAAAAATCACTATTTAGAAAAACAACATTCTGAAAAGCAAAAAGTGAGCTTGAAATTTCTAAACAACATAAATATTGTATTAACATTTACAATCTGTGTCGATTCAACAATAAAATCTCAAATACAAAAATCCAGTTAATTTACCAGCCTTAACTCCTGCAGTGATTAGCGGATCCATAAAGTACACCAGCACTAGAAGAAATTTATGGCAGATGGTGCTAACATCTCCCGTAAACCTCCCTCCTATTGATTTATTACTTGGTGTTTTAAAGGCAACTTTTTATAAGAAACTGCGCCCAGTTGTTGCCAACTGTCTGCAGCATCTGGATTCTTCCTCAGTTTTTAGTTGTTTTTAACTTTGCCATTTGAACTTTGCATCTAAATTGATTTTAAGACCTCTCCTGGTGGTTTATAAAAATTCTGTCCAGATTGGCTATTTTATGACTGAGTTCAGTGTGTCGTAAAATTGCTTTGGTGTCATCTAACGGTTTAAAACATTGTATAGAATTGGTATAGTAGGTTACTAGGATATCCTAAAGGATAATATATAGAAGTACTATGATTTTGATCATACCTAGTAACTATTATGAGAGAGTTCGTTTTGTCGGTGTAGCATTTCTTTATACGTTTTTTTTTTTGTTTTGTTTCAATAAAGCAAATATTTACAGATAACCAACTTATAAAGCTGCTCATTAGATGTTACGTTTCATAAATACTTACGAGTATTGGTTGAATCCTAATCCTAATAATAATAATAAATATTATAAATGCGAAAGTTTGGATGTGAGTTTGTGACTCTGTGAGTTTGTGAATCTGTGAGTTTATGAGGATGTTTGTTACTCAATCACGCAAAATCTACTGGACGGATTTCGATGAAATTTGGTATACGGGTAGAAAAATACCGGGAATACTACATAGGGTACTTTTTATCCCGAAATTCTCACGGAAGCGAAGCCGCGGGGTGTGGCTAGTGTATCATATATATGTTGGTTGATGTACCTAATCAGAAATCTAATATAGAGACCCTATGAAAATTTTGATCAATACCTACCCGTTGTACTATGTTACCATAAAGATAATAACAAATGACTACCGCTAACAACGTACTATCTTATTTGCATTATCGCATTGCCATCTCTTCCTGGACTAGATTATAAATTAATTCTCTGCGTTTATAAGCATAGACATTTCAATAGCGGATATCTCTAACTGGTGCGTAGATAAAACGTTCAATTTTCTATGGTTTAGTTCACACTGTGGCCCGCAAATCTTGGCCCGAATTGAAAACAGTGTAGCTTTTTTTGCAATATTATCTTTGATATATTTTCTGTTGCGGTGGATAGATGACATCAAAAAGATAGCGGGCAAGAACTGAGCACACACTGCCTAAGTTAGAGCAAATTGGAGGAGGTTGAAGGAGGTCTACACCAAAATGGTCAAAGAAGGCTTGAGATAATGACGACATTTTTTTTTTAGAAGGAAATGTCCCAAACTACCTAAATGTTTTAACAAAACCTATATAGTGTATTGTATTGTACAATAAAGTGCATTGTTAAATAAGTAACTTAAATGTTATGTTGAAAATAGTCAATAAATATATATATATTTTTTTTTTTTTTATAGTGTGTTATAGATAACACAGGCATCAGATTTTTCTCTTGTCTCCTAAAGACACCTGATACAACTTAATAACTATTGCCAATTTAGTTAATGAATTACAGCTACTTAAAAACGACAAGGTATTCGGGCCACGATGTTAACCATCAAATTCATAAGACATAAATCGTTATTAATCCTCATTTGGTAGTCGTTTCAATAAGCAATAATACAAGGCTATAATTCTAAGGATCTGAGTGGCTGCCGGTAAATCAAATACTCGTGTACTTGTCATCGGTTAGGGCTGATAAATAAACCGGGAGATTTGAAAGGTCGCCGCTGACGGCGGCGGCTAGATTTAATATCTGCCTACTCAAACTTGTAGGGTTGTGAATTGTAGGACGTCACGCGATAATTTTAGACTGTATTTGTATTAGGGATATGAATATTTGTGGATGTTTGTTTTAGAATTATTGTATAGGAGTAAGTTATAAATAAGTTTAATTACCTACGCAAAGATTACGTCTATGTCGCTTCAGATTCAAACTTTCACCGAAATTATATTTTGTTTTACTATGTGTTTCTCTAATATCTTTTCTTAACAATTACCTAAAATATTAAAGCGTTTTCATTTCATTCTTATTCGGTGTTTAAAAATGTGATTTCAGCGAATTTCCTAAAGGTCTAGTGTTGTTCGGGCTTAAAACATTGTGTTGAGGGTTTGTCGAGATTTAAAACGAAAGATACGATCTTTGGTTTTAAGTTTCTTTTGGAAACATATAGCAATTCTCATACTGGAATCGGGACAAGTTGTAATTGTTTAGAAAATTATGAAAAAATCCACCAATATCATTAAAGCTCATCAATATATTCATACAAAAATATATCATCAAGTCTAATGGGTGTATTTATTTCGTAAAAGTTGATTATAAAAACACTTTCTTTAGAAAGTAAAGTTACAAAGGGAGCTTAGCGTTATCTGCGGATTACGTTGATGTGTGGGTTCACGGCTGTCATCTTAAGACAATAACTCAGGGTGAGATTATCTTCTTTGAATACTTTAGATAAAGGTATTTCCTTGAGGAATTTTAACACGACTGACTTGCTCTTAAATTATATTTTTGGTTGATGTTAAGTATTTTAAAGAAGATGTTACAAACAATATAATACATTACCGTCAATAGAGATATATGGAAAAAAGGGAAGGCCTTACCATACCAACAGGCTAATATTAATAGCATTTTTAGATTTATTAAAATCTACATTCTCTTACCATTACCTATTTGAAGTTCCTCAAAGGATTTTTTTTTTATTAGTGATTAATTGCTGAAAAAATTGCATTTTTAGATTTATTAAAATGTACATTCTCTTTATCACTACCTATTTGAAGTTCCTCCGAGGATTTTTTTATTAGTGACTAATTGCTGAAAAAATTTTTTTACAGTACCTACTGTCTTAGAGATCTGTTTTTCTGTAATGTGTTACGTTTGTGGGAAAAATAAATGTTTATATTATCATTTATTCATATGTACATTTTTTTATTTGCCATCTCCTTTATTTATATTTTATTATTGACGAAGAAAAAAATAATTCTGATTATTAAATCAGAATTATTTTTTGTTCATCAGCTTATACCCCCTTTCCTAATATTATCACTCTCTCTCTCTCTCTCTATTAGCCGATAGACGTCCACTGCTAGACAAAGGCCTCTTTATCACACAGTAGGTACTTTTAAATAGCTTTGTCGTTAATTACTGAACTTAATTATTTTAATTATTTTTTTAAAGTTTAGGTACATATTATACAAATAAAATAAACAAAGTATTAGCATGACATGAAAAACTTATTTTAAATAAAATTGCGCTTTTTGCGGCTCTACATCAACGAATAAAATAGATTCACAGCTTACGCCACCAAGTTACTATCATCAACTTTTTATCCATAACATCACCGATATTTTAATTAGAAAATACAAATAATGAGCTATTACGTAGAGGCGTAGTTGTCACAATGACGAGAAGATACGTATCTAGAGATGGGGTAAGGTCGGACCAAAAGTCGATTTTTACAAATGGTCCAGTATCTGTCCCATTTGAACCCTTTAGGCTGAAACTGGTAGGAATTCGTACATTCGGTCCATTGCCCGTTTCTGTACGTATCTAACCTCTTGGAGTAAATTGGATACCGAGTGGAGCGTAACGATTTGCTTGACAAAAAATGTAACCCTTTACGATACCTTTACGTAATTTCGGACACAAAGGCACGTTTCTATGGGCCTGGTATTGGGGCATTTGTAACAGTACGCGGTTGTTTGGGATTAGAATTTCAATAGTCTACTGGTAAAGGATAGGTAGGTACTTACGCATATTTCTCCTAACATGTAAAATGGGAAAGTTAATTTGATCGTTTGTAACGTTTTCAATGTACTAACCCGTAAATCGTTATAAAATGCATACCTATATGTACATTAATCAATAGAGTTGAGGCAAAGTTTGAGATACTTAAATCAATGATAGTGATAGAAAAACCATGTGTATAGATAATTAATAAATAATTGCTTAGGTACATCATTAATATATAAAGTAAATGTAATGAAAATAAATTATGTTAATTTAACAACCTTAGTAAATGGGAAAATGGCAAAAAAGACGAAGTTGATTAAATATATACTTAAAGATCACCACAGTCTCTATCTATATTCACAGGAAATGTATATTTTAAACATCCTGATACTCAAACACTCAATAAAATTCTGATAGAAGCCGAAGCAGCGGCTATTCAAAAAGGCGATAAGGTTAATCCGAAATCTATTATTCAAAAACTCATTAATGTCCAGCACTTTAGAGATGCTCTTTATCTATAAGTGAGAGATAAGATAAATCCGAAGACCGGAGTCATATCTCCGGATAGTACGCGATACCGTCTAAATCCAGCTCCCGAGGATAAGTAGCTCAAAGCAGAGCTCAGCCTGACAAATGGATCTGTGACGGCGATAGTACGGGAACTCGAATTTTACCTACATCAGTGGACTTTTTTTGAATGTTCGGGAAAACAGATTTTAAGGCACTGGGTGCAGGCCGCTTGTAACAGGTCAATGTATTTTATAAAGAAGCCCTATACCACTCTGCCCCCATAAAGAAGTCCAAGGTGTTCATTCTGCTAAAATCAAATTAAAATCATGTCTCAATGAATTTTCCAAAGTAGTGTTTTTTACACAGTTCATATTACTAACGTATAATAACACTTATGGATATTAAAAACCTATTGAGACATTCAGCTGTACGTATTTCTTGTGACTGAAATGATGTAAAGCAATAGTCGCCCAGTCTTTCATGAGGATTTATTTCTAGTAAATTAATTGAGAATACTTACTAAACCATATGCTTAGCTTTTTGCTGTCTTCTATATGTAGGGAGCATGTTAAAATGTAGTTAATAAAATTTTATAAAGAATGCTAAAGTAATATTGATAAATGTATTGTTTACCTCAAACTTAATAACAAAACGATTCCGAAATGGCTAACACACATTTTATGAAATGTGTGTGTGTGTGTGTTCTTGTTCATAATAAAACACATAAACATTTTATTAACTCACTAAGAGGTCTATAGACAGTAATTACGCCAATATAACTTTTTGAGTGAACATTGTCTTAAAAATATTCGAGACCGGTTCACAGAAAAAGCTCGGCCCTAAACTGGTTTGGTATCGGTTCAGTATCAAATATCTGAGATTAGAGATAATGTCGATCACGACGTATGAAATATCAGAGAATTAATTTACAGACGTAATTCGATTACTTATCTGTATTCCGACGGTAGCCATTGTAATCTGGCCATTAGCATCACGCCAAGTTACGTCTAACTCTGAGCTCATATCTCCTGACCACAAGTTTTGTTTTGTTAGTTATTCTTTGGATTTATTAGCTATTTCATAATAGACCACACATTCTACTTTTGGTGAATTTCCGCAACTTCCATCGTATCGGAGCCTGCCAAAGTATCGACATTTATTATCTTTCGCTTGACTGAAGTTTGGTTACTCGTCTTTTGTCAAGATAGAGACAAAAGCCGTCTCATTTTTCCCTGTACACCAGAGGAAATCTGTTTTCTATGCAATATATCTAGCTGATAGCTATTGTATCGTATTTATCTGTCCGTGTAAAGTAACAGTCAATTTGTATTGCTAAACCGTTCTTTAACAATTTCCACTCGAAAGTGCTCAGTTAGATTTGGCCGGAATGATTCGTTTTTCTAACAAAAACGAACTACGTGTACAATTTAGTTAAGGTCAGACCCCTATTTTATTTGGCGATGAGCCATCACAAACAGAGTTTAGCATCGTTTAAAAAGCCAATTAAGAAGAGGTATTGGCCGCGCTATCGCACAATAGTCCAATAGACCCCGGACACGTTCTGTCCCGTACAACAATACACAAATTATAAACAGTCCACTTGCTGCAACACACGCGCAGTTCTCTTCCTGTGACACCCATTGTCCTTTTTACACAATAACTTTTATTGAAATGATCCCTGTGGATGTGCGCAGTGAAAGAGTTCCGTGGTTCGTGGCACATTGTCAACCGTCCAATTCGATTCTAGCGATTTCCGCTCTATATAATGGTTGTTTGCGAATGGTTTTCGATACAATGATGTTTTGTATTTCATTCGAGACAAATTTATGTCTCAAAAAAGATTCAGTTAACAAAAACAACAATAAGCTTACGGAATGAAGGAAGTCAGCCTTGAAATTACCTGTAAAAGAAATCACACATTAGTATCAGTGGCGGATGTTGGTAAAGACATGATAAAATGTAGGGTGGTTAATTCATTTGTGGTTTAAATGGAGGCGAGAGTTTTAAATACGGTAACATCTGTCAATTCGGTGTGCGATACATTACATTTGATGGGTACATAATGGTGCAGATGGTAAATTAGGTCATGACGTAAATAGCCCATTTGGGAAGCCATAAAATTGTGTATTTCTTGTAAATCTAAAATAGAATGTACGCCAATACGTATATTTATGTACGACTGCTCACCATGATTCAATAAATAAACGGAAGTCGAAATGTTTCAGTTCTTTGAAATCGAACACTATATTATTATTACATATAATTTTAAGTAGATGAGGATATAATTATTTGAGTATATTCACTACCAATATTTCCCCTCTGAATATGATACATATCAGAGTTAAAATTAATTATGTTTTTGATCTTCATTTTTGGCATAATATACATTGATTACTAATGAATATTCATAAAGTAATAAAATTAATCTTAACTTATTTAATAATTTTCAAAAACGCACGTTAACAATTATGATCTTGAAAGACGAATTACCTATTTAATTCAGATTTTATTTTCATTTCTTTGATCTTTTTATAATGGAACAAAATAAAACATTTTTGCATTTATTTGGCTCCCTCTTTTACATTTTGGAAGTAACAGATTCTAGTTTTTACAGTTAAATGACGTAAAATAAATCTCAGAAGAATTTCAAAATCTCAAAATATATTTTTCTAATTTTTCTAATTATTTTTTATGCTAATTTTTACTGTAAAATTTTGCATCTGTTACAGAAACAACAACCACGTACTTAAACGGGTATAGATTGAGTGCATGAGTGCATTGATCCATGGTTTTTTAAAGTCATAACATGGAGTAGTTAAAGGACATAAAAAGGTTTATTCAGGGTTAGCAACGTGACACTACTACTGGTGTTGCAGGGGTCCATAGGCTGCGGTGACCGCTTTCCATGAAGTGGACCACATCTCTGTTTTTTCCTACTGAGTAGTATAAAAAATCACAGTAACATATGCAAGGTAATCCATCATTATTATGTATACGATGTCACCACTTAGGAAGTGTATTGTCTTATTTGTCATGTTATGAAGTCTCACTTAGCCATAAGGGGCTCAATGTAACAGTTACTTTAAGAAGAACGAGACCCGAATATCAAAACAGGTCGATGTGCCCTTTGCGATTATTATGGAAATCGTGATGATGTGAATTCTGATGGGAGATAATTATGTTAATTGTAACAATAATTAAATAACAAAATATAAAATGTAAACCAAATTATAGCACAAAATACACGGTCATTCAAAAAACTGGTATTTACAGAAATTTCAATGTGTACCAGGTTTCTAAAATCGTATGTTTATGTTTTTCGGTTTATTTTTAGAGGACTGTAATTGAACTATAGTTATCTGCGCACATAAATTTGAATCTGTATAACAACTGAAATCTGCAATAATGTATCATTTCTATTTATCACTTGATAAAAAAATTCACGCCATTCTCTAAATAAAAAGTGATTTAACAAAGTCATCTGACCTCAATCTACGCAACCACTGGACAAAGGACCTTTCAGATGAGTGGCCGACGAACTTTCCCCGTATTTCACACGACATTGAACTAAAATGTCCGATTGGACACTTGTTACACCGTGTGTCAAGATTGGACGACACTTTACCTAACTTTTTTCTTTTTATCCACAAGAATAGGTATCTTATAGAGGGTCCACGAAAATGTAATACAAAGCGTAGAGTTTTACTCAGTTTATAAACAGCCTCAAAACTCAGGAGAACCAAGGCTTGTACCAAGTTATGCTTTATATATTCGACAAAGTTTATTTTGCATTTAACCAAAGGTTAGCCTCCAATTCCATTTACGTGCTCACTCCAACAGAAACTTGAGGCCCTGAAACAACGCAAAATTATGCAAATCGCACGAAAAACAAACAAGAATGGAACGAAGACAAACGTTCCTCCTCTTATCCCTTTAATTAAAATAAAACCTTTAATAATTTATGCAACGTTGCGTAAAGACTTGCAACAATAAGAATACTTCATTCCAACTTGACGTCACATAAAGTCGTGGGCGACGGGACAGCGGGAAAAAAATCTTTTTATTTTTTTTTAATTTAAAACGGAGACAATGAGCAAACACAGATGGTAGAATGCAAAACGTTGAATTCACTGCAGAGTTCGTATCCACACTATGTAAAGAACGTTGGCCAAATGTTGGCCCAAAAAAAGCAATGGTAACTGTGAGCAGCCCGTTAAAAATTACACCAACGACGGGTGCCAATTTTTAACCATTCGCGCGTTTATATTTTGTGCCACGCCGTGTTTGAATTTTCTGGGTCATACCAATTTTTTATCCTAAACATAATAATGAAATATTTTTATACACAAATGGATATTTTTAACTCTGTCCAATAATTGACAATGATTGTAGATATATAATAAGGTTATAAGGTTACATTAATTTGACACAAAAATTGATTAATACATAGTTGAGATTATGTAAATTCTTTGTTTTATATTTTCATACACGTAGTAGTTTCCTATTTTTTTTAAATACTTCTTAATAATTATAATCTGTGTGTATACTTCCATAAATCGGATCCAATAATTATTGTTAGGTTGAACGAATAAGGAAAAATCACTAATGAATGAGGAAAAGCATTTATTCCGGCAGATAAAGCAGATGTTGATGCTTACGACATCAGATAAGGAACGCTTACTACGCATTATTGTTACCATTGCCTGTAAATATAGCTCGTTAAGAGATCGGAGATAGCTGAATGTTTAACTGATTCAGTTAAATATTCATTACAGTAGTCGATATGCAAAGTAAGGTGAAAGAGATAAATTGAGAACTTGAAATCAATTTTCGTTTTATTTTATCTCTAGGTGGCACAGTCAGTTCAAAAAATCAGATAAAAGTTTTTTCTTCTCAGGACCATAAAATGCTTCGACGTAACCAAGCTACACGTGGTATGAAAACGTGAGAGGATATAGTTAACTCTTCTTCAAGATGTAAATATTTACATTGTAACCTAAAAAATATTTCCATATCGATGGATGTTATTCTGTTTATCCAAAAAGGTTCTGACAGCTCACTTAGCATTCACTTTGTTAATAAATATGTCCGATTAACACGATTCATGGGCAAAACAACGATATTTAGGAGTCAATTAAGAATAAACATGTTGGGACGCCCGGCGTGGCTCGCGTAAACGCTAATAGCTTCCAGTCTGCGGGAAGCCATGCCGGGCTATGGCGATAAAACACTGTGGTACAGAAATATTTTAAATTTCAACACGACAGATGTCCGTTTTTCCGTACAGTGTGTTTTTATGGCCTGTTGTGTCCCACTGTTTGGTAAAAGCCCTACCTTTACCATACTTTGTGTTTTGCGACTTACCTCCAATCTTTGTAAGGATGTCGTCAGATCATTCGACCAATTTAATCTTGGGTGTTGTAATTTATTTTACGTACCTATTTGTACCAAGGAAATATTTAATGTATATAAAACTAAATTCCCAATTCTGTAATCTAGGTTGCAGTGCAGTGTAGTAAATTAATCTTAAATCATGGTTGGTTTATTATACTATAGATACATCAGGGAGCATACAAATGACATGATAGATCTAGATACAACATCAGAAAAATGCAAATATTTGTGAGTTACTTTCATAGTTTTCTGTGTCTTCATTATTTTAAATTTTAGAGCTTCAGCATTCTTTCTTTCCTCTTGCGTCATTTTCACCATGGGTGCTCGCTAGTTCGGCCATGTTAACGACACTTCAAATGTTCTTATTGATTGAATTCACCACATATTAAAAATGTTTATAGCCTGGTTCCGAACTGGACTATAAAATGGTTGTGTGATTACGAAACGTGTATGATGTGTTTTAAAGAACCTACGGAACGGTTTATTTTACTACTAGTTGCGCCTAGGAGTTTCGCTTCCGTGGGAATTTCGGGCTAAAGGTACCTAACTTTTATGCTATTCCCAGTATTTTTTTAACCGTGTAATGTAAGTACTCAAATTTTATCAAAATCCATTTCGCGTGACTGACGGGCCACCATCGGGCTGGACTGATCTTCTGAGATTTTTATTAGGGTTAATATTAGTTGTGAGAGTACATTGGCATTAAAATGATATAAAATGAAAAGTAAGTACAAATGTATGGAATTCAATAATGCAGAAAACTGACACCGACCGCGAAACAGTAGCGAATTCTAATAAAGAGACAATAGTGGGCATTGTGTAAGCGATACCTTTTTACGACTTAAGAAGCCATATAATACTGACTCGGAACACACGAGACATCAAATCTTGAATTTAAACACACACAGACAAAAGTATTCGTAATTTCATTTGAATATAAAACACGTATGGAATTTATTTATGAGATATAGGTTTATATTTCCTTTCTTCTTCAACTTTTTTCTCATTTACGCTTATCCTGGCCAATATAAATTTTCTCTTGGTATAATTTATCAATCCCTTTCAATATCGTAAATGAGAAACAAAACAGATATCGAGGCATTCCTCTCGAAACACCGATTTGAGTTCAATAGCACCTGGGAACTCGGATTAGAGCACCCATTAATATATTTTGAGACGTGTGATTTGTCGCGTCAGATATTTATTACTTTTGAGCCTATTTCGTAAACAAACCAACCTCATGGTTTTGTATTTAAATTAGTCCTTTCTCAATTTTTTTTAAACCAAAACAAACCAAACAAATAACGAAATACTCATCGCTTCAAAAGACGTGTCAGATACTGAAGACTTGAAAGCTGGTACACGTCAATTTGTTTACGAATTACGCATAAATTCGTCTCGAACAGTCTTGGAGACATCTCTGGGACATTTCAATAAAATTTACGATTCTGACTAAAACGCCGTGTCCGATGAACAAAAAATCCATGTCCCTCTTTTATTTTGGACTTTGACTTCGTTAAAATATCTTCCCAATGATAATAAAAATGTCCGATCGCAATGCCTATAAAGTAAGTGTAATCGATATGGAACACAAGTGAATTTAATGCTCGCCGGTTCAATTATTTTATGTCTGAGGTTGTAGGTGGTGTAGTGATTGTATGGACATCAATCTATCGAATGTTAGACTACGATTGAATTTTTAATCTAACTCACAATCTAGACATATCAAAAAAGGTCACTGTTGGTCATAAAGCCTCTACCAATGAAACTACAGTAAAAGGTACGAAATTCCAACAAAAGGATGGCACCCGGTTAAACTCTAGTTTTTCCATTAGTGTCATAAATGACACCCACAGGAAGAAATTGAGTAATGATAATGTTACTTAATGGTATTTCTACTTAATTGGTCCATAAACGAGGCTTATTTTTATTTCAAAATTTCCAAATTCTTTTGAATTTTTATTTTATCTTTCTCAAAATCATATCATCTATATTCAACCTACTATATACAAATAGAGAGATAATAAAATCGTCAATGCCCTCTATCTAAGGTCAGCTCAACAAGAATATTGATAGCATGGCGCTCCTGCCGTTCAAAGCTATGAAATATTACACATCAATCGTAAAATATGATCTCTCTACTCTTGCTCAAAGACTGTTTTATTCAACTAGGATATTGTAGCTTCAAAAACAAATACATTATTATGATTTGATACATTTTTTAATTATAAAACTTTATGTAAAATTATTGTACATACGCTATGTGCATTTTGTATGTTATAGTTGTGAAGAATAGATAATTTTGGTAAGTATCCTTTTTGTTTGCTTTATGCATTGGCAAAAAAACGTACTTAGTTAAGTACCTACCTTTTCTAATAATAATAAAAACTGATTTTCATATTTTCAGAAAATTATGTCCATATTGAAATAAAACTTTCAAGTCAAAATCATAGTTCTTACAAACGTCATTGAAATCAATAATAATCACTTTTATTTCGTGCAAATATCAAAAATTTACGTAACATACGTATACTTACTAGATGTAGACATTCGACACCCTGCAAGTTTTCAAAAGGAAGCTACCCCAAACATCTGCTACCAACAGCTTTCAATCCAATCGAATATTATTCTAGGGTTCCCAAATTAGCATGGTCCATGGCACCGATCCGTATTATTGGTGGTGACAGCCGAACCTTCCCAACCCTGTTATTTCCAGACGTTGTTTACTCAGACTTTAAAACTTGATCCGTTTGACATTTACGGAAATAGACATTGTAGGTAACTCTTACTAAAAGTTTTATTTTTCAGTCAAAATTAATATTTTTCAAAATAATCCAGGTACGATTAACAACTTGTTTTTATAAAAATTTAAGAATGGGTCCGATAAAGAAGTTATAAGTAAATTGCTATTTAAAACCAATTACACCATATCCCACTGCCAAAGACACTTCACTGGTTTTCGAAGCCGAAATTCAACTCAATACGGGTTTTAAAACACAACACTTAACGACTCTCAGAGTTTACATAAAAAACGCTATAAAAAGCATATTTCATTATTTTTTCCCTCTAAAACAACGGGGTGTCCGTGTTTTTGTGGAGAATGCCAACGACCCACGCGGCAATGCCATGATCGTTCACACTTTAGGAGCAACACGGTAGTGATATACTACTTACGCTATTTATAAACTTACCAAGGGCCAAAGAACATCTTGAGAGAAATGAGACGGAAATCTGTTTTACTTTTAAAAAGATAATTAAAATGGTACACGTTTCCTTTGAAGATTGGACGTCTATAGATAAGATTAAAAAGGATAGATATTGATTAAATGCAGAAGGTGAAAATATCTACAGAGACTTACCTACTAATTATCTCAATCTTTTGAAATAATACCTAGCTTGTTCCTCTTTAAAGTTATTTGTTTTTTATAGAATAATCTCCTCTCTCTCTCAGCCTAAAGACGTCCACTGCTGGACAAAGGCCTCCCCCAAGGATTTTATCCATGGGGGGTTTTGCCGTAATCGCCACATACACAAATCTTATTCAGATAATGGGGTGATTAAATAATTAATATCCACAAAGTGGGCTTAGCTCTTCCGTGAGCTTTATTTTCAAATGAATGCTTTTATTTGAATATTTATAAATTTTTAATACTATTATTGTATTATGCGTTTTGAAGTAGACAGTTTTCTAAATCTAATTTGATGTATTCATAAAAATGCTTAAGATCGTCTATATTTCAAGGTGGTGTCATTATAAATAACCAACACTTATATCTGTAACATACTTGTCCCTTGTATCGACACCTCTAGGAATTTTGATCGCCGTATTACAGATTTTGGCCACGATAAGTTTGGTCCCTCCATCAATTTGGAACAAAATATTTGTTAAGATCGAGAGATGGTTTTTATGGGCATCAAGAGATTAATGCCAGATAAAAAGATTTGGGGAAGCTTTAGGAACGGAATCTTGGGGACACGATAAATTTTGACACCTTTGTTTTCCATAAAAACAAAACGGAACGCATGATTTGTGTGACTTTTTGTGGTGATCCTTTTGTATCGTCCAAACGGGCTTTGGAAGTAGGAAAAACTTTCGTGTTTTAAATTTATCTGTCCCTTTTTTAAGGCGATCATAAGTCAACGTGACATCTGAAGGTATGTTTAAACTCTCTCATTATTTTTTTGTTATATCAATATGGTTATTTATGCGCAATTAGGGATGTATTCTTTGTGTTTTGTCACAAGCCACAATTCTTTAGGCGTAAAGTTCACATGTGTTAAACATGTGTTTCAAAGGATATTTGAAAACATGGCTAGCGTGATACATGAATGATTACCCCCTTTTGTCTCTCTCCCCACTTTCTTAACGTGCGCGTACGCAGCTAACTCCGCCCACAGGCGTCGCAGTTTTAGAAGAAGCACCCAGCCATGAATTTATTCACATGCTTTAAGTTTATGATACACGAGAGTGTATGACGTAATTATTTTAATACCTTAGTTTTTAATATCATCAATACCTATATCGAGATTTATATTTCTTCTTACTCATAAATCAAGATTCGTTTCGGAAATAAATCAAGATTTTTTTTAAACTTTTAGAGTACTACTTCGTCTGTCAGTCTTAAAGTAAAGACTGGATCTCATAAACCGAATGAAGTGGTATTAAAGCGTAATAGATCCATAATCCCTCAAAGCGTTCAAATCAAATTCCGTTTAATCCCTTCAAAGATAAAATACGAAAAGTTTCAATGTTTTTATAGAAGTTTAGGAGCTTCCGCAAATAGCCGAGGAAAGCGATTAGGCGATCGGTCTAAAACGGGCTTTTTTGCGGCCGACCAGAGGTTTAAAAATGAACTTTACACTACCATTTATAAGGTTCATTTATAAATATTTAGGAAATGAGATATGGTCATATTCCAATTTATTAAAGTGACCGTTTTCGACATCCTGGGCTCTCGAAATGAAATTTACGGGCATTAAAACTATCTTCATTTCATCGCTGCTCTGGGGCTTAAGTTTGCTGACCAGCTGCCATGGTAATCGAATCCTAGCGTAAAATAGTTTAGTGTCTTTACTGAAACATTTAACGTGTACTCAAAAACACCGCTTCAAACCATTAACAGTAAAATGTTATAGTAACAATAAACTAATAAAACGATTATTGTTTTCTTTGTTTATTTCGGATATTAGTTGCTTGGGTATTATAATATTAGTATTACATAATGGCAGCTTTAGAGCTGCCATTATGTAAGTACTTATTTAAAAAGACAATAATTGATAATGATATGTAACATGACAAATGATATCCTAATTAACAGAAACAAGTGTATCAAGCATCATTAGTATGCAATGAAGCAATAAATAGAGTAATTTTATTTTTATTATGTCTCAATTAAAATTATGAAAATTGAAGAGATAATTAGCAGAGTAAACGTAACAATTATCTCTAAGGGTTTTATAAATAAAATTAACGACATGGGGAAATAATTTAAGCATTTTTATGTACGTTAATTAAAATTATAAATGATATAATTAGCAGAAATAAACATATTAAAAATTAAAGTACTCTCCTATAGTAATAAGATATGGTGAATGAAATGAAAAATCGCCTGGAATTAATTTCTATATGAGAGTACTTTAGTACTAACTGCATCTGAGATGCACAAAAATCCAAAATAAGTATCTTTAAAGATTAATTAATAATAATGAGTCAAAGAGAGAAATAAATTATAGCATTTCAAAAGCTGTTAATGAAACTAAGAAACTCAAACTGATCGGGAAAGATAAATAAAGGAAACCGTTAATTTATTGTTTACTCAAAACAACGTAGGTGTCTGCAAACGGTCGCCGTCAAAAATCGGATGGCGACACAATGGTGGCAGAGGATTAAAAGCGAAGCGGTGTAGCAGTAGCGGACACATCATTTATCAGACAAGATTCTCTGCGAGCTTTACCGACAAAAATATATATCCCTCTCCGAACAAGACATTCCTTTTTATATTTCCAATTAAATTATCCAAGCTATCAATAAAACTCAATGCGAGTACACAAATAATTTATTAGCAGTTGTGAATCCCAGCCGTGTTAAGCCGCGATATCCCATTTGTAACGTTGAAAAATTCAATTTTAATTCCCGACTCCATAATAACTTCTTCTTCGCGTGATTTATCGCTGTATTAATCACAACTAATACTAATAACATCGTTTATATTTAAATTAATGTAGCAGCAATTTGTTGTTTTATGAAAACGTACCAATATAAGGCTTTGTCATACATTTTAATCAGTTCTTAGAATTGGACTTTAGCATTATCACAGATTCTATCAACTGCATGTTAGGAATCTGTATCTGTTCCAGGATCAGGACAGTTCTCATTTTCGTTTGATTTAGCTTTAAGTGCTTTATCGTTGTATCGCGTGACAGGAGGCTTTATATCACACAACACTAACGGTACGTCATGTAATTTCTGGTAACGACGTGTTCCTTTATTATCACGTAGTAGAATGTTAGAAGGTTTATTTGAGCCCAATAACTAATTATGATGGCATTATTTGTCGTGAATTATTATCTGCCTTTGTCACCGTCAAAGACTTGTTCAGAGGATGTTGTTAAGTTTCATTATGCTATTATGTTGAGTAAAAATACATATGAATAAGTGAAATTACTCTCGAGCATTCGTTCTCGATATTAGCATTGCACATATAGCATACACTTGTAGTAGTTCCACATCTAGCGCTTACATACTGCACATTCGTTAAGAGATAGGAGTACCTATCAAATAAAAAAAAAAAAAAATACAAAAATATCAAAACTATTGAAGGTATCTGAACATTCCCCACTTATACACCTCTCGCTCGCTCTTACCGGTCTCGGCCGTCATTCACATTTTTGTGCTTCGCTGTACCGCACGTTCGAAATTTAAATTAATTTTCTCTATTCTCGATTTTGTAATCTTTCGTGAGTGTTTTAGATTTTTTGTAGAAATATGCCAAAAAGAAAACGTGAATATAGTGATGATGAATACGAGGCTTTATCTAAACAGATAAAAAAACTGCAACGTAAAATTAAACGTGGGCGTCGACGGCGTCATAGAAATTCGAGTGATTACGATAGTGATTCGCCTCAAAACCGATCAGGTGAGTTTGACTCGCTTAAAAAACACTTTTTGGATCCTATCTTATTGGACACGTAAGAATTATACGTGGTATTTACTTATTTTTATTGAATGCATATCTAAACAAAAATTTATTAGTGGTTTGTGTACTGGTGACAAATATACCAGCTATTTAAATGGGTTTGCGTGTTTCTCATCAGGAGTCTCACTACCCAAGCTATATTATACTCGTCGCAATATATGTGTTCGCCGTACGGGTTTGCGTGTTTCTCACAAGGAGTCTCACTACCCGTGATTTAAAAATATGTCATTTTCACAAGATTGTTGTACGGGTTTGCGTGTTTCTCGGAAGGAGTCTCACTACCCATGATTTATTAATATCTACTTTTACAAGATACTTATACGGGTTTGCGTGTTTCTCATAAGGAGTCTCACTACCCATGATTTATTAATATACCACTTTTACAAGACGCTGAAACGGGTTTGCGTGTTTCTCAAAAAAGAGTCTCACTACCCACGATTTCACAAAAATACGTCATGTACGGGTTTGCGTGTTTCTCATCAGGAGTCTCACTACCCAATTTGTAAAAACATTATTTTTTCCCACTTCCAGAGTGCGATTCAATTACAGTAATACAGGATAATTCACAGCCGGGTTGCTCTTATTGGCAAACAAATGATTTTCCATCTTTGTCGGAGGAACAAAAAAGATACTGTCCCTGAACCTGCAAATTACTAGTGGAAATACTATATCCTTAGATGAAACATCTACAGATAAGCAAATAATGACCGAGCCTATTGCCAATAATATTACAACTGAGTTAATACAACCCGTTGAACAAATCAATACACCTGCACTTCAAGAGCAGGTCCTTGAATTAGATCCTGATCTACTAGATATCCTGGGGGAAGACCCCACTACAAGTAAAGAATATGGCAAAGAGATACAAAAGGATATTGCCATAAGGCTGAATCATATTGCTGTATCAGGCCTTACTTCGGAAATACGCAAAGAACTTAAGCAAAAATATATGGTTCCAGCAAATTGCAAGTTTATAAAAGCACCTACTCCTGAATCCAGAAATTAGAGCCTCCCTCCAAGAAAGTCAGATTAAGAGAGACAAAGGGATAGAATTTAAGCAAAATTTAACTTCTTGTGCATTATCGTCTTTAGGAGAAGCAATAACGTTATTATTGTCTTCTGAGCAAAAGAACGCTGATCTTCTAAAACTGTTGATGGATACAGCTCGTATCTTGGGCGATATCCAATATACAGATTCAACGTCACGACGATATTTCATTTTATCGACAGTGAACAAACAAATGAGAGATCAATTAGAAAAGACGAAAATTGACGACATGCTTTTCGGTAATAGTCTGGCAGAAACAGTGAAATCGGCTAAAACCATTATTAGTACTGGTGCACAACTGCGATCAGCTGCCCCCACAAGGTCAATAGCTAATCGCGGCAGAACATCTGGAAGACCTATAAACTACAGAGCACCCCCTGCGAATACGAACCGTCGGCCGCCGCCCTCGGGGGTTGCGCGGAACTCGCGAGCGGCAGCTCCGGCGACGAGATACACGACGACGACGAGGTCAACGAGGCAACACAGCTCTTCGAACTCATCACGTCAGCCGAGCAATCGACACAGACGCTAACTACGGTAAGAGCCCGCAGGGCGACTTTCTCTTACTTCTACAAACAATGGTCTATGCTCACCAATAATCCACTCATTCTTTCTTGGATAGCTGGATATAAAATTCCTTTTTCTTTCTCCAGTTACACAGGCTATAGTGCCCACTGAACCTAGATACTCACAATCAGATTATAATTCTTATAAAGTGTGCATAGACGAACTTTTAAGTTCAGGTGCTATATCACCTTGTAAACCATGTGATAATCAATTCATTTCAAGTGTATTTCTGGTGCCTAAACCAAATGGCAAAAACAGATTTATATTGAATCTGAAACAACTTATTAAATTTATTGTAACTCAACATTTCAAACTTGAAGATCTTCGAACTGCAGTTAAATTAGTTAATAAAAATGGTTATATGAGTACAATTGATTTAAAGGATGCGTATTTTTTAATCAAAATGCATAAAGATTCTAGAAAATATTTACGCTTTATGTGGGACGGCAATCTTTATGAATTTAATGTTCTGCCATTTGGTTTAAACACTGCACCGTATGTCTTTACTAAAATTCTTAAACCAGTCATTAAGTTACTGAGAACTATGGGCTATTTATCAACCTTTTATTTAGACGACGCCTTTTTAACTGCTAAAAATTATGAAAATTGCTTAGATAATGTGAACAAAACTAAACTTTTATTAGAGTCTTTGGGATTTATTATAAACTTAGAAAAAAGTTCGCTCACTCCTAGTCATAAATGTAAGTTTTTAGGAAATATAATTGATTCTACAAAATTTGAACTTAGATTACCCGACGAAAAAATAGAAAGGATCAAAAAGAAATTTTACGATTTAAATCTTTAAAGAGATGTAAAATCAGAGAGTTTGCTCGTTTTTTAGGATTACTTACATCTGCTTGTCAAGCCATTGAATATGGATGGCTTTACACAAAAGATTTTGAAAGATGCAAGTTTCTCAATTTAAAGGACGATGAAAATTATGATAAATATATGTCGATACCTCAAAATTTAACGTCTATTTTTGATTGGTGGTTAGAGGCAATTTATACATCAAGTAAAATTAAAGGTGATGAATATGCCCTCGAAATCTTTACTGATGCCTCAACAACGGGATGGGGAGCAGCTTGTGGTCGTGATACCGCGAGTGGCCCCTGGAGTAATTTCGAGAAAACTAGGCATATCAATTATTTAGAAATACTAGCGGCATATTTAGGACTGAAAAGTTTTGCAATGGGGTATCGAAATTGTCAAATTCTTTTACGGATTGACAACACTACGGCAATATCTTATATTAACAGAATGGGTGGTGTGAAATTCCCTCATCTAACAGATATAACACAACAATTGTGGAAATGGTGTGAAGCGCGTAAAATTATAATTCACGCTGATTATATTAGTTCTAGTGAAAATAGCATCGCAGATGCCGAGTCTAGGAGATCTCATCCAGATATTGAATGGGAAATTTCTTTTGATGCATTCCATAGAATTACGGATTATTTTGGCATGCCAGAAATAGATCTTTTTGCTAGTAGGACTAATCGCAAATGTGAGAAATACGTTTCATGGCATCGGGATCCAGATGCTTATACAGTAAATGCATTTACATTATCATGGAGATCATTATTCTTTTACGCGTTTCCTCCCATATCTATAATTTTAAAATTACTTCGTAAAATCATAAATGACCAAGCGACAGGCATTGTAGTAGTCCCTCAATGGCCTACACAAGCATGGTATCCGCTTTTCAACAGTTTACTTATCTCGAATCCCTTGGTCCTACATTCACAAGATGATATGATCATATCTGATTGTAGGGACCGCAAGATCCACCGGCAGATTACTCTGGTTGCAGGGATGTTATCAGGACTGCGCTACTCCGAAGAGGAATCCCGCAGAATTCAATACCCATAATGTTAGCCTCGTTGTCAGAAAATACAGTTAAACAGTATGACAGTAGCCTTAAAAAGTTTTTCAAATTTTGTCAAGAGAGCAATATTAATGCGTATTTTGCCTCAACTTCAGATGTATTATGTTTTTTAACACAAATTTATAATAATGGTGCTCAGTATGGTACTATAAACAGTTGTCGATCTGCTTTGTCACTATTGTTAGGTAAGAGTATAACTAACAATGATACTGTTACACGGTTTTTGAAAGGAGTTTTTTACCTAAGTACAACTTAACGTGGGATACTAATGTAGTTCTGAATCATTTAGCTGAAATGTATCCAAATGATAACTTAAAATTAGAAGAAATCAGTAAAAAACTAGTTACCCTACTCGCACTTGTAACAGCCCATAGAGCTCAAACACTTTCAAAAATAAAAGTGAATAACATAATATCATCTGAATCAGGTTATTTCATAAAAATTCCTGATCTCTTGAAAACTTCTCGTGTTAACGCTCTACAAACAATACTTTCCATACCAAACTTTCCACAAAGACCACAGATTTGCCCGGCCAACGCTCTAAGAGCATATCTTAGTAAATCAATTAATCTTCGCACAAATCATCAATTATTATTTATTTCTTTTAGAAAACCTCATCGCCCAGTCACCTCTCAAACTTTGAGCAGGTGGGTAAAAATTATGCTAAAAAGCAGTGGTATAGACACCAGTGTATTTAGTGCACATAGCATGTCTAGACATGCATCTTCTTCAAAGGCATTTAAGTCTGGTGTAAGCTTAGACGTAATAAGAAATACAGCCGGTTGGTCAGCTAACTCCATGGTCTTTGCAAAACATTACAACAGAATGATTATAACTGAGTTGCCAAATCATAATGATTTTGCTATTAATATTTTAAGTTCATAAACAATTGTCAAGTTGATTAGGTTTTTTGCTAAATTACAGTTCATTTCTTTTTTTTGTAATTAAGAGTCTAACGCTGTCTTGATTATATAAATTTCTTACAAAAATTGTTTAATTTTTGTCACTACCTTCGTGTATTTCACGACTGTTTCTCTCAACATCTACAAGTGTATGCTATATGTGCAATGCTAATATCGAGAACGAATGCTCGAGAGTAATTTATGATTAAACGAACTTACCTTACGTGAAGTTCAATCATAATTACTCGAAGAGCTTCGTTCGAAGATATTAGCATCCCCCCCTCCCCGCCGTTTGGGCTCCCTTATCGTGTCGTGAAATACGAAACCGCTCAGCAACAGCTCCAAACTAAATGACGGCCGAGACCGGTAAGAGCGAGCGAGAGGTGTATAAGTGGGGAATGTTCAGATACCTTCAATAGTTTTGATATTTTTGTATTTTTTTTTTTTTTTATTTGATAGGTACTCCTATCTCTTAACGAATGTGCAGTATGTAAGCGCTAGATGTGGAACTACTACAAGTGTATGCTATATGTGCAATGCTAATATCTTCGAACGAAGCTCTTCGAGTAATTATGATTGAACTTCACGTAAGGTAAGTTCGTTTAATCATAAATTACAGACGATGTATTACACTAATGACCCAGTCACATTCGATGTATTACACATAATTGATGTCAGATGGATTTCTAAGGATATAACTTGTCACAAGACTGACATAAACAACACCGCCTATTAATTACGATAAAAGTGTAGGTTTGTATTTTTAGTGAAATATTATTTACCATATTATATTTTTATGTAACTTTATATTTTAGATTTTACTATTTGTATTATTGCTGGGTATGTGGCTAATCTGACTCACGTGTGGTGAGTTATATAAGGGTCACCATTAACTTAACTGATTGACCGAAGTACTGTACCTACTATGTTCGGACGAGTACTTGGTAGGTTTATACCAGAAGGGCTGGTAAATGAAACGCGTGTTCACTGTTTCGTGAGTAAAATCAGACTGTCTTTTAATAGATATTTTAAGTTAAACGTTAACAGTTGTAACGGAACATTATCATAAAAAATGGTTGTACAAATTATTTGGAATTGCGTTCGGCAATAATCATAAAGCGAGTTGCCGGTTGTAAATAAATTGTATAAGTTGTCGGTCCTTTGTTGCGAAGGCATTGTGCATTTTGTTAATTACTTTACGATGCCTTCGCAAAGTAAAGGTGCCGTTAAATCCCGTGGGAATGCCACGGAACGCCACAATCCTCCACCCTTAGAAAAAGCTAGAAATTTAAAATTATAGGTAATCGTCCTTTGTACATAATTATTTACATAATATAGCAATTTCGGACAAAATAATTAATTTTAAATTTATACAAAAATATTGGAGGGGCATATTACATGTGGCTTAAAATTAAACATTTATAGTTAGTAACTTGTTAGTAACAATAAGTAGTTGTCTATATCTAGGTTAGTAGTTAATACATGAATTATTAGAAATTTACAGTATAGACTTATGTACTACTTAATTAATTTTGATAAATTGCTAAAATATTGTCTTTGTATACCGGCACTTTAATTCACTTTGTTATCACTAGTCACTGCACAATAGACACGAAGTAATGATGACGCTTGCTGTATATGCAGCACGTGGTCCTTTCATGTTGCCGTTAGAAGGCGGGCTGTTGCATCTTCTAAACGGTGAAGTCTGGACACGTGTATCATAAGTTGAATTTTACCACCTTTTTTACAGTGCGCCCGGAACGGGTTATTGTTGGTTGCGTCTGTGGGGTGTCGTTCTTTGCAGATATGATATCTGGTGCCGGTGGTACTGGTGTTGGCATATGTGTAGGTTTTGTGACCAACACGTTGTCATCCATTAATAAATAAGCTGTTTTGAGACGGTCGAGCGATATTGTGACAGGCTTATTGTTTATTTCTATGGTATAGAATTTGGGGTTTCTTTTTAGGACTTTATATGGGCCTTCATAGGGAGGAACAAGGGATTTATGAGTTTCATTTCTAACGAACACATGTGTGGCATTGTTTAGGTCCCTATGAATAAAAACTTTGTCGCCGTTATTGTGATGGCTCGACTGTCCAGTGTATGGGATGGATGAAAGGGTTTGAGCTAGATTTGTTATATATTCTCTAGTATTTACAGATGTCTTAGGGTTTATTGTGAATAGATCGCCTGGTAACCTAAGATTAGTACCGTACAGTAATTGAGCTGGGCTATAATCTAAATCTAACTTAATAGCTGTACGTAAACCTAAAAGTACTAATGGTAATTGTTGAGCCCATTTTGTGTTATCATCAGTACATTTGGCCATAATTGCTGCCTTAAGTGTACGATGAGATCGTTCGACCATGCCGTTTGCCTTTGGATTATAAGCTGTAGTGCGAATGCGTTCGATACCGAGCCTATTCAATAATTGTATAAATAAATCAGACTCGAATTGACGACCCTGGTCTGAAGTAATCCGTTTTGGACAGCCGTAACGAGCTATCCAATTTTCTAGAAAGGCTTTAGCAACAGTTTCAGCCGTTATGTCCTTAGTAGGTATTACTTCAGGCCATTTCGTAACTCTATCTATAATTGTTACGCAATATCTATAATCGTCTGAGGACGGTAGTGGGCCTATTATATCGATATGCACATGATCAAAACGAGAAGCTTTGTCAAATTCGCCTATAGGAGTAATAGTATGACGTTGTATTTTACATTTTTGACAAGCAATACAATTTTTAACGAAATTTTTTACATCTATATTCATACTAGGCCAAAAGTATCTAGATTTAACTAAACGTCTAGTAGCTGCTACTCCAGGATGACTGACTTCATGTAGTATTTTAATAGCTATATCTCGGAAGTGTAGAGATAAGTATGGGCGGACGTTATCGGTTGATGTCTCGCAAGTAATTTTAATATCAGAATCCGGCATAGTTATGAGTTTAAATTGAAGGTTATCTTGTTGCCTAAGATTCTGCAATTCCGAGTCGTTTTGTTGAGACTCAGCCAGTTCCTGGTAGTCTATAAATGATGGCATTGTTATTTCTTCTACCCTAGATAAAGCATCAGCTGCGCTATTTTTATTACCCTCTATGTATTGTATCTTATCGCAGAACTGAGAAATAAAATCTAATTGTCTTAAACGTCTAGGGGAATCTGATGGAGAAACTTTTTTTGTTAGTGCGTATGTTAAGGGTTTATGATCTGTTAAAACTATTAATTCTCTACCTTCTATAATATACCTAAAGTGCTTAATTGACATATATATTGCTAAGAGTTCTCTATCATACGTGCTATATCTAGACTGTGTTTCAGTTAATTTTTTAGAGTAAAAACTTAGTGGTTGTAATTTATCATTTATTTGTTGGTTTAATGCTGCGCCTACGCAACTACCTGAAGCGTCCGTCATTAAAATTAGCGGTGCGGAGGGATCAGGGTGTGATAATAATGTAGCGGCACTTAAACTTTCTTTACACTGGCTGAAAGCTTTTATTGCTTCTTCAGTCCATGTAATTTTTGTCTTATCGCGTTTTTTAGAATTGTGTATGTACGCGTTTAATGGTGCCTGTATTTGCGCGGCGTTCGGAATGCTATTTCTATAAAAGTTAATCATTCCTAAGAAACGTCGTAATTCCTCGATATTATTTGGTTGAGGATAATTAATTATAGCCTGAACTTTTTATTGCTGGGTATAATACCTTCAGGAGTAATGTGATAGCCTAAGAAATCTAGTTCGGGTTTACCGAATTCGCATTTTTGTAAATTAATCGTGAGACCATAATTATTTAGTCTCTCTAGGACTTGTTCTAGGTGCACTAAGTGTTGTGATTTTGATTCTGAACCTAAAACAATATCATCTAAATATGGGAATGCGAAATCTAAGCCTTTGAGGGCGTTATTTACAAATCTTTGGAAATCCTGAGCTGCGTTACGTAAACCAAAGTTCATCCGAGTAAATTCGAACAAACCGAACGGTGTTATGACGGCAGTTTTAGGAATATCTTCGTCGGCCATCGGTATATTAAAATAGGCTTTTCTAACATCTATTTTTGAAAATATAGTTTTTCCTTTTAACATATAAGTGAAATCTAATAGTCTAGGTAAAGGGTAGCGATCAGGAGTTGTTTGTGCGTTAAGCCTGCGATAATCACCGCAAGGTCGTATTTCTTGTTCTCCTTTTTTAGTTACGCAAACGAGAGGGTTAGCCCAAGGGCTATTTGAGGGCCTACAAATACCTAATTGCATCATTCTTTCGAATTCAGCTTTGGCTGCTTTGTATTTCTGTGGATTAAGTGGGCGTGCCTTCTCGTGTACCGGAGGTCCGGTAGTATAAATGTGATGTTTCACGTCATGTTTAGGTTCTAATAAGAAATTTTCCATTTTAGTGATGTTAGGAAACTTTTTTAAAATACCGTGATATTCGTCGTTCTCGTTTATAGAACGAACAGTCGGTTCACTAGTTTGAAGAACACTTATTTGACGCGATAGTGAAGTTACTTTGTCGACTAGTTTTTTTGCATGTAAATCGACCATTAATTTGTTAGCGGCGAGAAAATCTGCACCGATAATAGATTTAGAGACATCGGCTAATATAAATGTCCATTGAAAAGGGCGACGTAAACCTAGATCAATGGTAATGGTTTTTTTGCCATATGTAGTAATTTGAGTACCGTTAGCTGCATACAGGGTATAATCTGACGTTCCTGTTCGCTTTTTCGCGGCTAGAACGGAAACATCAGCGCCTGTGTCTATTAAAAATTGAGTACCTGTGATTTTATCACTAACGCATAATCTATATGACTTATCGACCTCAGCAACATTTATGTCTGCCGGTGTCGAAGTCATGTTTGCAGGCTTATTTTTATAATTATTATAACTACTACAATATTTGGTATCGCCACATTTGCGCGCATTTGTTAAGTATGTATAATGATAATAGCACATGTAGTTTGGATCGCCGGGTTTTGAAGTTTGATCGGCAAAATCCCTATGATTATTTTTATTTTTGGTGCGCGATTTAAAGTTATTTTGAATAGGGAGGCTTTGTTGGCTATGGTCTCGCGATTTATGGCCATTGTTAGTTATCTTATCTAAAATGTATTTAACTTCTGATTGTAAGCTCTTTAATTTCGCCGAAACATCAGAAGTATTTATTGTAGATATATGTTTTTCATTAATAGGGGCCATTGTAAATGGGCAATTAATATTTTCTAATATTTTATCTGCCATTATCGCGAGGTTATTTAAACTCATTTTGTCTGTGTCGCACGCGGTTAGTATTGGTTGTATTGAGTTTGGCAGATGACCTATGAATAAAATTTTAAGTGTGTCATCTGCGATGCGATTGTTATTGAGATCCCGCATACGTCTAAGTAATTGAGTCGGTTTTTGGTCTCCGAGCTCTAATTCGTTTAGTAATTTGTTTAGTTGGCAAGACTCGGATTCCTGATATACATATAATAATCTATCTTTTATAGTTTTAAATATATTTACAGTAGGCATATTTTCGAGAATGTCGCTAATATCGCTCAATTCGTCTCTACCCAACTTAGATATTAATATTTGACTTTTGTGGAGGTCACTAACCTTATGTATGTCCACGATGGCGTTGAACTGATGAAACCAGAGTCGCGGCTGCTGTCGCCAGAACTCCGGTATTCTTGACATCAGGGCGAGTGCAGCTGTGGCCGCCTGTGCTTCAGCAGGTGATGGGCTCTGGGCTGCGTAGTCGCTGTCGTTGTGTGACATCATGGTCTTGATAATTGCTGGCAGGACGCTCGTATTATTGAGTCTGACGCTGATTGTAGAACACGACGTCGTAGATTGCGCAGATTTCTTGATCACGACGATTTGTAGATCGCGTTGGTATCACGTCGATTTGTAGATCACGTCGATATCACGTCGGTATCACGTCGGTATCACGTCGGGATGTCACCACTTTACCATATTATATTTTTATGTAACTTTATATTTTAGATTTTACTATTTGTATTATTGCTGGGTATGTGGCTAATCTGACTCACGTGTGGTGAGTTATATAAGGGTCACCATTAACTTAACTGATTGACCGAAGTACTGTACCTACTATGTTCGGACGAGTACTTGGTAGGTTTATACCAGAAGGGCTGGTAAATGAAAAGCGTGTTCACTGTTTAGTGAGTAAAATCAGACTGTCTTTTAATAGATGTTTTAAGTTAAACGTTAACAGTTGTAACGGAACATTATCATAAAAAATGGTTGTACAAATTATTTGGAATTCCGTTCGGCAATAATCATAAAGCAAGTTGCCGGTTGTAAATAAATTGTATAAGTTGTCGGTCCTTTGTTGCGAAGGCATTGTGCATTTTGTTAATTGCTTTACGATGCCTTCGCAAAGTAAAGGTGTCGTTAAATCCCGTGGGAATGCCACGGAACGCCACAATTAGAAAATTACTATTACTTGATAATTGAATTTCGAGTTGTTATCAGATATTGAATTAAAAAATCTTGAAATAAATGACAACGTAATTTTAAGTGTTGAATTTCTCCTGCATATGTATCTTAATTTTCAAAAACGAATCTAGAAATGAAACCCCCCAAGAGATATGCATCAAGACGTTACAAGGAACCTATAACTCGAACCGAGATTGCTTATTGCCAACAAATAAATTCCACTATCTAACATCTTTAAGAAACCCGAAACCGTGAACAAGCTAACTATTCCAAGGGTATTGTACAAAAGGCACTATTTCTCACATCGGGAGATGTAATCAGAGAAGCAACGCGTCGCGTTTATTTATGTATGGAAAGGGGCGAGGGTGTAACAAACAGAATAATATTGATGACACTGCAGGGTCATGAATCATTAATCGTATGCCTACGGCTTTATTACGAATGCTGGGAGCGAGCTCATGTGAGATGCTCTTTTGCATGACTTTTGATATTGAAAGTATTTTTGATCCAGTCTAAAGTGGTATAAAATTGTTTTGTATTATTCACATTTTATAGTTGCCAAGAAATAGTTCAAATCAGTCACTGGAAACTCGCTTCTACTTATTTTCTGATCCTCAGCAAGAGTGACTTCCAACGGCCCCGGCGGGCCTGCCCCGGTGACGGGGCCGTTGGAAAAAAAATTACCAACGGCCCCGGCGGGCCCGGATTTTTTGATGACGGGGCCGTTGGAAAAAAAAATTACCAACGGCCCCGGCGTGTTTATTAAATGGTGGAACGGATAGTATAAAAAATTTATAGCAGACGCTCCGGTAGTGTTTAAAGGGGTGGGAAATTGTGTATTATTTTGTAGACCTTAAATATGAAATGAAATTAAAAAAAGAGTTTGTATGTAACAATCAGTTAATAATATGTTAATAAGTTAAAATACTTTTTACAGAGTAAAAATACAACAGAGACAGTAAGATATTTAGTAGTTGACAGTTTGTGATCTTAATACTTGTACTATTCTGTGTCATAATCTAAAACAAACATCATGTATTTTATTTTCTTATATATATGATTGTTGATACCTAGTTAAATTTTATTTTTTATTAACAAAAAAAAGTGATTGTTACATACAAACTCTTTTTTTTAATTTCATTTCATATTTAAGGTATACAAAATAATACACAATTTCCCCCCCTTTAAACACTACCGGAGCGTATACTATATTTTTTTATGCTATCCCTCCTATTTAAAAAACACGCAGGGGCCGTTGGTAAAAATTTTTTTCCAACAGCCCCGTCAACGCAAAATCCCGGCCCGCCGGGGCCGTTGGAATTTTTTTTTCCAACGGCCCCGTCACCGGGGCCGTCCCGCCGGGGCCGTTGGAAGTCACTCCTCAGCAACAGGTGAGGTGGCAGTTTAGCTCTCAGCCGATAGAAAAGGGTAAAATGTCATATATGTATGTAGATTACATAGAGAAGATTTAATTATTTTTCTCATCTCCAAGACATTCACACAAAAATGAGGTCTGTGGCTTACACAAATAATACGACGAAACAAAATTAGAAAAATGGACGAAAATATCCATAAAATTCAATACCAAGCAAAAATGGAGTTAATTTATTTAAAAAAAAAAAAATGTCATTATAATATGAAGAAGAACAAAATTAAAGCATATTTTCAATTATACGACCCGGACGAAAGATGGCCGCAAAAGAAACATAAAGCAATCATCTGAAACACAAAAAACGAAGGCAATTTAAGTTAATTCAGTAAGCAGACGTGGCTACTTCCAAATGAACTCAAACGTAACAAAAACGAAAACAAACTGACAAAAACGCAGGTCATTTCGGCTTTGGACTTTCTTCTTGTTTATTTTTTCTAAACGCTGCTGCCCCGGGACGTGCATCCGAAACCTTGAACGAGTTTTTTTTAGAGAGAGAACAAAAATCCCTCTTGTGCATGGCTGAGCAGCGATAAAATAATAATGCTTGGCCCGAACCTCAAAAAGGGACCGTAAAGTGAAGGCCGAAATGGTCTTAAATTTCTTATCAAGATCTTTATTCGGATCAGCCTACTTATATTTTGCAAGGATTTCAAGGTGAAACGTTTTTGCGAGTTATGGTCCACGGAAACTATAATTCAGAATTTTTAAATTTGCAAAATAAAGTTTGAAATAGGAGAGTAGTTTGCAGTCTTGTAACGGTGCCAACAATCTGCTAATGGTTTCGCTAAAAATATGAAAGAAGAATGGTTACGTGTTCAGTTTTATCTAGGTGCACCATAAAATCTATATAATTTTGAACAAACTTTCTTTAGACGAATTAATTCTGTTCATAAACATTTTATTGTGTATACATCAATCGCTGCTGTGCAGTCTCTCATGGTACAGCAGTGATTGGTGGCATATTTACGCAGCTTTATTTTTATATTTTATTTTATTTTTCCGTTTTCATGTGTGTCTAAAATATGTATTACTAACTCTAAGTTAAGGTTTCGATGTTACTAACAATAATGGACTTTGACCGAATAAATAAATTTTATTATTATTATTAATTATAATGTAAAACAAAAACAAACTGGCTTTCACTAACATTAATTTGACATGAAAGTTGGGGTGTAATTTATTCTCAATCCTCATACTCAGACCAATAACAAAAAACCTTTTTTTTTGTTAGTCTGAGTTCTCATACAATATAAGCGGTATATGACAAAATAAAAAGAAAGACCAACGCAATCATATTTAAATTCATAACGCATAACTATTTTGAATAAACGAGAAGAGTGCTCACGACAAATTTATATAAAGGGAAACATAAAATTTACATGACAACCCAACTAACATGTCTAATGTAGTCATAACCATATCTATATCTTGGCACTTAAAGCCCTTTTTAAAATTCATCACATACTTCCAAACGGGCATCGAGGGAGGCACAAAAAGTTTCAAAGCACAAAATGTTTCAAAAACTTTAAAAGAAAAACACTGACCAATATACTGACGTTTGACTGACGTTATTAGGGACAGCTTGTTACAATGATTTTGTTTTTTGACTAAGTTAACTCAATAGTAAAAAAACTGTTAAGTAAGTACATACTATTAAAATTAAGCATTGTTTAGAATTCTCGTTTATTGAAGGACATTGTCATGTTAAAGATAGTACATAATTTAAAAATTAATAATATAGTTATAATTATGATAAAAATAACTTAAGCCGTGTTCTGCCTGTCTGCAGCGACTTTGTTTTATCGTAGAATATATCCAAGTATTTAACAATTAAGGTACCTATATTTTAACGAAAGAAAAATATAAATTGGATTGCCCTGGGGTAAGACCAAACTTGTTAACGCAAATTTGTCTAAATTTTTTTTCCAAACGTTCGCCGCCTGGGAGCCTATTATTATATTCGTATTTATATGAAAAAAGTTGAGCGCGTCAGGTAGAAACATTGATTACCCTGACCCGAGCTATTTAGTAATTTGCGCATTTCCTCACGATACCCTAATAATGCGAACAAAGCAACAGCCTTTAAATATCCATCCTTCCGCCCCTGGTAACGTCACGCACGTTCAAAATGCCTGGCATTGAACCTTTGTCGCAGGTAGGAAAAAAATGAAAATAAAAAAGGACTAGCAAAAAATCCAGTGCGTGATCCATCGAAATGCCTCATGGATTATCAGCAGATGTCGATATTTGAAACGTCGATGATGTGCATGATATGGGTGCTATTTGTGACGTTTCTACCTGGGATTGTAAACAGAAATATGACGACGGTAATAAACGTGCTTTATAAAGCAAATATGAAATAAATTGATTCATGGATGCATTTGAGGCGTACCTAAATATAGAATTTCAACAATATCATATTATTTTTCTGTTTGTAATGGCTACAACTGGGACTACAAAAAAGAGTTAAAGTCATTATATAGTAATTTTATTCACATCATACACCTACCATCTACAGCTACCAATTTACGATTGCATTGAAATTGAACTGAAAGGATTTTAAGTGGTACATAAACTCGCGCGCACTAATAACTTTGAAATGATTTTACGTGCCGACATCAAGTTTATGGGCACCCAAGAAAAAGTATAGATGCTGTAACTCCTTTACATGTTACTTTCATGATAATTAAGTGGCGATTGTAAATTTGTGCATTTAATTTATCAAATGACCTATTTATGTTCTACTTCTGGGCAAAAGTCCAATTTTTTTTCACGTATCCTGCTTCATAATAAATTAAAAGACAATGACATTTGAGAAAATAAAAAAGACTTTCAATTTCAATGTAATATTGGAGTCACGTTATTAAAACTTTGTAAGGAACTTAATGAAGAAACAACATGATTTATCGATTAATCTCAGTCTAAGGAGAAACAAATAAGTTTATTCCAATTTAAAGGGATAGCAATACAAATTACATTTATAGAGGAATGGGCAGCGATAACCAGCGGGCAACCAGCCGGAATGCTTCAAATAAATAACGCAACCAGTTTAGATAAATTCTATCGGTAAATATTGGTCGATATAAATTGTGCTTATCGTTTTCTGCTGCGATAAATACTTCCACCTTACATAATTGCGTCTTTGGCCCTTCAAGGTTTCCTAGGACATAGAATGGTTTTGTCGAGTTACATTTGTACAAGGGTTTCATTTTATCAACGCCTTGTTTATTTTCTGTCCAGTTTATCAATGTTGTTAAGAGCTACAGTTATAGGTACTTTATATTATAGACTCACAGTCACAGGTAAGAAATTATTTTTAATTAAAAGGTTAGTTTTACCATTTTATTAATGTCTTCAGGTTTGCCCTAGTACAGTATACTATACGTTATAGTTACTTCTTTGATGACATGTAATGTAAATAAAACCGGAAGCAACTATGTAAGAAACTTGTAATTTTTTTTACCCGTCGTTTTGAAAAATTTATCGTCGCTTACTTGAAAGCCAAATAATAAAAAAACATTGACTTGCAACATATCTATCAAGATCACGTATGGCTATATTGTCAATCATTCAGCGTTTGAATACTCGTACCAGTCCGTCAGTGGCATTTTATGATTGATTGACTGTAGGAACAATGAAACAGTATTTTTGTTTACCTACTTCTATTGTTTCATTTCATGCTGGTGTCTAACTATGAAGATCAAGATAATTAATGTTTTTACACTTGATTTGAGTAACAGTCAATATAACATATAAAAACACTACGTTATGGTGATCCTGTTTCGAACAAATTTGAATTTTACAATATTTTTGATTTGACCATATAGGTACTAAAATTAGGGAACTAACGTAGATAGTTAGTACCTAATTTTAATAAAAGTAGTAACTACATACAACATGCACATGGCATATAGCATGCAATTAAGCAATAAGTTTTATTCATTTTTTATTGCTTCCCACAAAGGATCTAATTCGAGATCGTGAATCTGTATTGTCTCATCTTCTTAATACCTACCTTTTTTTCAAATTAAATGGATACTTTTGTTGCTTGTTTCGTGGTACAATGTGACGTGGTGCGACGGTCATAGCTACATACGTCTGTCTTCACTTTGAAGCTTTCTAAATAAATTTACTAATATTATTAAGAATAGAAATGGTAAATGAATGATGGTTATTAACAGCAACAGGATAAGGTGGTAAGCAAATAAAGTTTAAAAAGCAATACAAAAAAATGCATGCATACGGTGATGGGAAAATATATATAAATTTACCTTTTCTAAGCAAGTAGCTCTACACTGAGCTACTCGCAGTGGAGACGACACCTCCTCTTCAGCCAGAACTCCAATCCACAAAAGAGAAAACAGGTAGAAACTATAAAACAACATTTTGGCACACATTTTCTTTGGTATCCCTCCTTTAACGATGTAAGTTTTGGTCAAATCACCTCGCTTATCATAACCGACACATGAATCGCAAGATAGTCATAATAACGTGCGATCTAAATGTTCCAATTTTATTAGCGTCACGATAACATCACTCAAAGTACAAAAGTTTTGATCCCAAATATTTAGACAGAACTTTTCACAACGTATGTATGGGTGTTCAGTATTGAATAGACACAGAACGTTATCAGTGTCGAAAATTAATCACAAGAAAAATCACAACTCGGGCCGTTTCTGGCGCGATCGCTCAGAGACCCTGCCGCGAGCGCAGTCGAATGCGGACTAACTACCCCGCCTGAAGAAGCTCGATTCCGCTCCCCTCTGTTGGTTAATTTTTATTCCTCTCTCGCTCACTCTGGCTCATCTCCCTTCCACTCTGTGCGAAGCTTACGTCCATCGCTACTACTACGTATGCTTCTCTCTGTCGCCTTTACTAGTGCATATATATTATTCTATCTCGTTTCATCTCAGGCGGTTTCACGTTGTTTTTCCTTGATGCAGTTTAACGGATGGGAATGTAGTGGTTATTGTTAGATAAAGACGGTGGTAGTAGAAATTTAGGGTTGTTCAAAGGGGTGACAAAGAATCGAGCTAATTCAGGGCTTGAGTTTTTATGGGAGTCCGGGCGGTAAAAAGTATCCCGCCCTCCTCGTTTGTTCAACTTTATGGTCCTTGCTTCGTGAAGCCATATTAATAATATTAATGGCAGCCGCATGAGCTATTAATACTTTTTTTTATTGTGAAAAGGTTTATGAATTCTTAATTTTATCACTGTTTATATCGTTTGCTCCAGTTTAAATTTAGCGTCGGTCGCTGAAACGATTGTGATTTATTTGCATATTTCTTTTTTTAGTGTCATCACTTGATAATTTTGGTTTTACGAGTTGGAAATTTTTGCGACCGATAAAAAACCCTGAATCTAACTACACATTTATTTAAATAAATTTACAAACGTGTTATACATTAAAGTGTTTATACCTACATTTAGTAGTCACAATTTACCTAAGAACTCTCTTTCTGACACAAAAATGAAGAAAAAAGTAGCAAACGCGAAGGCAGTGTAAGAGACACAACACACGGGCCACGTCGAAACTTGTCGTTTTGCAGCATCCAGCGCAACCAGACCTATTCAAGCTGATGTCTTTAATCTTGCAAGACTTGCGACCTCTCTACAGTTTTAAAAATACCTGTTGTTTTCATAAAAATGTTTTTAGTGTGAGTGAAATTTAGGTACTTTGATAGTATCTACTTATTAAATTAACTATTATTTTAGTAGGTAACTAGATTAGCTCAAAGAAGATTGCCAACATTAATATGATGAGCAAGAAGCACATAGGTATTTATGTTGGACATCAGCACCTTTAACATAACACAGTATGTCTGAACCCGTGGTCTGAACCATAGAAGGTCTGAACAATTATTCAATGACTCAACTCCCGTGTATAGTTTTATATAATCTGTGCTATTTCTGAGGCGCAATATCTTACGCCTTCCAATTTTATACTATTCTACCCAATAAAATTATTGAAAATTGTTTGTCTTATACAAATAAAAAGTACTTAAATAAAAAAAAATAAACTAGCACTTGAGAACAAAGTGACATTAATATATCTATCTATCGAAAGTATACTTCAAAAGAAGGAGATTTTACCATTACACATGACCGCGGCAAAAAAGCTACTTTTCGATGTAAAATAGAGCATGCTACGCTTCGCAATACAATATTCACTCCTACCGAACACGAAACATTCCCGTTAAGGACAAAACGCTCAGAGCCTTTACAGCCCCGATCTCGGTTTATATTGTTGACAAACGCGAACCTAAGGTTTATGAGTTCGGTACGCACTCGTAAAAGTTTTGCCGGCAAGACAAAATGTCGTACTGCTGATGGGGAATTTAAATGGTACAAAATATCAGCTTATCAAATCGTCAATATAAAAATTCAGGATTTGCCTACCTTATTGTTTTTATTTCTTGATCCCGCGTGGCATTCTCCATCTATTCGTAAGGAAGTCCAAAGTGCCAGCAATGAAGCCATGTAAATGGCTGATGATGATACCTTATTGACATGGTTCCAAATTGATAAGCTTCTCAAATTACAAGGCCATCATTATGTCCAGGATAGTGGTTTAAAATTAGACCGATATTCCAAATATGTCGTATATATCTATAGCTATCGCTGTGGTAGTTACAAAATGTTATATTAAAGAATTGTAGCTCTATAATTCTTTAATACAACATTTTAGAACTACTACAGCGACATCTATAGATACATACGAGTATGTTAGCTACACATTCAGTACAGACTGTACAGTTTATATTGTTGACAAATGCTCTCAGGTTTACGACTGCGGCCATAAACCGACTTTTGGGGTGAAACGAAGGCCGGCCGAGAGGACGTAAGGTAAGAATTGTACTTGGAAGAATGTTCAAATGCTCAATACACCTGTGTTTTTTATATCTCAAGACTGACTTTGTAACAAACCACTTGTTTTGCCTTTTTTATCATAGTAGAATTAACGTAATATAGATCTGTCTTAGCATATTATGACTTAAACTATTCTTTGTTTCACTTCTGCATTCGATTCCAAGTAAATGCTGGCAAAGATTTTAACTGCACTATCATTTTGAGTAAATTACGTAGACGAACTTTTATCTTTTTGTCTCTTAGATATGAGAATAAAATCAAATCAGAGCGTTATAATAATTTAAACGTGCCCCGGGGTTCCACTAGCGTGGTAAATTCGGGATAAAAAGTACTCTATGTGTGGTTTTTCATTAAAGTCCATCCAGTTGATTAAAGACTAGCAAATATCCAAACAAATACCCACTCTTGAAAACTTTTTCGTTTATAATACTAGTAGGATTCATGTTTATTTTCACGAATTCTCACATTAAATTCTCTCGTCCCATCACTACCCTCATGTAGTGCTGTATATAGACTAGTGGAGCTACTAAGCACGCACTCGAGTCTCTAATGTTGAAAGTTTTTGAACTAAGGCGAGGGTTAGGGCAGCTAGGGTTCGTGGATAGTGCACGTAATTAGTTGTCTTGTTCTCACATTGGTTACTACTTCTCTTGGATTTCAACACAAGGAGATTGTGACTCTCGGGTCTTACGTGTTTTCTACAATATCCATCGAATTGAGATTTTGCAATAAAATCTTGTTGACGGTCCCTCATTGTCATAGTTTTCAGCGAAATTTGAATATTGTTTATTGTTACCTAATTGTCGTGGTTATCTGTTAGAGGAAATATAATTAAAATAGCTCTAGTAATTTACGATACTGATAGCAACTATTTATTTCCAACTGTTGACGGAGATGCTTTCACTAGATTACTAAAAATTTTAATGACATCAAGAAATTAAATGCATTAAATACCTAATTTCAAACCTATTTTCGATAAAATTTCTATAAGAAACAGTATAAAATCGGTAAGTATCGAGCATAAATCCGAGATTCCCCAGACAAATCTCGTGCTTTGGCGAAATGCATGTAATAAAATATTTGCGTTCCAGGTCGTGGATAACAAGCAATGTTTCAGCAACGTCTATGCACCGCGACGTTGGGGACCGCAGTCCGCTGCTTCTTCATTGATTTTGTGGGAACAGAGACTGGAGTAGAGGGGAATGAATTCATCTTTTTCATTAATAAAATTGGACGCTGACTGACTTATTGGTATATCAATGCAGAGACAAAACCACTGATTGAAGAAACTTGTCTAATGGTGGACGAGGATTTGCAATATTTTAATAGAGATCACTATGAGTTGATCAATCACCCGTTGGAAATCGAAGGCCTACGTTCTATTTCCAACGGGTGTTCGTTCAACGTATAAAAAACATTTCACTGAATAGAACATAAGTACAGCTTAGTCTGAAACAAAAAAATGGGTAAAGTTCAAAAATACAATTCCGAGTTTTGATTTCACGCCGGCAAAATTGTAGGTGAAACTAAATAAAAGTCTACAAAACCTCTAAAAAAACACCCGTCAGATATAAAACAAATGAGCATCGTGGCACGACGCATCATCCATTTCCGATTACATTTTTCTGTCAAGCCAGCCCAATAGATGTTTTACATCAAAGAGTACTATCAACAAAAAATATTTTAATTTTCATAAGAAGACATAAAGAAAGCTACTCCACTAGTTTTCTTTCAGAATCGTCATCATAATAATGCATACTTTCGTTTATTTCTTCAGTCTCAGCATTTTATTTCTCTCGTTTTGCAGACTGCACATTTTAGGTGAGTATTTCAGGTGGCAAAAAAGGTATCATCAAGAAACATATTTTTTAGTACTTCACTGTAAAATATTTAGATTCTATGAAGGTAGATAGATGGATGGATGGTAGACAGGGAGAGAGGAAGACCTAAAAAGGGATAAATTGATTTGTATTAAGGATTTCATAAAAGTATTGGGAGTTTATGTCAGTGTGAATAGAGAATCGTGGATAGAGAAGACATTTTCAGCCAATAATAAAAAATAAATAAAAGTTAAGGTAAAAAAGGGGCTATATTTATTTTATTTAACACTTTTTTTATCCAACTTTCTGTCAATAGCTAATTGTGGGTGCAATGTCTTCAACATGTGAACCTTGCTGAACTAAAAATCCAACAAAACTAAAAGGTACTACATTTATATTACGAAGTTAGTAGTATGGAGGTACTAGTTTCGATGAATTAGGTGTTAATCGATTAGTTTTATGGCTTACGTGAATCGTAAAAGCTACAAATACCTATTTTTGTTATTTCTCTTGAAGAAAGTGATGAAAGGGAGATATTTTCTTGTATTCGATATACATCATCCAGTGGATTTTCTAATTCTGACCCAATACAAGAACTGACCCAGCTTCGTTCATCATTTCATGGTTAGGAGCAGTTAGCGGATATTCACACACACATAGTATATATGCAGAGACAGTACAAAACCTTTTGTTGCCCATACAAATCGACAAACCAAACAATATAGACATAAATAAAAAACCGGCACAGTGCTAGTCAAACTCGCGCATCTAGGGTTCCGTACACGCAAAGCATCTCACATTATAGCTCTAACTAAAAGCCCAACTAGTTTCAAAAATAAACTTAACGTTGCAGTTCGACCCCTAGAGTCATATTGAATCCAGCGCAAAAATGAATTTGTAACACTTTTTTTAGACTTCCAACAACATATTTACAACTTTCAGATTTATACCTGTATAAGTACTGTTAGACCTTGCTTTTTGCCAAATTTCATAATTTTAGGTCAACAGGAAGTACCCCAGGTTTTGATTGCTGTCTGAAATTGCAAAATATACGAAATTCGCAACATTTACGGTAATATCTCCTGATCGCGTTGACTTATAATTTTGATTATTTTTTTTTTCTGAAAGAGACCATGAATTGTTATTCGATATTAATTTCAACTTGATACCTACCTGAAAAAAAAGTTTCACAGACAGACGGACAACAAAGTGATCTTCTAAGGGTTCCGTTTTTGTCTTTTGAGGCGTATCTCAATTACAATAATTAATAAATAAATAAATAAATTATTAATTACGTACAATTTTACTGTCTTCTTTTTTAGGGTTCTACGGAACCCTAAAAAAGAAGACAGTAAAATTGTATTCCAGGCAACTAATAAATTTTATAAATATTGGTTTAGGTAGAAAATATTTCTTTACGTTTTCATTGTTTAAAATGCTCTTTTAGAGAAAATAAGTCCAATTTAGTTCCATAAATGACGCCCATTGCAACCGCCATTGGTTTTAATTGCGCCATGAAAATTTTACTAGCGTTATTTCATATTTTATCTCTGTCATAAAGATAATTGTTAAATCTTTCTGGAAGTTGCCATTCTGACTTGGAACTCTATAGGGTTATGAGTAGGAGAATTTGGATGTTTATCTATATATGTATCCTAACTAATATTATAAAAGCAAAAGTGAGATTGTTTGTTTGTTTATTTATTTGTTTGTTACCTCTTCACGCTTCACGTACTGAACCAATATTCCTGAAATTTCTCATACACATAGTTAGAAGTACAGAGAAGAACATAGGCTACCTTTCATACCGGGAAAAAGTTACTGTTCCCGTGGTAAATTCACGCGGGCGAAGCCGCGGGCAAAAGCTAGTTTGTTATAAAAATAGTATTGTTAAGTATCCCATAACACAAGTGCTTTGGAGTAGCTCAATCTGTGTGATTTGTCTATATCTATATTTATTATTATTATTTGATTTTTATCAACTTAAATTTGTGTATAAATTTGCGAGGATTAGGTATACTGTTAATAAATACTCTTTAGATATTAGGAGCACCTATTACGATTACGTATTATTTTTATAAAAATGGAGCTGATCTTACAATGGAGCTGGAAGTGGAAGGGGTGGCCACAATAGGTAATATTTGACTTGTCTTCAGTAGACGGTTATCCTAAATAAATATTAATTGTCAATAAAACTGATATTTCGGAATCATTCTCATTCTGTTCTATAACAATTCGATAAGTTTTTATTTACTTTGCTACTACTAGTGACGTCTTCGGTTTCACATGACTTTGACCCATCTATATCTACAGCTACTATTTATTTATTTTAGAATTTAACTGAAGTTTCCTTTGCCGTTTTGTCACAGTTCAATTACTCCATGCGGGTACTGTATCTACCATTTAAAGTAGCTATCTGTCTTTGTCATTTACAATTAAAATGAAATGGTAGTGTATAAAAATAAAACTTGTAAATAAAGGGTTCAAAATATTTTTTTTATTGATTATCACAACGGAAGTAGATATAGGGTGTCGGAGTTGGAGTCAAAATTGAATAAGAAAAATCAAAGTTGTCAAGTAAAATATTATTAACAATTTGAAAAAAAAAAGCCGAAATAAATTTTGTTGGAGCATTATTTTTCTATGTTACTCGCAAACCAAATAGGTATAAGAGCCTGTATAGTGGTAGCTTTAGATGCAAAATGTGATATACACGGGATAAGGAGGATCCCGGCGACTCGGACCGGTGCTCACTCGACCCGCGGGCCGAGTCGCCAGATTTTTTAATTTTATTTTTTCCTTCCGGCGACTGGGACGGGACTACTCACAAATTAAAAAAAAGTTTGGTGCAAAAGCAACTGATTAAAATAAAACCTCCTAAATATAGTCTTACTTACTTAGTCTTCTGGAACAGTACGTACCTTCTAACTCATATATTTATTTATAATCTGTATGTTCTAAACCTACGTTCCAAAAAGACAATAACAAATAATATAGTCTAAATAAACCAAATTAATAACCGAAGTTAAAGCTAAAAATATGAAATCAAACGTACTGCATTTTTCTAAATCTCTCAAACATAAATATCATGACACAATTTTAAAAAATCTAAACTAACAGTCTGTTTTATTTTGTGCAGTTGCAGTAGGTATTTTTATAAAATTCTGCAGTAGTTCATACAAATAGCTACGAGGACAGCTTAATTGAAGTATATCAAATGTGTCCACTACGCAGCTTTGCAAGCTTCAAAGCTGTTATTGAAAGTTTCGTTGCAAAGGTTTTTCTTTGAATTTTATTATTAATGGTTTGATTTTAAAAATGTGTTTATTTTTTGCCCATGTTATGGCAAAATTGTTGATTCGTCCATTTTGGTCACTCAAAGTATATACTTCAAATACTAATAATGATTTCATTGACAGTAATCCAAATACAATAAATGTTTGCGACGAGCCATAAATTAATGTATGATAAAAGGCGGTAGATTTTTTTGACCCTGATGCCTCGAGAAAAATGTCGACTACTTGGAAATATAGTTTAGTTATAGTTTCTTACAAGTAAGTATTTCCAAAAAAAATAATCCGCCACCTATTTTACCATTAGTGATGTGACGTTCTCGAAATTTTCGAAGAACAAGCGGAAACTTTCTTAAATATTTCTCGGAAATATTCTCGAGAATGGAAAACGGTGCCCTTCCCTGGAAAAAATATTAGTTGCCAGTATTAGAAATTAGTTCTATTACTTTTTCGCAACATGGCGAGGGTTTTTATATTTCTGGTCAGGCTTTAAGTAGTATTTATTCTTTAAATATTTTTTTTAACCTACAAAAATCGAGTACACTTATTTTCTAGACATTAATCGATAGTACCTATTTTTTGCAGTAAACAGAAATTTTAAAATTGACTGTTTTCTTGTCTATTTATTTTTAATTCACAAAGCAAGACTGGGTCTTAGCTGCCAGTGTTCCAGTACTTACATAGCAAAGGGTTATTCCAAGTCGACATGGCTGCTGTCCGAGAATCACCGCCAACTTTAATGAAGTTCTCTTTTACTGCCAAACTCCTGTTTACGATCGTGTTACAACTTTAAAGAGATTTCTCATCACCGCAAGCCATTTTTATTAGGGTACCTTACAGGGAGACGCTGGCGTGCAGTGTTGGAGGCATGACTCATTTTGAATCGCTGGGCCTGGATAATAAGTAAGTAAGTTTAAGTAAGTACCTTACAAGCAAAATGTAATTCGTCGTATCTGGGCATATGGTATGGTGGTCTTTGTTTTCAAAACAAAGTTTCCAAAATTTTACTCTTTATAGCGTAAAATTTATAGCTTTCTAAACACTTAATTTTATTTTTATATATACTTTTTTACCTTTACTTTATTATAACATTTAATTTTAAACTTTATAGCTCTCTGCAAAAATTCACCTTTCTACGTTCAGAAGATACAATACACAAATCTGGTTTAATTAATTATATGGATAAAGTGTTGAAAAATCTATCGAATTTTTTCGTTACGTTATAATCATCAAAAGTGCTTTTCAATAATTCCTATTTGTGATACCGTGTAGTAGAACAGATGTGATTCTTTTTCCTGACAGTTCTATTAATATAAAAAACAGTAGAACATCGGTGAATACACCAATCGCAAGTTATACAGAATACCAATAAAAATAACTAGCTTCGCGCTTGACCATTTTTGAATACGTAATTACAGCAGTTACTAATTTTAACACTTCTTTGTTACTTTTAGTATCTCGTCGGAAATTCTTAAGTCATCAAATAAAATGTAATGTTAGAGGATAATGTAGTAATTTATTATTCAATCATGTTTCATAATTACAAGGCACTGTTTCATGGATATTTAAAAAGTTACATTATGCAATTTTTATTAGGTACTACCATAGTCATAGGGAAAAAAATCATTCTATAAATATAATTGCATGCTCTATGGGTACTACACCTAATTAAAATTGCATAACCAGCATTATTTGAATATTTGATCCAAATAAAAAAAAGCTATACATAGAAGATTTAGGCGCCAAAATAGTCAAACTAAAGTGGAACTGGGCTGGACATATTAGTAGGTAGTGATTTTTATTTTATACTAGCTTTTGCCCGCGGCTTCGCCCGCGTGAATTTCCCACGGGAACAGTGCTTTTTCCCGGATAAAAAGTAGCCTATGTGCTATTCCAGGTCATTATCTACCTCTGTACCAAATTTCATCGAAATCCGTCCAGTAGATTTTGCGTGATTGAGTAACAAACATCCTCACAAACTCACAAACTCACATCCAAACTTTCGCATTTATAATATTAGTATGGATTTTAATAATAATATAAATTCCCCACCGTCCTCGTACAGACTTGGGTTTCTATTACTCATAAAGAGGAATAGTTTCAACCACAGCCAACAGGGAAATAGGGACTTCTTCGACCGTTAAATTTACTACTTGTCTCAAACCTTGTCCGGACCGAGATCTTTTATAATTTATTTGGTTTGTTACGAGTCCCCTGTTCCCCACAAAATGTATGAGCTACACCGACTTGAAAAATTCACTCTTGCCCACAAATTGCATAGTTATTTGAATTCCTCCGCTATGATAGTTATGTTTCGTTGGGTATAGAAATATGTCCCCAGAAATTTTATTGATAGAAAATGCGATTACATTTTTTGTTTATCTATACATATAATAAAACAGTAAAAATATTTTGTCTGTACATTTAGTATTTTTGACTGAAATGGATAGAGGGACGCTTAAAAAGAATAATAGAAAGCAAAAAACATTTTTTGGAATTTCTTGTCTGTCTGTCTGTCTGTCTGTCTGTCTGTCTGTCTGTCTGTCTGTCTGTCTGTCTGTATGTATGTACGCGTTTCACGCAAAAACTACTGGACGGATTTGAATGAAACTTTTTTGTTGTATAACTATTAAGCCTGGGCAACATATAGGCTATAATTGATTTTGAAAACTGGAACACCTGATGAAGAACCATAGCAGAACAGCTAAACTATAAGAAATATGGAAATGGTGCCTTAACAAAAGTCGTTCAACCTGATGAGCATTTTCTGATGACGTATAAAAATTGAAGATCTGGAACATCTGATGAAGAACTGCAAGAGACCAGCTATACTATAACATATATGGAAATGGCGCCTTATTAAAAGTCATTCAACCTGATGAGCATTTTCTGCTGACGTATAAAAATTGAAGATCTGGAACATCTGATGAAAAGCTCCAAGAGAGATTTTTCATCTAAGCGAAACTCACGCGGGCGAAGCTGCGGGCGACAGCTAGTATCATAAATATGTATGAAAACATAAAGTACTTAATTAATTGTTAAGATGAGATATTTTAGGTTTCCTATGCCGCCGTCGAGTTAGTCGTTAGTCGAAATAACAAAGGAAAACTAATCGAAAAAATTATTTATCAGCCAATCAATTCAAGCCATAAAAATCCTAGCATCAACTTTTTAGATATAATTATGTTCTAGATTATAACGACGATAAGACTTACTATAATTTCAATGTCTCTACATAAAATATAAATCAAAATGAATTATGTTTTTACAATTGTACTTTTTAAAAAATTAAAGATGGGTTTGCTGTTGACCAACTCTTGCCCGAGGACAGAGATGAAGTCTACGATGTAGCGAGCTTACCCAGAAGCAGACTTTTCACTGTGGTTTTTATACTTTAGGCTTTGTCCTCGGGATTAGCATATACACTTGTAGTAACGCCTAGAGTTCACCATTCACGCACAATTATATGTTATGAAAATATGATATTTTTTTTTTATTATATTTTTCATAATTGTATTTAAAGTGATAGCTAAAATACACAAAAAGTATCCGCAACATGCTTCGTCAAAAAGTCTACAGAAAAATATCCGCAACATGCTTAATTAAATTACGTTTTGCTGAAATAAAACTTATTAATAGGAATTTAAATTATTTTGATTACAGAAATAGATATTCGTCCACCGCATCCACCCTATAATATCACCGTGGACCACATATATTAGCTAAGAAGCCGTCATATCACAGGCGAGTCCAATCTTTTAGGACGGGACTATGTTCACTGTGTGTAAAATTTATGGAAATTGCATCCCGCATTATGACCGGGGGGAAGAACGTGAATTCTTTGCGGAATTCCTTTGAAAAGATGACATTGCACAGTCTAGTTAGAAGATGTTGGATAGGTACGTAATTTAATATTTTATGTTCGCTTAACTTTGAAATGGTTCTTTCCTTGTAGTTCGCACTTTTGTTTCCGCTTGAAAAACTATCTAAGCTGCAATTTATTTAAAAAGTGAAATCTAATGGGGGTCGGTACACATTGGTCCACTGTAATTCCCACTCTGTGCCCATTCGTACCCTCACACACTATCCATGATCTTGTCGTCTGATTTTTATTTGTAACTAGCTTTTGCCCGCGGCTTCGCCCGCGTGAATTTCCCTCGGGAACCACTGTTCCCGAGAAGGATATAGGGTACCTTAAACGAAAAACGAGTGCGTTTTTCCGGAATAAAAGGTACCCTATATCCTTCTCCGTACTTCTAACTATGTGTATGCGAAAGATTGGTTCAGTAGATAAAGCGTGAAGAGGTAGACAAATAAACATTGTAATAATAATAATATATAGTAATATAATATATATATATAGTAATTGTAATCTTGGATGTTTATCTATATATGTATTTGTCATAAAATATAGTATCGTTGAGTTAGTATCCCATAACACAAGTCTCGAACTTACTTTGGGGCTAACTCAATCTGTGTGATTTGTCCGTATATATTTATATTTATTTATTTATTAACTCACTTTCGCATTTATTATATTAGTTAGAATTCTTAACTATTTCAATGCCGACATAAAGACGATGAATAAAATAAATTTAAGTAATTAATTTAATTAAAATAAGTCTATTTATTTCAGATTTTATAGTTAAACCTAACAAAATTTCGCAAACATTTTAAGCTTTTTAAACAAGTACTAATTGTTTATGTTGTAAGTATGTATATGTATGAGAATTTATGTATGTGAAACCTAACACTTAAATGGAAAATTTATTACCAACACCCAAATGGAGGTACTAATAATGTATCACACAGTCCACGTTAATTAACCTGATCTCCCATTCGAAACGACTTCATTGTACACAATTTTGAAACGTGGTAAAACATAATTACGGAGAATTATGGGAATAATTTAATTAAGACATAACAGCACCGTTAATGCCGATTCGTCACACGACTCACTTGGACTATACAAAATGATAGCATAGAATTGCCACTTGGAACAGTCAAGTGGTCAAGTGGTGGTAGTGGATCTTTTATATTACAATTATACACATTTGAATGGTTAATAAAAGTTAAGTAGATATAATTTATATTAATAAAATAAGACACTAACTGATATATTGGTATATCAACGCAGGGAGGAAACCTGAACGTAGAACCTTGAATGCAGGGAAATTCTTGATATAGCGTAGTGAAGTGAGCACTCAGAAAGGAGTTTTAGAAATTTTATCCCTTCTTAGGTTTAAAATTTCTGAAATTCTACGATAGAATTATAACATTAAACTGGAAAAAACTAAATTTATGTGGGCGTGTGACGTTACCGGTTTGAAATCTTTCAGGCTTTAACCGTAGTTTTAGGGTGATATTGCCATCCATAACTACATAAATTTGCATTTATTTATAATATTATATTAGTGACTTAAGATACATAAATTACCAGTAAATAGATCGGTTTTTAACGCGCATGTACCTTTCTTTCTATGTTTCAGCACCTGTTACAAGGTGCCTTGGTAACGAGAGAAAAATCAGCAAGTTACTGCTCCGTCATACGCACATAGAAAAAAGCTTCGTGCGCATTTAAAACCTGTATATGTACTTCTTATTAAGCAACGCAATAGTTTAAAATATTTATAAGTTACCATTCTGTACTTTAAATATTCTGAGTCTGGGCGGTGTAAGTAATTTGAGAGTAATCGGTTTACCTTGGTTTTGGCCTCTCCTACTCGGGCGCTGACCAATCAAATCCAAGCTTAACACTTGTACAGATTCTTAATTTAATTTGTTGTTATTTAATTAATACTTTGGTAGATAACTGCTTTGCTTTTCAAGCCAAATTTCACCTCGCAGATTTTTTAAAATTCTTACGTTTATTGTGGCACTGTTGTAATTAGTTTGATCTTGGCTTTCGATATTTAGTCAGATGAAGATGACCTAATAAAATTAAGCTGATTACTTTTGTACAATTTTATTTGAATGAATTGCAAGTTTTTTTAATAACTAGACTAGGATGGACATTTAATTTAAAGTAGGTAGTAAATATAAAGTTTTGACAAAAATATTTTTTTTTAGATTTATACCTATAAAAGGTAGGTTAAATCTAAAAAAGTTATCATACAAACCAGATCTGGAAAAATCACTAGATTTAATCATTTTATCCATAATTGTATACCTAATTACAACCACTTACAAACAAGAAAATCAAGAAAAGAACTTATCTATATTAAGAAAGCCTCTTAAGAACAAACAACAAGTTAATAATAAAATTCACTGTTTACTTCAAATGAAAATTCAACATACAGATCAAAGTCTTAAAGCAAGCATCACCGCTTACGCTAAATATCAAAGAAATAAATTGTTCAAGCTTGAGTCGGATTCTGGAAAAGAGAGTTCTCCACCGTACAAAATAAATATACATTTATTGAAAACTAGCTTTTGCCCGCGCCCGCGTGGTATTCCTAGGGGAACAGTATGAAAGGTATGTCCTTCTATGTCCTTCTTAGTACTTCTACCTATGTGTGTATGGAAAATTTCAGAAAGATTAGATCATTAGATAACGCATGAAGATCATCATTAGACAAACAAGCTCACTTTCGCATTTAATATTAGTTAGGATTAACTTTAGGGATATAGGTAAGGTCTATTGATGTTTTTTCATTTAATATCCGACTTTGACATTTTCCGACTTCGACACTAAACGATCATAGAAGTAATTAATCTGTCATCATTATTTGCACTTGATTTGCTCCCTTTTCTAGCTACCAGTTTTTATAGTTTTCATCAATTTCAATTTAATTTTATGTTATGGGCAATCTTTAGAAAATAAAATTGAATCAAACGCCATTAAATATAAACTGGGACATCCCAACAGCTTATTTTACAATCATACGTTTCTTATTTTGGTTTCCATGGTAAGAATTTTGGCAGAGAACCCTAAGCCATCTTGAATACGGCCGTAGGCGTGCTGACAATGCGGCCGTCACTGAGTGGTCTTTGAGCTGTCAGGACCTTGAAGGAAGCGGGGCAATTACATTGAAAACCGGCAATGCTATCTTTTAAAAATAAAACAAACAAAAATAATGCTAGCTGCAGACGTAAGGGGCTTATTAGCACGACCCACGTCACTCCTGCCCTTTGTCTTAGCTATTACGGCTCTGTTTTGAATATTCTTGAAGGTATTGCTCGTGGCATTAAATACAATGTAGTTGACTAAAAAAAATATCTGATGAGTTCATTATAAATGTTTTAAATCAGATTCCGCGTTCAGTTCAAGTATCAAAACTGTTTGATCTATCAATAATTGTATTACATTATTTTTTTTTACTCCACTTACATGTAATTTACACGATAAATTGCGTAATTAATTTCCTATTAATTGTCTATTTTATCACTCCGATGAAAAGATACTATCGTTAGATATAAGTATACAGTTATTTGAAAGGTCGCGGGTTGCGCATGGATGCGGGCAGCGCAGGACCGGTCGTTGTGGAAATCCTTGGGGGAGGCCTTTGTCCAGCAGTGGACGTCTTTCGGCTGAGAGAAGAAGAAGAAGATACAGTTATTTACTTTTTAAAAATATTATATCTTAGGATGTTTCTTGAGTAGGTACATAATTTTAAGTTCTGAAATTAAAATTGTTTTTATTTTTATAAAGAGAAGGAACATAAAGCGTCAAAATCGTTTTTCCACATAATCTAATAAATTCAATTTCGTGAGCGGTTCACACTTTATAGTTCAAAAAGCGTTTACAACTTTGATTTTTGTATGGAAGTCGATTACGCCCATTAGTCTCACTAATTACGTATTTTTACAACCACAATTCAGTTTTATGGGCCTTGGAACATTTTCTATCGGCAAGGGCCCGCCATCATAAACAAATTATTACAGTTTGCCGTCATTTGGGGTTGTAAACGTTTGTTAGCGAAAATCAAAGAGTATACAAGGATCGGCCGCCTGTAGGAACATGCCACAGAGTATCAATTTATATGCTTGGAACCATCGAAATATGAATAAGTAATAAGATCTCAAAAAAGGCACAACTGAGATATAAATCGCATAGCGCTTCTTAGCTCAGTGACACACTCAATCGAATTTCTGATCTGAGTTTTTAATTTACGTATTGCTCATAGATTAGTAAGTTACTTGTGCGTAGAAAGACCTATGATTAATAGTGTTACTATACAGTAGATACTTACACTTGTTTTAGTGAGTGTCAGAGCGACATTCATTGTCACGTTGCACCAGATGTAGTTGAATGGATATGGACCTAGCATCGAAATACAACTACTACGTATAGAAGCGAAAACGTGAACAAAATGTTTGTTGTTAATGTCTCGAGTCAGAAACTCCTTCAGTCACTCGCCAACGCTCATTACTATTGCATGCGATTTTGTGACTTGACAATAATTCGAAAATGACGTGTTGCGTTTTAAAAACTCAGTAAAAATCAATCGACTTTGCAGAAAAATATGATGGAATGATATATCATCTGTAAGTATCCAAAATATCAATGAAAACTAATTTTTATAATTATTTTATAAATTATTTTCTAATATTCAAAATATTCAATTGTTACTGCCATTTTCTATGAAAGTCACAGATTAAGAAAACTGGATGGTACAGATTAGATAAGTAGGCACAAAAGCCTTGGTGAAGGTGAACTATATGAATTTTGACCAATATTTTTTCGCTTAGGGTTCTAAAGTAATAGTTAGACCTTTAACAATACAACAGTGAAAACCGCATCAAATTTGGTCCAGTAGTTTTTGCGTGATACGCGTACAAACATATAGACAGACAAAAATTCTAAAAAAAATGGTTTTGGCTTCTATTGGCCCTATAAAGACCCCTCATAGTTTTTTTTTTCTTAAATATCTCCTATGTACAGACACAGACCTGTTACAGTTTTATTATATGTATAGATATTGATTGAATATATTGAAAAATGGTTTTGGCTTCTATTGGCCCTATAAAGACCCCTCATAGTTTTTTTTTCTTAAATATCTCCTATGTACAGACACAGACCTGTTACAGTTTTATTATATGTATAGATATTGATTGAATATATTGATATATGTATTGATATTGATGAGAGTAAAGAAACAAATAAATAAATCATTCACTACCTTATCTCTTCCAGTATGTCCATTCTGTACTATATGATCTTGATCAATAATTGTGACAGCGCTGCATCGAACATATTTGAATATACGAAATTGGAACCAAAATGTTGTTTGGGGTAGCTCCTCTAGTGCGTTAGTACATAATATCATTAACCTATTTTTAAATACATGTACCTAGTTTCAATAGTATAGTTAAATGATAATGTACAATTTTTGTAATAGTAGCATAGTAAGAATTAAGTTATTAAGAGACTGTTTTTGCCGACAAACTGTCAAGCATTTTGGCAAAGTAATTATTTTAAAAAAATATATGTAAAATAATTTTTGGTGTTGGAAAATAAAGGAATAAAGAAATAAATAAACAATTTAAAGATGAATAAGTTAGCCATACCATTTTTCTTCAACTCACCTAGTAATGTAGGTACCTACCTAACATAAGCTATTTTTTTTTACATTTTTCATACATTTTAATAGGTATTCTTTACTGCACATTTTTGCCTGTAAATCTACATTTATGTAATGTATTCATTGTAGTATATTGGTACCATGTATTTATCGTATTTCCCGTTCATTTATTTTATTTAAGTAAATCGTATGACAACACAAAGAAGGCAGAGACCATTTTTTCCTCTCAACGTAACCCGATATTGCTCATTCAGTTTTCTGCCTGTTTGCGTATAAGATTACAAAACAATTTATTTCAAAATGACATCCGAATTTAAGGTCTCTGGATTGAGAAAGAACATTTATATTGAAATCATTTTTAGGGTCGCGTATAAAATTCTTATTTTGGATTTTTGTGCATCTCAGATGCAGTTTAGTCCTGAGTGCAGTTTCTCAAAGGCCTCCCTCTCAGTGGGATCTAAATGGCTGAATAATAATAATAATCATTTTAACATTTATTTTAATAGCATAGATATTACATGTATTACTGTTGGTGCCTATAAAAGAAAGGTTAGAGAACTTTTGAAATAAATTGTAACACTTTCATGATATGTTAGTTCATCTTTGTTAAAATTGTTTAGTAATATGTGGTAAGCGGTGCTGAAAGCACATTTATTTATATGTAAGCATCCGAATTTTTTCTGTAACATTGTATTGTGGTTTTGTTTGTTTACCCAAATAAAAAGAAAAAAAAAAAAAATAATAATCAGATGCAGTTAGTACTAAAGTACTCTCATATATAAATTAGATATGGTGAAAAAATTCCATGCGAGCAGGACTTGAACCAGCGACCGGGTCTTTATACGATCTTGCTCTTCCAACTGAGCTATCGCATTTCAATACTGCACATCGAAAATCTTCACCATATCCAATTTCTATTCAATTCTTATTTGATTTTGTATCAGGAATGAACTCCAGTATAAGGTGTGTCATTCATTTCTGTCTGACAAGATATCACGGTCGCGAAAATATAAAATTATGTACTAGCGCGCCCCGGGGGAGCCCGTGGGTTCGGGATAAAAAGTATATACCTATCATTTGTGCTATTCCCGTTATCCTAACTAATATTATAAATGCAAAAGTGAGTGTGTTTGTTTGTTACCTCTTCATGCTTTATCTACTGAACCAATCTTTCTGAAATTTCGCATACACATAGCTGGAAGTACGGAGAAGGACATAGGGTACCTTTCATCCCGGGAAAAAACACTGTTTCCGTGGGAAATTCACGCGGGCGAAGTCGCAGGCGAAAGCTAGTTCTTCTATAAGTGTGTCAAATTCAATCGAAATCCTTCCAGTATAGAAACTTATTTGCGAGAGTAACATCCAGCCAATTTGCTTCTAAACTCCATTTATTCTTACCAGTCCTATCATGTAAACAATCTTACCATGTCTTTTTGAGATTTTACAACAATATAAATTAAAATAGACTTTTTAGGAAATTACTTTCGTGGTTAAAAAATGTTTGTTTAGGTTTGAACTAATATTTGATTTATTTTCAACAAAATTCAACAAAAAGTACTGTGAAGATTGTTTACATGATAGGACTGGTAAGAATAAATGGATTTTATAGTGGGATATAATTCTTACACAGCTTACACTTGAGGTTGCAATATTTTTTAAACTTATGCTCATTTTTTTCTTCAATTTTGGTTATATAAGGATTTTTTTTTTAATAGGTCACAAATCTGCACTTGGTAGAAAACCAAAAAAAAGGAAAGTGTACTTAGTTATATATTTGTATATTTTTATGTTATTTAATAAATAACTATGTTTTTGAATAAAATATATTCAAAAACTTAGTTATTTATTAAATAAGTACTTTTACTTTATCTCAACAATTATTAATAATGTGGGTAGGTTAGGTCATATAAAAAGAAACAATACAATCAGGTTCAAATGTTTATTCTATAAAACTGAACCTGGATTTCATAGAATTTAAAAGCTACAGACTACTAGGATTTCGTAACGACCACTGCTGAGAAGAAATCCCGAAAGAAACTCATTTGAACAGTATTGGTCCCTTTAATGCCAGAGGGGTCTTTAATATATTTTTATAGTTATATTTCATCTTTTTACCACACAACAACAATACACAAATTATGAACAGCCAGAAATAATATCTAAGTGCGGGACCTCATATCAAAAATACTTTCATCATTAAAATGCTACATTATCTCGAAATAACATAGGCTGTATTCATTATTAGACACTCCCGTAAGAAGCCGGGATGGGCTGTCAGTATTTCATTAAATTTCTCAGAACATAAACTATGAAACTTCATCATCAAATACATATAGAAATCAAAACATATAGAAATATTCAAATGACAAAGCTACAGCATAACAATAACAATATAATATAAATTCAAGTTATATCTAGTATGTACTTATCTTTATGTCTGAACACCTCAAGCTCCAAATGAAGACTGAGCCAGAAATCAATGGCCACGTCTCATTTCGACTACCGCACAGTCAATACAAAAACTGTTTATGTCAAATTCAACACAATTACTTTTTATACTTTAGTCCAATTAGTACAGTTTATAAAATACACTTAATTGTTAATTTGATATTTAAGAATTTAATGTAGATAGAAATGCTTTATATAAGTAAATATATTAGACATTATTTTTTAATTTGAATTAAACAGGAAGTTACATTGTCATTCACCTCAATATATCCGTGGCACTACCTACGATGCCAAAACAACCGACACTAGTTACAAATAATAATTATTAGAGTATCTGTATTAAAATAAATATAAATGAGGTAACCAAAATTATAATAAAAATTTCAATATCTGACACAATCATGTTTTTTTTTTTGGAAATAAATGAAAATTTATTATTAACATCACAGAAGCATGTCAGCAACCAATCAAAGATCAGGTTTCCTCACGATATTTCCGACTGATTTTACTAGAACGTGAAGGATAAATTGTGTTAGTTTTCTCCAGTATAAACGAGAATCAGATAACATCGAATATTGCACAATTATCGGCGGTTACGGCCACTGATTGCAATCTTCAGTTGGCCGTTCAATCCGCAGATTTATAGCTTAGCTTCTTTGCTTTAATCCGTTAGAGAAAAACTATTCTATTTACTTTGGCGGGATTGCACGAAATTACTTTTGTGAAAATACTTGAGACCATATTTGTATTTAACCTTACCGAAGTATTTTTAATGGAATTATCGATAGGTAAGTTGGGGTATCAAAATAAACATTTATACATGTTTCTCATGTGCTCAAATATGTTTAATAAGTCTGTTCTCTTACATTTTGAGGGGAGAGGCTGGTGTACTGAGATACAGGCTCTGCTTAGTTCAGACACCAGTCTCTCACATTCATAAACTATTATTCTTAACCGTAAACTTATTATTTCTATAAATGTTAGATTATGGAAAGAAATAAATAATAAAGTATTTTGAAAAGAAAGGCATCAAGATAATTGTAACGCTAGAGAAGCTATTCAAGGCAAAACTGATGTTCTATTTTCATAAAATTAAAAACTTATGTTTGCTGCAGCAGCGCTGAAACAATTATTAATTTACCCCTTTATATAATTTGCGCTGCATCGCTTAATATTTTGCTCTTCGTTTCAAAATAACTGTTCTAGTTTCTCATCAGTGGAAATTTATTTCTTTGTACTTCGCCGTATTGCTTGATTTATAACTGCAATATCGTAATACACTTAATACACATTTAATATTCCATTTGGAATCCTGTACTACCTAAGATAGGTAGTACTATAAGTTCGGGTAAAATGGTTGAATGTTAGACGTTGTTCTCACAGAGGCCGTATACTTATTAAGTAAAGTTTATTTGGCCTCATTAGCTAACTAAGTCCATCCGGATTAGCAAGTCGATACATGCCTCTGTTTACACGCGGATAGGAGCTAGTGTTTGGATTTTGTGGGAAAATCAAAGCAAACATTCTTTTGTTCCCTGTTTTATACAGCCATAATTTCTACTGGTGAAAGTAGGTTCTCATGAATATAAGCAACTTTTTGTATGGGACCGACTCTGAAACCTCATAAAAAAATCTGCTGTTGCACACTATTTCAATTACAATACCTAACTCGCCCAAAATGTATGGGACAGCAGATTTTTCTAATATCAGACGGTTCCATACAAAAAGTTGTGTGATATTAATGAGTATTTTCACCAATAGAAATTTTGCAAATGATTTTGATTTCAGCCTGGATATACTAGCGTCAGATTTTTGCAAAATAATGACTTTAACGGTCCAGTTTTGTTAGAAGTACTATAACAAACCACTATTAAAAAAGTTTGAGTTTACCCCAGCTGTATATGAATGGAATGAAAAGTGTTTGATTTTTCAGTAGGTTTTAAATGAAAGAATAAAATAAAATTCCACTAATATTATAAATGCGAAAGTGAGTTTATTTACGCTTTATCTACTAATCCAATCTCCCTGAAATTTCGCATACACATCTCTCTCTCAGCCGAAAGACGTCCACTGCTGGACAAAGGCCTCCCCAAGGATTTCCATAACGACCGGTCCTGCGCTGCCCGCATCCATGCGCATCCCGCGACCTTCACCAGGTCGTCGGTCCACCGAGTGGGAGGCCTGCCAACACTACGTTTTCCGGTTCGTGGTCGCCACTCGAGAACTTTTCTGCCCCAACGGCTATCTGTTCTACGAGCTATGTGCCCCGCCCACTGCCACTTAAGTTTCGCGATTCTGCGGGCTATGTCGGTTACTTTAGTTCTCCTACGGATCTCCTCATTTCTGATTCGATCACGCAGAGAAACTCCGAGCATAGCGCGCTCCATCGCCCTTTGGGTGACCTTGAGCCTTCTTATGAGGCCCATAGTAAGCGACCACGTCTCTGTTCCGTATGTCATTACTGGCAACACACACTGGTCAAAGACCTTAGTCTTGAGACACTGCGGTATTTTGGACGAGAAGATATCGCGAAGCTTCCCGAACGCTGCCCAGCCGAGTTGGATTCGACGGTTGACCTCTTTCTCGAAGTTGGACTTGCCTAACTGAACTGTTTGTCCCAAGTATAGATAATTGTCAACAACTTCGAGTGTAGAGTCTCCAACCTTCAGAGGAGTGGGTGCGACACGGATATTAAACATAATTTTCGTCTTGTCCATGTTCATTTTTAGACCCACTTGTTGAGAGGCTCTACAGAGGCCATCGAGCATTGTGCCTAGGTCTTCCAAGGTCTCAGCCATGACTACGATATCGTCAGCGAATCGAAGGTGAGTGAGGTACTCGCCGTTGATATTGATGCCGAGTCCGCTCCAGTCCAGAAGCTTGAAAACATCTTCCAGGGCGGCGGTGAACAGTTTTCGGAGATATCACGTCTCCCTGTCTCACCCTCGCTGCAACTGGATAGGTTTGGAGCCTTAATCCTGGAGACGGACCGACATGGTGGCGTTTTCGTACAAACACTTCAGCGCTTCGATATATCGATTAGTCAATTTGGCACCGTTGGAGAGACTGTAGCACAGCCCAGGTCTCGATCGAATCGAAGGCTTTCTCGTAGTCCACAAATACCAAGCATAATGGCTGATTATACTCCTCAGTCTTCTGTATAATCTGCCGCAGCGTATGTATGTGGTCTACGGTACTAAAGCCTTTTCGGAAACCGGCTTGTTCGGGAGGCTGGAAGTCGTCAAACCTGCATACACATAGTTAAGATTATACCTAACTGAGAAGGACATAAGGCTCTTTTTATCCCATAATTCCCACGGGAGCAAAGCCCCGGCGCGCAAATAGTTACTTATAATTCTCATAAAAACTACAAACTAAAAATAAATACTTTTAGCAAATTAATAAAAATAAAAGGTAAAAAGTCTAAACATAACATTCCGAGACGAAGATAGAAAAATCTCAGAATTTCAAAATTACACAAAAGTTAAAATGTAAAAGAAAGGCCTTTGGGCTATTTACCATTAATTTAATAAGAACAAGTCTTTTCACAGAAAAAAACTCTTCACGTACGACCTCGGTGGTATATTTTGATGACTTAATAAGACGAGATTCAAATTGGTTAAGTTACATTTTGTGGAGAAATTAAGCGAGTAGATTCGCAAATGTATTGAAAGTTGTCTTCTTTGAATGTAGACTTTATGCATTTGTTATTAATAGTTATTTTTAAATATAATTAGCTTTTACCCGCTGCTTCGCCCGCGTGTATTTCCCCGGGATGACAGGCACCCTATGTCCTTCTCAGAGTACCTCGAACAATGTGTATACGTTTCAGAAATATTGGTTCAGTAGATAAAGCGTGAAGAGGTAACAATCAAACAAACAAACAAACTCATACGTATACATATTATCACGCCTCTTTTCCCGTGGGGGTAGAATAGAATAGAATACGTTTATTTGAATTGCCACAAAAACATTTTAAAAACTTAGGCTTAAACTAATTACAAATTACATAATAATTTAGTGTGCTGCAGCAAAGCAAAATGGCCATAACTCCAGTGGTCTTCCTGCACGTTAGTACAGAAACACTGATTTTCAGTTATTGCCGTCAATGTAGGTGCAAGCGCTAAAGTTAATATATAAAGAAGATATTGTGCATTTGCTTTTTGTATAAGCGTTTGCAGGGTAGGCAGAGACTAGCGATTTCAACTTGCTACGATGTTTACAGATCTCTCTTGCTTTCTCTACACTAAACAAACTCACTTTCGCATTTTTAATACCTATTAGTTAGGATGCGTGTTGTGCACTTGTGCAGTGGCAACTCAAACCATAATCTTTTTCTAAATTCCAAAACTTATTCATACTTAAAATACATTACACCTTTACTAGTGACACGTTATCAGTTCCATCGTATTTTTAAAAGCACATTTAGCTATCGTTTGTTTGTCCCAGCACTTATCACTAGATAAAACTAAGTCAAATATTTTATAAAACCTGATAGTATTGACGATGAAAATTAATGTTCTTTGGCTTATTAAGCATAAATGTATAACAAAGGTACATAAATTTTCTTATATCAAGAGAAATTTGACTCTGACTCCATTTTGTACAATCTGATCAATCGTAATAACACAAAAAGTGAATTGGTTGAAAGAAAATTCAACGGTTAAAGTTTACGATAATACCCGCCAAAGAACTCGGCCAGTTTGCACTAAAGCAAAATAAGCTAAGAGCCGATGTCCGGAGTTTAACAAGTAAATTGCTAAAGTACACGCATTTTCTGTTCAAACAGAACTCTGCAATTATATTATGTACTGCAATTTGTGCGATCAAGAGAACCGCGGGATACGATTGAAAAACGGCTACACGTTCATTAAAGCTCAATGCTTTTTTAATATTTAAGTAAATCACTCGAAATATGTTGTATTTATTTTAGGCAGTTTGTTTATTTCTAGTAATGGCAATGACTGTATAATTTTGTGACTTATTGTTATTTGTAGATTAATAATTTACTAGCGTACGGAGTTTCCCTGCGTGATCGAATCAGAAATAAGGAGATCCGCAGGAGAACTAAAGTAACCGACATAGCCCGCAGAAACGTGAAACTTAAGTGGCAGTGGGCGGGGCACATAGCTCGTAGAACAGATAGCCGTTGGGGCAGAAAAGTTCTCGAGTGGCGACCACGAACCGGAAAACGTAGTGTTGGCAGGCCTCCCATTCGGTGGACCGACGATCTAGTGAAGGTCGCGGGATGCGCATGGATGCGGGCAGCGCAGGACCAGTCGTTATGGAAATCCTTGGGGGAGGCCTCTGTCCAGCAGTGGACGTCTATCGGCTGAGAGAGAATTTACTAGCGTGATAAGAACTGAGCTATCTTGTATAGGTATTACAAGAGCTACACCCCGAGGTGTTTTGAGATAAAAACTACCCTATGAGCTATTCTCGGAAATTTTCTACCCGTCTACCAAATTTCATCGAAATCCGTCCAGTAAATTTTGAGTGATTGAGTAACATACTCACAAACTCACATCCAAACTATCGCATTTATAATATTAGTAGAATTAATGTTTACATACATGCATAGAGTCAAGTCTTTATCCCTTACGAGGGATCATGTTTTCAATTTATTCTATTACTAGCTTTTGCCCGCGGCTTCGCCCGCGTGAATTTCCCACGGGAACAGTGCTTTTTCCCGGGATAAAAAGTAGCCATATGTGCTATTCCAGGTCATTATCTACCTCTGTACCAAATTTCATCGAAATCCGTCCAGTAGATTTTGCGTGATTGAGTAACAAACATCCTCACAAACTCACAAATTCACAAACTCACAAACTCACATCCAAACTTTCGCATTTATAATATTAGTATGGATTATTTATTCATGTAACCAGGACTCATAAATCATAACTGAACAGATTTCCTGAAACTAACTTTACTAAAATTAACAATGATTATTATAACAAATATAAAAAGAGTTTTTAAATATTTCCTTTTGATTCTCTACTTCAATAAGCTTGCCAGGGTTGTAAGCCCAATTTATCGAATTGATAATTTTATTCAATGAATTCCCGGCTGTCATTATATCGCCGTAATTATTTTCTTCCGCTTAACTAGCGGTGAACAAAGGCACACAGTTACTTGAGGTGGGGTCCGAGATTCAGCGATATCGTTCACATTAGCAGGAGCCTTTATTTCGTACTAGCTTTTGCTCACGGCTTCGCCCGGGTGAATTTCCCACGGGTCAAATAGTCCCCATGTCCTTCTCAGTACTTCTGACTATGTGTATGCGAAATTGTGGGAAGATTGGTCCAGAGAAGCGTGAAAAGGCTACAAACTAACAAACTCACTTTCGCATTTATAATATTACATAGTTAGGATTAGGAAACCCTTGAACTCAATGATAGCGACTCCGGACAATAAAATAAATATTATTTCTATACCGATCATGAGTGCAAATAGCACGGCTATCAGTTATCTTAAAGCCAGCTTAGTTATAATTATAAACATAGGAGGATTTCCTTGCCCAGATAGACCACGAGGGGAAGAGGTCGTCCAGCAGAGAGATGGGTGGACGATATCAGGAAGTATGTTAGTCACAACTGATTGAAGAAGGCTTGAGACAAGGAGTTATGGAAAAGGATGGAGGAGGCCTATTTCCAAAGACGGACAAAACAAAGGTAACAATTAAGATTATGATGACTTGGCAATAGGAGCCAATATTTTAAGTAATTACCTACAATTAAACATTAACCTATTCAGCAGAATTTTAACTAGAATATTGTAAATAAAATGCTTTCATGTTCCAACTTTGTCAATACGAATTTGATCAAATTTATGTCAGTTCTTATCACCTATTTCTTACCATTATATTCATTAAAACAACACCTAAAACCTAATTTAGTTAAAACAATGTTTCATCTCCTTTTTTCGATGTCAAATATTGGGAAGGGAGATAGATAGAGCAAAACATATTTTAACGAAAATAAGATACTGCAAGCGGTATTGCGTCTATTGTTAAACAATTATTATCAAAACCACCGTGATTGAAGGAATAAGACGGTTGTAAAGCATGAATTGAACCCGCTTCAGATTTCGGTAACTGACACCACATCAAGAGTAACGTGGCGCGTCGCCCCGTGAAATTGACAGAGATACACAAAATAATATCGAGGCGTTCCTCTCGACCGAACACAACCGGTGTAATTGGAAATTCTGATACTGTTCCTTGAAGTTCAATGTATTCAAATATACATAATTACTTAAATCAAAATTTCTTTATTTCTCACAACAATTGAGGAGCAAAGAAAGGCAAAAAACACGAGCAGTGTTAAAAAACATCACCCTTCTATAAAAATTATTACTATTACATAACACAATATCAACAAGAACTTATACCTACTAATTATAATACTTTACAAATGTAGGTATTAATTTTAACATACAGAAAAACGTAATAACGTACAATGTTATATACTCGTACTTGACACTTTATACATGGAATTTGCTATGAATTGTGGTGAACACAGAAGCTAATAAGTAAGTTGTCAATAATTTCGCCAGGCATCGCAAGAGCAGAGTGGCGCAGTGGAAGCGTGCTGGGCCCATAACCCAGAGGTCCGTAGATCGAAACTACGCTCTGCTAACCATTATTTTTCCTTGAAATTTTTTATTTTGCTTTTAATTTACAACACAATTGTCGAATTCTCATATTTTATTAAATCGATCCTGTATTATTATTTTGAAGTAAATAAAAGCTTGTAAATTTTTATCGATAAGTCCAACTTTGAGAAAGAGGTCAACCGTCGAATCCAACTCGGCTGGGCAGCGTTCGGGAAGCTTCGCGATATCTTCTCGTCCAAAATACCGCAGTGTCTCAAGACTAAGGTCTTTGACCAGTGTGTGTTGCCAGTAATGACATACGGAACAGAGACGTGGTCGCTTACTATGGGCCTCATAAGAAGGCTCAAGGTCACCCAAAGGGCGATGGAGCGCGCTATGCTCGGAGTTTCTCTGCGTGATCGAATCAGAAATGAGGAGATCCGTAGGAGAACTAAAGTAACCGACATAGCCCGCAGAATCGCGAAACTTAAGTGGCAGTGGGCGGGGCACATAGCTCGTAGAACAGATAGCCGTTGGGGCAGAAAAGTTCTCGAGTGGCGACCACGAACCGGAAAACGTAGTGTTGGCAGGCCTCCCACTCGGTGGACCGACGACCTGGTGAAGGTCGCGGGATGCGCATGGATGCGGGCAGCGCAGGACCGGTCGTTATGGAAATCCTTGGGGAGGCCTTTGTCCAGCAGTGGACGTCTTTCGGCTGAGAGAGAGAGAGAAATTTTATCGAGATGTTTCATGAGTTTCTTTCGGCATTTCTTCTCAGCAGTGGTCGTTCCGAAATGCTAGTAGTTTGTAGCTTTGAGACATAATATATTATGACTAAATAATTTGTTTTCGACGTGAAAAAGGGCCTCTATTGAAGGCCAACTTTTCAATAAAAAAGATTTTGACGTTGACTATCAATTAGATTTCACTTCACACACATGAAAAATTTACTCATTAAAATCCTTCTTTCTTATTTGTACTCACCACTTTGGGTATTTAGAAAATATAACTCATAATAGCTGTATCAAAATATTCATATTTAGGTAAGTAGCTCCCTTCATACTTACAATAGTTACTAAGAAATCGGTTCCATTATTCAGACATGATCTTCAGAAAGCTCTTGTTCTCCATTACAATTACGTAACCGCCTCAACCTGACAAAAAAACTGCCAAGCGCGAGTAGGACACAAAACAAGGGTAGCTGACAGAAAAATATTCTATTAGACTTTTCTTAACTAAACTCTTAAAAATGTATCTGGTATATCTTCGTCTTATACCTACATGTAAAGGGTTTAAAAAATCATTTTTTGAATATTTTACAGCAATACTTGTTCTTCAATTTGAATCTATATTTAAGAAAATTGTTTGAAATATCCATAAAAAAGATTTTAAAAATAGGTTTAATTTCTAAGAATTTAATGAGAACAAATATTATTGCGTAAACCATATGAAGGCGGCGGTTCTTATTGTAATAAAAAATATTCAGAAATAGGTTATCACATTTCTAAGAAATAAATGAGAGCAAATATTTATTGCGTAACATGGAGCGGTGGTTTTTTGAACTACTTGTTACTGAACCCTAAAATTACCTGGCATCATAGAAGCCGCGTTTATGCTACCGTAATCATCTTTACGACTACTATTTGTAGGGTAGATTCAGGGAACGTAGTTTGTATAGGGTTTTATTGTTGATTCCAGCGATCCAGTTTTTGCGTGTCTGCCGCCTGTTACGTCACAGGCTTATTGAAGACCACCCTTGTCTGACACAGAGCTGTTATGTTTAAAGAATACGGATTTTATTTATTTATTTATTTAAAACTTTATTGCACAAAATTAAAAAAAAATGATGTACTAATGGTGGACTTAAAGCCATATGGTATTCTCTACCAGTCAACCATTAGACCAAACAGAGAGTAGTATGATGCGATTTCATAAAATTAAACCCATAGTAGCAGATGGTACTGTTTTACAGTAGTAGATCTTTAGGTATTTAGTTAAGAGTTGTTTTCGCTAATTCACTTTGCTTGTATTTTGTCTTTGGACCGTTTTATTCATAAAAAATAACTTTAAGCCTATTTTAGGTAAAATATGTTTAATCACGTTCTTTCAATGTCAAATACAGGAAAGAGAGATAGGGACAAAATATAGGTATTTTAACTTAAAATAGGTTGCCACTGCCAACTCTTTTATTTAATTTTCAATGTGAACTTCTATTCTGATTATTTTACTTAACTATACGACGTCGTTTCTGTGCTGTTTCTCCTATAGTTCAGAATCATTCTTAAAGTTGTACAATCTGTTTTAGCTGTGTGTTCGTAAGTTCTTTTACTTTACTAGTCCAACGTCGTTTCAGTGCTGTCTCTCCTAAAATTTAAGTCCAGAATCATTCTTAAAGTTGTATAATCTACTGAGCCGTGTGTCCGCAAGTTCGTTGGTGGCCGCAGTCTGACTATTCCAAATATCCGACAAATTGCGCCGGTCGCAACGTCACGACCACATCATGGAGTGCGCGAATGTCAGCGAGTGTATCTACATTAAATATATCACGTTTATTATCGTTATCGTCTCTATTAGTACTTGCAGGGTCAGATTCGCACGCTGTGTAAAGGTATCCTAAACCAGTACCTTTACATTCTAGAATACTAAACATTTATGTTATAAACTCCAGAACTATAAATGTTATTGATGATGATCATCATGCTTGTGAAGATAAAATATAATATAATATATGTATGTATATATAATTTATTGCAAATAAATGATTTGATTTGATTTGATAGCTCGGGATTGACAGTCATGTAAACAATAGAAAGGAATCTTGCGAAATTTCTGGTCTCCCTTTGTTGAGGGTCGTGGTCATTATGTGAAAACAAACGCACACAACGACTCTCTTGGAAATTTTAATGGAGTGGTTTTCCATTGCCTTCTCCATTTCACACATTAGCTGATAATCATCAACCAGAGTGCAGGTTTCCTCACGATGTTTTCCTTCACCGGAAGCAAGTGGTGGTTGATGAAAACTAACATAGGTACATGAGTCAGATTGTTATACAAACTCATGTAGTACGGGCAGGATTCGAACCTGGGACTTTTGCAGCCAAAGTCGCCCTACTTCCTTCTTTGCTAAATAACAAAGGTACTATTTTTACTGTACATTTTTATAAAAACCTGCAGTTTTGATTTCCCTAGTACTTATTTTTTTTTAGAGTGACTAAATATAAATACTTATGTAAATAACTAGTAACTCTATTTCACGCTTGAGCTTCCAGTCAGTTTCATTGAAGTTTGACTTAATAAGTAAAAGGAAGATGGGTCTGACTAGCCTTTACAATAAAAACGGTAGCTAATACATCGATTGCACCGTAAGGTTTACGTATTGGTACCTGTTTTAGTGTGAGCACTCTTTAATAAAACCTATTTTTGATAGAGAAGTTACTCCTCTTTATTTTTTAATTTAATACTTTCAAAGAACAAAAGCAAATAACGAACTTATTAAGAACTTGTATTTCATCTTCATAACTAAACTTATCATTGTTGTCAGAGAAAATTAAACTAGATTTCTAAAGAAAAGACAAATGTCATTCTGAGAATAAGCTATGCTAACAATTCTCGTCTCCCACAAAAAACACAGGAGCGGGCTCATCAAAAATAACATCGAAATGGTTTCATATGTTTGGATTGCTAATTTATCTCATTTAATATACGTTTTGAGAAATTTGTCAAATTATGTCATCTGTTCTTGGATTTTTCGTTTCGGTTTGGTTGGAAATATTTTTATGTCTCTGTGATTTTCGACCACGTATTTTTTTAAAGATTTGAGTTCAAAGTAAAAGAAAATAAAGGGGATTTTTAAGATGAATTTCGCGAACGTATTATTCAGTAGCAGCTAATTTAAGGGTCATTGCGCAAATGCGCAAGCTTTATAGCTTTTTTGTTCTTATAATTTTTTATTAGATGAATTTAATCAACTCATTCGTAGATCCAGTATTTATTGTTTTTGAAGAAGAAAGTTACTTACTCTGTACGATGAGGAATTTCAAAGATAAATTTCAAGAAATTACATTCAAAGTACGGAACCTCATCTATCCTTGCGGGTTGAAGTCTAAAGGGCTAAATGATGTAAGTAATGTTCCTCGGACCTTAAAAAATTTGCAATGCAAATCACTCCACTTATTTACTTGACACATTTTTGCGACTTGACTTACGCTTTTCGCTGAATTAATTTGAATATCTGCACTTTGCAGCGATATTATTTTGATGGTAAGTTATTGTGGTTTTTTAATAAGCATTTAACTTACGTTCTTTTTTTGCTTAAGCGTTTTCTTGAATCTATTATACTGTGGCAAAATAAATGTAAAAAAGATAAGTTTAGACAGCACCTATCTCTGCGAGAGTTCTATGATAAATTTAGTGAAAAAGCTTTATATAACGTATAATATAGGTTAACGTATAATTACCATCACATCATTTGCGTGAAATTGGTCCATTTAAAACTTATCTATTCTACAAACTTGAAAGGTTTTCCTCAGCTTCGTCTCAACACACGTCACCCACAGGTGATAACCAGATTTACGAGGCTTTCTGGCTAACCCAAAATTTCCAAGAGATTTTAGGGCCCTGTTAGTATATTCGGCTACCGATTACATTCAATAACATACAATCACTAA